>JAWLRI010000942.1:1421705-1441414 GCA_034781795.1 Crypturellus tataupa | reverse complement strand
GCGCACGTTGCCCCCAGATGCCGCCGGGGCCGGGGCGACGCTGGCGGAGGGCTGTGTGGGTGGTGGGGAGCGCCTGGGGGAGGGGGCCGCGAGGCCGCTCCGCTAAGTGGTAGCAGAAGCGTCTCCTTGGGCCGGGCTCTCCGCTCCTCCCCTGGCGCACAGAGCCCCGGAGATCCGTATCTGGGCCTGGGCAAGGGGGAGATAAAGCAGGAAGGGCTTAAAGATACAAACCAAGCAGGAAAAAAAAAAGGGAAGTGGGAGCAGCTGGGAAAGACGGAGAATTGTCCCCTTCACCTACCACTGCAGAAACGGAGCCGTGGCGGGCTGAGAGGCTGCCTCAGCGCGCACTGACTGCTAAAGCTCCTGGCTTCCTGCGCTGCAGACCTCCCCCTTCCCGGTGTCCGGTTCCTGCCCTGTGCCGTGGGCGCGGAGCCTCCCCACGCCGCCCGCCCGCCCGCAGCGGCGCCGGCCCGTCGGCCGCGCAGGAGCGCTCTCGCTCCCGGTGTTCCCAATGGGGACCTTCCACGAGCAGTGCGCTGCCCCTGTTACGGTGCCAGGTGGTCTCTGCTTTGGAACTGAAACGGGCTGCTCGGGGCTCGCAGCGGCGCGGCCGCGGAGCCGTCAGGCTGAGCCACCGGCTCCTGCCGGCCGTGGCTCCCACGGCAGGTGGTGGGAATGGAGAGGCAGGAACGTCCCCTACCAGCGCTGAGGAGCAGGAAGGGGAAGCTCAGTGATTCTGGCCACAAAAAGGCTTCTTTCCCAGCGCCACAGGCGTTCAGGGAAAGGCGAGGCGGTGAAAGCAGAGATTTAATCAGGGGGTTATCTTTTTTACTTAGACCTTTATCCTTCAAGGGAGAAGGAGGAAGCCAAATGTGCAACTCACTGGCGCGTTCTGGGCCTTCCTCACTTCAGCGGCCTGGTGGCTCTTGAAGCACCACCTGGCAGGTCAGCTAGGAGGAAGGCAAGGAGGGAGATGAGCACTACTGGCCTTGGGGACTGAGTTTGCGAGCCTAGGACACGCCTGGGAATTTGCCCCTCAGAGTGAGCACTAGAAATAGGAAGTATTTGGGTTCCGTGCGTGAAAGTGCATGTAAGAAGCAAAGACATCAACAACGGCATCAGGCCGGCGCTCTCTCCACGCTGCCGCGTCTCCCACAGAGGCAGTCGTGGTGCTGTTCTCAGAGGGCAGGTGGGCGGCCCCGTCCTGCACCCAACAGTGTCTCCAGCTGTTGGGCTGCTGTGTTGGGTTAGCTGCTTAATAGAGTGTTTTAGCATTGGCTTATGGATTCATTGCTCACCTGGTCAGTTCTGTGAGGTCCTACTGAGTAGTCTCTCACCTGCGAAAGCTTAGTATCATGTGCAAACTCGGAGATTTCACTGCATGCTCCTGTCTTCAGTTTCTTACTGAAAATATTGAATGAGCCAGTCCCATCATCTATCCTATAGCCAGGCACTCTTTGGCTGCCTGCTCTCCATCCTGAAAACTGAGCATTAGGTCTTACCTTTTGCTTCCTGCCCTGCCTCCAGTTTTCAATCCGTGAGACTCCTTCCTCTCATCTGGTGGCGAGAGTGGGAAGGAGAAACTGACACAAGGTACAGCACAGTGTATCTTGCAAAATGCTGAAAACCAAAACAGAGCAGAGGTTCTAACCCTACCCTGAAATCATATGAAATCAACAGAAGAAGTGGGCACAAAACTGAACAAAATATCTAAAGACAGAATCATTAGTGCAGAGAAATGTAGCAGTAAAAAGCTAGGGGACCAACCAGCAAAGGCAGGTGGCATTTCTTACGTGACACCTGATGAGTGGCAAATGCTGCTCTGGAGACTCCGAGAGGCTCGGGAGAGGGGCTAGAAGGCCACTGAGCCCCGGCTTGTGCTTGCTCGCACATGGCCCAGTTTCCAGGCAATGTTCCTTGTGCATCTTCACCGCCATGGTGAGAAATTCAAATGCTGATGCAAAATCTAATACTGCTCTGCAAATAAAAGCAGAGGAGGTGTCAGTAAAGGACAGCAGGTTTCCTCTGGGCTCGAAGCGGCTGCAGAGACAGCCCTGCGCTGGGAGGCGAAGGCACCGCGAACGCTTGGCTTGGGCAGTCTGTCATATCTGTCATCATTACAAGCACGGACAGATGATGATGATCTCTCCATTCTGTTTCTGTTTTTTCTCAGTCTCCAGAGATGCCCATCCAGCTGTTCTCACCACAGATTTATTCAGCTAATTTTTTCATTTTCCCTTTCCCTTTTTTTTTTTTTGCACAATGTTTCCTACCTTAGAATATTCATTTTGTCATCAAACCAGTGGTCTCCTTTCCACACTCAGTGCTGCTTTCTGCCTTCACTGCCCAGGGCTGCTGACTGCTTTCCAGGGCTCTTTGGTGTATTCCTGCCCGTCTCCCACATCGATTTCCCACGCCCCTTTCCCTGGAGCGCAGCGGCCACGTGCGCGGGGTGCGGGCAGGGGCAGCGCCGCGCTCGGACCAGGGGCTCCTTACGCTGGTCGCTCTGCATAAGTACAGGCTGTTTCCAGCACCGGCTCCTCTCGCCCCGTCCCTCCGCACCGAACCCCCTTGTTTCTGGGCCGGCTGCAGCAGCAGCGCGGCTCCCACCAGGCAGCCGACAGCGTGGCTCGCTCCACCACTGCTGCAAGGTTTTGGAGACAAGTCGTCTTCATAAGGCTGCTCCAGAGAAAGGATTTTGAGACGCTGGTTCCTCGCTAGGGTTTGCTGGGAAGATATGTGCATCTTTCGCAAATTCTTCCCATTCTCCAGTTTTGGTAAGCCATGCAAACAAGATGCTTCAGTACCTCTCTTCAAATTACATGACTGAGATATAATGCGATCATATCTGGTGATGCCACCTCTGAACCCTGAGCCTACACAGGCCGGTGTGACACAGGCTTCACGTGCGGACACTCGGTATCGTTTGGAACAGACAGGCGCTTAGTGCCACGGTATTTTGTGATACGCACAGGGTTAAAATGATGACAGGAGTCACCTGGGCACTGTGTGGGCAGCGTCTGGCTGGGATCGCTCCTACCTGCTCACCTCAGGAATAAACAGCCAGGAGCGCGGCCGCCGCGTGGAGCAAATGCCTCTGTGATGGACGATCTCCAGGTGCGACCTTTCACCCGTTACGGTAGCCAAAAATCTCTGTAGAAAGAGGGCACGAGGGAAGATTATGGGATAATAATAATAAAAAAAAAAGAAGAAAGATCAATCGGGTGAAGGATTCTGTTGTTAAGCAAGTATCAACTATTTTTAAAATACACAGCCCTCTGACAGGCCCGACCGCACCTCCAAGGGCTGGTGATAAAGCCACCGTTGGCTGAAATCGTTCAGTCCAAAGGGCAGGCTGGTCTGCTCGTGTGTGCAGAGCCTATCTCGGCGAGCTGCTATAGCGTGTCCAAGAAGCTGAGCACACAGTCAAACGCATAGTGGAAACATGACATTTCAGCAAGGCAAGACATTTGCTGTTTCAGTGGTGTGGGGCTCTCATGCCCCTTTTCTGTACTTCACACAGCGTCACTCACATTGGATAAGAAAAAAAGGGGAAAACCATAATTTTGATATCTATTTGTGGCATCAGTAAATTTTGCACCACTAAGGAGTTTTTTTTTTTTTTTTAAGAAAATGTAAAAAAAAAATGAGTCTGAGAATAAAAATCATTGAGCAAGGCAACATTACTACTGTTTCTTCTCTGTTAGCACTTTGAGAGCTGCCCTACATCCCTTATATTGTCTAGAACTAAAACCAGCCATCAAACTCTGACACATTGGCATTAGGAAATCTTTCCAGCTACTCTGAACCCCCAAAGCAAACTGTGTTTTATGTAGCTGAAATAAATATATAATGAACATGAATGAAAGCTTCTTAATTCATCCCCATCAGTACAAAAGATTACTTCTCTGATCTAATTTCTATGCTGCATGCAAGAGTTTTCGAATCACGATTTAGGAATCAGACGCCTGTATCCATTTTGTAGCACTACCTTCTATAGATGGGGGAGTTTGTAAAATACAGAGGCACATATTGAAGAGAAATGGTGGAGAAAGGGTCATGCTTGTGATTTTTTTTTTTTTTTGCTTACAATGCTGCCTTCTTTGAAATGCACACAGATGCAGCTCTTGCTCCTGTGCTACAGCTATTATTATGTGCTTTGCACCTTTAAATGTGCGGAGCATCGTATCTGTCTGCCAGGACTGTGAGGATTCAAGATGGAAGAGAGACAGGCTTTGTTTTCTCTCTTGTGGAGATTTTGTATTTCTTCTTCCTTTACCATTATGTTGGCTTGCAGAGAGGGTAAGTAAACAATTCCCTCCTGCCTCCCATTTTTAAAAAATATATTTTCAGTATACAAAGAGCAAAAAACACTTTTTTTTCTCCCCACTGCACAGGAAAATTACAAGGAAAGAAAAATGTACAAAATCTCAGGGAGGGAAAGGAGAGCGTCTCCCCTGCTGCACTCTCTGCTTCAGTCTTCCCACAGCCGCCGGGCGGGCTCACGTCTCATATTTAAAACTGTAATGCAAAGAGGGTAGATTAACAGCCACATATTCCTTAATGCCTAATTGCTATTTCCGTTCCTAACTGACCTGTTCTGAGGCAGTACAATGACAAATGTGCGCCGCTGAGCAGAGGCCCCATCCTCATGGCTGCATTTTGCAGATTAGGCATTTTGTGTCTGTTGGTTTCATTTTCATACAGTTTGCTTGTACTGCAGGGAAGACCAAAGTAAAAATCTTAATGAAGGTCATTCTTTACCTGTAGTAGGTTACTAGTTTAATTAGTTAAGTGCCGATCTGATTATGTAACTCATTTTGCATGAGCAAATAAAAGCAGCTTCGGTGAATAGGGGTTACAGGATCGTGTGTGGCTCAGCTCTACTAACCTGTGATGAGGTTTTCCAAGAAGTGAATATTTTGGGAGGCTGAACCTTGAGAGTTTCATTTCCCCTGCCCTGACACAGGTCTGCGACTTGTGTCAGAGGGCAGGTGAGTATTATATATACATGGTCCAAGGCTAAGGCAAGCCAAAGCAAATGAAGCCATGTCAGTATGAGAAATTGCTATTAGGGCCAGAGGTTTACGTGCATGTCCAGTCCCAAGAATTCATGGAGCTGCTCTGAAAACCTGTGGAGAGGCCTGTTGTGTTTCTCAGGCCTCCTGGTTAGCTCTTGCTCTTGGTCCAGGGCGTCACGTGCTATGGTACCTTCATACCCCTTCTGACTGCTCTAGGCTTATTGAGGAAACTGCTTGGCCCAAGACCTCTAAGAAGGCTGCAGTTCATTTTTTTTGCTGCTATTCCTCCAAATATATTATTGTTTTTATAATTACATAGGAGATTCTCTTCTTATTTTAAAAATTACCTTAAAAACAATAATTAGGAAGCTGTCGTTACTCTTTCCTCCAAAGAAGGTTCCACAGGGAATAAAGAACCTAAGATGTGATTTGCTTTTTATCACTGAAAGCATTGAAATGGCTATAAATGAATACAAATGTAATTTTCTAGAGAAAATAATTCCTCTGTTATACAGATCTTATTTGCTGTACTTATCAGAGCCTGTCTTACCTATGTAATTTGAAACTGTTTAGAAAAATATCCACTTTTTTTCATTGTGCAAATCTCACTTCTATCTTTTTCTGATTCTCAACCTCTGAGACTACTTTTTTCTACTATTATTAAATCCTACAAGTAATTGGAAGAGGCTTTTATCTTCAAACTATCATTCTATAACTTTCCAAAAGCCTACTTGCACATACACTGTATTTTTTTAACTACATGGCTTCACTTAAAGCAGTACAGCCGCTTTCTGGCTATGCAGATACATGATTATTTTGTTACATTGCTGTATCTCTTTCCTGAAATGGAGATGGAATAATGTATACTAATGCGTACAGTGTAGTAGTGTGTGTGTATGGTGTAAGCAGAGTGTATTAGTGTATACTAACACCTCCATGTGAGTAACGCTGCATCTGCAGTAAGTGTTTTACCACAGTAACTATGTTGGTAAAATAAAATTACACTTCAAACTAATTATAATGAAATAAAAACAGGGAGTAGACCAAGATGCGCTGGTTAGTTCTTTATTACAGTATGTTTCCAGCTGCAACAGAATTTAAACATCACATTTTCCCATATGTGTTCTTTTTTTTTTTTTCCATAATGTCAAGGATTTGTTATTTCTAAATGCAATCATGATATCAGTTGCAATGGGAATGTATTTAACTTTGCCCTGTGTTCTGCGTAGACAAACCTATAGCAGTCAAATAGTGGACTTTCAAAAATGAGCTTATCTCCAAGGTTAAACAAGGTGTGACAGCACTGACATGGGTCTCCAGAATCTAGAAACTATGTTGTTTTCCCAGCCCTGATAGTGCTCCTCATTCTATAACATGAAGAAAGTTTAATCTCTCTCTATTTACATATTTTTAGCACCGTCATATACTTTGTTTTCAATGAAGATGTTATATTTAGAAGTTGCTCAAAATGTGGAGCATGTGTTAAATTTCTTTTGCGTAATCTGTCAAGACTAATTTGATTTGAGCCCAATGCCTTTTTTTCCCCCATCTGTTTGGAAAAGTGCAGTTGTAGAGACATCAGTCATGTAACACTTTCTGTGAAACAGCTTTACTGACAGTTGGGAGTTGTCAGTAACCATGTGGATTTCAAGCTCTCAGTCTGGCTAGGAAGGGAAAAAAACCCTCTAACACATAATTTCCACAGAGCCGTAGAATTTAAGGCCGGAAGGAACTGGAGTGATCATCTAAGTGACCTCCTGCCTCAGTGAACCTATAGTATTTCCAAGAAATAAGTCATGGTTCAAGTCCAAGAGCTGCAGAAAACATTGACTTTTAGAGCAAACATACACTTTTAGTTTGTAAGCGTTTGCTCCATGCAGTCACAGTAATTTATTTCAATAGTTAATTACCATTTATTCAGTTCATATATATGCTGCGTACATAATTGTGTTTTATTTCCTGTTTAAACTGACCTAGCTTCAACTTCCGACCTTCGTGCAAGGCTTACGAGGTGTCAAACCTCTGCTCCTCCTCCGAGCACGCACAGACCCCAGCCTGATCCAGGCAAGCAGGGGAGGCAGATGCCCGTGGCACCAAGTCATTGGAAGGAGCAAGACAGATTCACCGTGGGAAGGCCGTGTCCATCCACGGCGCCAGTGCAGGAGCCAACAGCAGAGGCTCCGCACGGGCTCGGGGCTCTGCGCTGCATCTGAGCGTAGAAGGTGGAGCAAGATGCCCTGAGGCGGTCCTAAAAGCTATTGGTTTGCCATTAAAATGCCTTGTCCTCAGCACTGCTGAGAAATATGGAATTGTCTCTCCCAAAACCAATGAGGAAATCACCATTAAATTACCCTTTAGAAAGCTAAGACACTGAGAAACTCCAGTCTCTCGCAATAGGACATCTTCTGTCCTTTAGGACTCTTTGGGGTTCACTCATGTTCTGCTGTAGATGTGGCCATCAGAACAGTTCACGAGAGCCGATGTCAGAGGTGATGCAACTTGCCACATCTTGCTTGCCACTTCCTTCTGTTTGTGCAGACGTACACAAATTTTGGTGTTAGCCCCTTTTCTGACAGCAATATGCCCTGCACATTCAAATTCATTTACCGTGATTTCACAGTCTTTCTCCCAGCCGCTGCTGATCAGCATGGCATCTCTTCTGTTGTACATCATTAACCTTTGCAAATACCTGAGCTTGCTTTTGGCTGCCTTGAAAAGCTTTGGGTTTCCTTATGCCCATGCAGGACGATCAAGGTGACTCTGTGCAGCCTTTCCCTCAGTTATTTGCCGCTGCCCCATCTCTGAGTTTTCTGCACAGTTGCTCAGAAATCATTGTGCAGTTTCTCTAGAACAATACAAAAATATGAAAGAGCAAACATGCAGTTACCTTCTTCTTGAAATCCTTCATAATGGTGAGGGCTTGCAAGCAGGAGACCTTTGCTGTAGCCTGTAAAAAGCCTCTTTCACCAGGTCCTCTTGGGCGGGTGCTGTGATGGACTGCCCCATCTCCAGCATTCTTGACGCAAGGACTCCCAATGTCTGGTTTCATACTGAGCTTTGCACAACTGGGGAGCTGAGCAGAGCTTGGTTGGTATCATTTGTGTTTGGTTTGTGGTGAGTCACCCTGTCTCGAATCATCCTGACTCTCGCCAGCTGCACCACACCACTCTTGTTTCCCCATCAGGGCGTCACTGATCTCTAGCCTTGCAGTCAAATGATCTGAATCTACGAACTCTAATTCTTTTTTGTAACTATCCAGGCTTGATCCAGAACTCTGATAATAATAAAGTATATTTCTTTATCCTCAAGCTCAATGGACCTCACCGTATCTAGTTTGCTCCAAGTGAAGGCATTTGCACGTGATGATACTGGAAGAATGGCTGTATTTGCACACCAGCACACTGTGGTAGTGAAGAAGGAAGGTTTTCGAGGGGTTGGTGAGCAAACCTTTGCACTAAGGGAAGCACTGCACCAACATTAACAACAGGCCGAACAAGTAGAATCCTGTTCTTCATTGGTTAATCCCTCAAAGCCCCAAACAATCAAAGAATAGGCTATTTTGAATGAAAGTCACACATTAACTTTATGTTTATATTTTGCTTCCACTACAGTTGAATTTTTTTCCGCTCCCTCTCCCACCCATTCATTTGACCCGGTATTTATATAAAAGAAGAACAGAAGTGAAGACTGTAATTCTTTTTCTAAAGCAAAAGGCTTGACACAAAGCTTGGGCTGCTCCCGTTGCCAGAAGGTGAAGCAGCCTGCCTGTACGGTAACGCATGGCCCAGTGCCACATTGCAAATAATGCGCTGATTAATCCTCCCAGCTTTGTTCTGGCCCCCTCCTACTGGTGTCTGGTTTCATGGTGTGGCACAGGCAAAGGTCACATAAACTACATGATGTCCAGAGTTGCTACTGAAGAAGAAAATCGGAAATGCCTCTCCCAGCATTTCAGAACGGAGAGAAAACATAATTTCTTTTACTCTGAAGCTTCCTGATTTGTCGTCTCTCGTTGCTGCTTCAGGAAGGGAAAGCTGTGGTACACCTGCAATCAGGGCAAGCGACCAAGCCCAGCTCTGTTACAAACACTTCTGCATCTGGCTGGCTCAGTACATTCCTCAGCAAAATGTTCTTTCTTTAGACGTTTGAACATTTGAGACCGATGACAGTCCCAAAGTAGGAGAGATGCGGAGCTTTGTCTCCAGTTGGGCTGAGGTTGCCGACTGATTCACTAGTTACCCATTTTCCCCAGATTTGACTCAACACACTGTTCATAAAAAGACAACCAGGCACAGATTAGTCAAGCTGAAGCCTGCTGTGCTCTGTTAGAGGGGGTTTTGGCACTTCCACGTGGCTGATGGCTCTTGTGAATGTAGGAAGTGACTCTCGCGAGTGCTTTCTTTTCCTCCATGGCTACAAAAGTGTTTTTATTCCAATGGGCTGGAACCCATATGAGAGCAGCTAGCATGGGCAGATCAAATATGCACATGCTTACTAAAAACGTTAGACAGCTCTCCTCGCCTTCCTTTGAACCAGGCTGCCTTGTGGTTTCTGATGACTGCTCATCATACCCTCCGGGTGATGCTGACACATATAGGACTTATCTGGAAAAAAAGAGAGGAGCATAACACAAAAATCACTTCCTGTACACACACAGCTTTGTCTTTTTTCTATAAAATGTTGAGGACTTTCAAAGATCCTTTCAAGAGTGACTGCCTGGGTCACGTCTGAACGGTTTCTGGGGCTAGAGAAGCTGCCTGGGGATAGATAGATGGGGCAGTGCCCAGCCTTTCTTTCAGTAAGCTCATTCTCCTGAAACTTTATATTTTATTAGGTGGGCATTTCAGCTCAAATGTCACAAGATCTTCAAAATCACATCTGAACAAGTCCTGATCACCTTCTTACGCTATCACAGGAGGCCCCAATGCTCTGTTGCAGCATGGAGGGTGTCTCCAGCGAGGCTCTCAATGTCTGTGCAGAAACAGAGCTGCTCCTGGCCAGATCAAGAAGCATTTAATTCTCATCTTGAGCAGGCGTGAGCACAAAGTACCCAAGAAGGGTGAGCTGGCTCCAAGCAGTGAGTGTCTGACCTTGTGCTGGCAGCAGCCAGGACGAGGCAGAGCCTCGCGGCAAGAAGATGTGATGCTACCTGGGCTCATCAGCTGCCTTCAAGGGGACTTTGCCCAACCTCAGCACCTGATTTCCCACCCTGACGGCCCTTCCTGGGGTCCTAGGCCACGGCACCCATGGTCTGGGACGGGTCCAGGTGCTGTGGCCCCCCACAGCCCACACGTTTCACCCCATTGCCCAAGCAGGGGTCCAGGAAGGCAGCAGCCGAGGCCTTGGCCGCCAGTATCGCCCTTGTCACCCACTCTGGACACCATCAGTCCTACGGCAGAGTGGTGCCAAACTGCACGAGTTGCCTTTGGTTAGCTGGCCCAGCAGGGTCTCCTTCGCGGGGAGAGATTACGGCTGCTCTGCTTCATTCCTTTTCATTGGTTCTGCCTTATTTTTATGCGGATTAACTGTTCATAATAACGCCAAGTGTTAAGCTGCGGCAGCCAGCTGAGCGCTGTGCAAATCCAAGGAAAACGCAGCCCCCTCGAGCGGAGCGTGAGGACGGGAAGCGGGAGGTGCCGGTGTGGAAGGGACGGCCGCACGTGGCCGGCTCCGCAATCAGTGCAAAGGCCTCCCAGGAAGGGCCGACTTCCAGGGAAGGAGGGAGGCGCAGTGGGAGCTGGTAGCTGGTTTTGCTCCCAGGGGCTGCCGCAGAGAGCAGCACCCGCTCAGGAATGCAGACCAACAGGCAGAGGTCATTAATACTGATACACATTATTTTAATGGCATTGTGTTTTGGCCTCTTGCTTTTGTCAGCACTCTATTTTTTGCTATTGTTATGGTGTGAATTTGGAATTAATGTGAGGTATAATAAGAATCTCTCAGCTGGCAAACACAACCAAGACTGAAAATTAAAATGCTATGTAAATCTCACAAGATTAGGGCATAAACTGCAGCGGGCAATGGAATGGCTGAAGCTTGAAGGTGCTGCAAAGCCTCTCTCCACATTATTCCTGATAATACAAAATCAATTTACATTGAATGTATTTTTTCAAATAGCCATCCACCACATGCTATTTGATATTACTAATGAATGCAGGAATTGGATCTTAATATGCTCCATGCAAATATTCTGCAGCAGTTTTATTAGTTCTAAAAATACTTTGTGCACTCGTGGTACTTTGTCATTAAAATTGCCAGGTTTTGTGATACAAATATGCTGGAATCATAATTAAAATACTGCAGTGCTGGCTGCTGCAGCAGCATTTTGTTTTTAAATCCCAGGTCCTTTCCAAAGGCTTTTGAAACACAGTTTTATGAGATCCTACTGCCCTCCTGCCTCAGCCCCTCTTTATTCTTATTAAAGTGAGAGAAATACAGTAGACAACAGTTCCCTCTAAGGTAGAGGCAAAGGGAAGAGTAAGGGAAGTGTCAATCAGATTTGTACACGGCCCCAGATTAATACGCAATATTCTTCCTCCAGGTTACCTCTTCCTTTCCTGATGTCCCTGAAGAAAAGTTAACAGTAACTGATTAAACAAGTTTCTGCCTCTTAGAATATGGAGCCGGTTCAAGGCTGGGAACGTTGCGGCTGAGAAACGGGTCTCAGAGGTGACGGGGGTAGCTCGCCTTGTACTTTGGGCAGCTCCCTTAGCCCACAGCTGCTGGCCCTGCCATGAGCTCCGTCGGGCCAGCACTTCCCAGGCACTTCATGCTAAAGGGAAATAATCGTAGGTCAGGCTGCTGTTTTGGGATGCTCTCCCTAGAAATCTCTGAGGGGAAAGGCAGGGAGCTAACTTTTGCATTGAAATTGAGATAAAACGTGAATGGTCTGAAATCTCAAAGGGCCTGATGACTGGATAAAACCTGTGGCACCTGCGACTCACCATGCCTGTGACAGTCTGGAAGGCTGCTGAGATTAAACCGTTCTGGCAGTAGAACTAGATTGCACAGGAGTTCAGTAAAATGATACAGAGCCCTCTGCTTGTAGGTCACTGGCTTAAATCTGCCTTAAGTTAGGAGTAGTGGAAGTCCCTGCACTTTGACAGTTGCTTGGAGCTCCATCTGCAGCACTGTCTGGGGAAGTATCGTCTCTCTCCGGCGCCGGAGCGAGCGGCGGCTCCTCGCGAAGGGCAGCGGAGCCCGGAGCTGGGCAGAGCGCGGGCTCCCTGCGGGCTCCCACGCAGCCCGAGGAGGGGGCTCCTGCTCCGCGCAGGGCTATATAAAGCAAGAGCTATTTTGGACTTGCCCAAAGGTGCTTTTTTATCTCTGCAGATTATAGCGAGCCTGAGCATGGAGGCTTCCCTGAAACTAGGCCTCTCTGTGCAATCTTGGGCTTGCACTGCCCTCCCTTCCCTCGCGTGACTCAGCTTCCTCAGCTCTGCAGTTAGGATAACACTTGCCGCCCGCAGCGTCTGTGCAGTCAATGGTGAAGATCAGCAAACACAGGGCCAGGAAAGTGCCACACATTTCCCATCTGGATTCTGTTTTATACTTCCTATCAATAAAAAAATAGGTGAATTGAAGATAAGACACTTTATTTAAACAGGACTTTATTTATATGAAGAACACTATTATTACTATTATTACTATTATTTTGTTGTGCATATAGGCAAGCAACATGGATTCTGGCACAAATTAAGGTTAAGACCCCTGAAATGAAGACTAATGGGAGAAAAATGGAGAGATGAGTTACAACAGCAGTATTAATATTTTTCAAATCCTTTCCAGTCATGGTTGCTGCTTTCATCTATTCTGTCACTGATTAATTTGATCAAACATTGTGAACAAATAATTTGTATTAAAAATCATGCAAGTTCCCCCCTGCATGTAGTTTGCTTCAAGCGGGTATTTATTGGATAACGTAGTCTCTGACTAGTGAATGTTGACATTTAATTAATATGGAAGCTTAGCATGGTGAATATGAAGAAGAGAAAAAGACCCAAGAAAATCCTGTGATAATGAAAGAGATGACAACTACGTTCTGTTAGTCAGACATTTCTGTTGACATTGAAGGGTCAAATGTAGATATGTGGTGGAGGGCTGCAAATAACACACTGCAGGTCAGGCTTTGCATGTGCAAATAGCTTTGCACGGGGCCTGATGTATATATCTGCTTGAGCCCATTGCACTTATATCGGATCACTACGTTGAGTATTTTTGTCATGCCTATATTAGGAAGATGCTACCAAAACAGGGCTACTGGTGTAACACAGCAGCAAAGCGCGTGGGCCATAAAAGTGTGCCCACAGCTATAGAATCGCTTTTCACAAATTATACTGGGAAATAAAAGCAAAGCGTGGCTCGTAACACTGCATCCACATTAGGGGCTTAGCAATCACAACCTACATACCTATGCCAGCAGATCTCTGTAGTAGCTCATAAGCACTTGTGTGCTGTCTAAACCATGACGGGTAACATCCACCCACGCAAAAAGGAAGCAAACTGAAAGAACTTGATCGTAATAAAAAGGAAAGCACTTTATCATAGAAATCTAGGGGAACGGCTTCTCTTGTCATGCATAAAGCAGGAGCGCGAGGTTGTGTGAATTTTCCATGCCATTAACTCTGTAGTTCTTGAGTTTAGATGAAAACAGTTTCAGGGAAAGGAAACAGCTATTCTGTGTTGTGCACAGGTGATACAATAAGATATGCTCAATTGCCTAGTCACATTGCTGGTCATAAACCTACAACAAAGTTCTGTTCATTTGTCTGCTTATGCTACCCAAGTAATTATGTTCTGAACAGTTTATCATAGGTGCAAGAGCACAGTGCTTTTTCCTGATATTATTGGGCTTTATAACTAAAATCCTATTTTTCACTACAATTTGATGGAGAGAGTGCCTTTCTTTTTCTCTGTTTCACAATGAGATTTGACAGAGAAGTTTCTCCTGAGTGGAAACAGATATTCCATTAAAAGTCCACAGTCGCTGTACAATTTAAACGCTTTTTCAACACTGCAAACTACCTCAAGCCAAACAGCTGGTGTTGACTAAGAGCAGTATTTCAGACTATTACATGCTGTGATTACTACTTCCCAAACAAGAGTTTATACTTCATTTTCAGTGAAGATTAAATTAATTAGGATGGCAATGTGATATGGGAATAAGGAGATGAGTGAAATTAACAGTTTTCACCTACCCTGAGGTTTGTTTAATTAACTATTTCCATTTGGAAATGTTACACCGGGGCTGTATTTTGTCACTAATCCTTCTTTTTGAGGAAATGCTATACTTCGCAGGTCATGCATAAAGCCACAAACTAATCGGAGTTACTTACATTTTGACTATAAAAGACATACTAAAGGAAAAAAAAACCACACTGAACAGACTTAAACACATTTTCTTTCCATATCGCATACTGAATATCAATATTTGCTCATAATAAGCAGGAAGAGATGTATAAAGAAATTGGTTATATGTGACAAAATTCTTTTCTCATGTTCCAGGAGAATTGTCACATAGAGAAAGTCACTAATTCCTTTTTTTCTTATTAA
Source organism: Crypturellus tataupa (assembly GCA_034781795.1). Taxonomy (NCBI): domain Eukaryota; kingdom Metazoa; phylum Chordata; class Aves; order Tinamiformes; family Tinamidae; genus Crypturellus; species Crypturellus tataupa. The sequence continues at coordinate 1,426,841 of JAWLRI010000942.1, read as the reverse complement.
AATATACTAAACATTCTCCCAAAGCATGAGCATTATTAGGAATGCTTATCTCTCTACCTACCACAGATTATTCATCTTTCCTCAATAATAAAGTTTAATATTTAAAGACTTGGATCTGCATCCACAATGCACTACAGATTTAAAAAAACTTCACTATTCTTACAGTTATCCTAGTATTTTATAGTCATTTATAAATGACATAAAAATGAAAAACATCTGTTTTAGAACCGCACACTTAAGAATCTGATTCTACAAAAATGCTGGTTGCCCTCACATGCCCTTTAATGACCACTTATTGGCAGAAACATAACTGAGGATTTAATTGATGCTTTAATCAGGCTTTTGACTTGACAATTGTATTTGTAAAAATTTTTATTGTCACAAAAGAGAAGAAATGAGAAGGCAATTTGTAAATGTGTACATCAATGTGGTTCATACAGTAGCAGTAGAGCAGCCAAAGCACGTATATACCTTTACCAATGCAAGTAACTTAGGAGTCCACACTTATGAGTGAATTATCTGAAAATAATTGCAGCTTTGGGTGTTAACAGATAAAACAGCATTAACCTGACCAGGTTTTGATTGCCACGGAAATAGGCATATGATTTGTATTCTATCAGTTATATTAATAAAATTAGTCTCTTTTTCCTCTTTGAATTTTAACTGTGAACATATGAGGAAAGACCTAAATGTATTAGCTATTTAAGATTATTTAAATAGCACAGAACAAGTAAATGCAGTTTACAGTTTTGTTCACAAGAGTTTGCTAATGAGTATGTAGACATCTAGACATCTGAGTTATTTTGACTGGACCCCAAGGTCCCCTGGAATGTTTCTTTTCCCTGAAACAACCTGAGTTTCCAGCATTTCACAGCAGTAAACTCTAAATTCACTTTTTGTGTATATTATTCTACTTTTGATTAAAAATGGCTCTATCAGTGGCTATCCTACCGAAACTGGACAATATTTTGTCCCGCTGGAGCACATTTGAAAACACTGGATACAAAAGGAATGCAAACAGAATGAAAACAAATTAATTAAACATTAGCAGAAACGTTTCTGGAGTATCATTCCAGCCTTATGTACTCCCAAGTTCCTGCTTTAATACCGCCTTCTCAAAGGAGAATTTCGAGGATGCTTTCGCTATTCCAAATGAGTTAGAAACTGTTTAACTGCCTATTAGCCAAAGATGAACAGCAGAGTTCCTTAAAAAAATGTCTCCAGCATTCACAGACCAGGGAATTTTTGCTCTTTGCAAGCAGCAGCCGGGCATTCACTGCCTCTGGCAGAAAACAGCAGTTACATAGTCAAGCTTTTCCATAGACTTCTTTTCAAAATTAGTCTCCTTTTGTGATTTTGCTATAACCTGAGCCACCTATATTTCATAGAGGCAGAGAGGACAGAAGCATTTTGTTCCTGCGCAGCGCGGAGTACCTGGTTTGAGTTAGCTCTTGCCTGTCTGCCTCCCCTGAATGATTCTATTGATTTCGAGGGCTCTGCTTGCATGAGAAAAGTGAGCAGCAGAGACTGGATGCTAGTTTTATTGTTTCATCCAGCACAGATTCATTTTCTAGGATCAGTTATTCTGTGTGATGAATGGGAAGTACAACTAAAAAATCGAGCCTAGAAACCTAATGTTAGCAGAGACCATATGAAAGTCTGATTGTGAAATATGATCCAGAACGCATTTACTAACAGACAAAACTTGAGAATCATTTCTCATACAGGCAAGACTGTTAAAGCCAGCAATACTTTGCTTTTCTATTACAGGCAACGGGAATTCTGCTGCACAAAGGCTAAGCACAGTAGAGAGAGAAGGATTTGGTACTTGGGGCAGCAACACTTACATTTACTAAAACCTTGTGCATGCAGAATTAAATAAATTTAATTGCAAATGTTGAGAAATAAGTGAATGAAAAAATACTAAATTTTGCAACAAGAATGTGTTATAGGTAGGACACTTTTTATGTCAGTCTTCTTAAAGACAGAGACAAAGGAAATAGGGTAGGAAAAAAGGGCTATCCTGAAAGCACATACAGAAATCAAACACAGGAAAACTGCTGGGGACTCAATAATGCTAGAGGTAAATTGGACACTGTTCATTCTATTGGGAGGAGACCAGAGTATTTGGTTAAGTTAAACGGGAGTCGTTTCTTTGTTCCTGAGAATAGAGAGCAGCATTTCAACTAGACAACTGAGACAGAGAAACCAGGGGGAAAATACCTGTTAAAAAGATAACAAAGGAGAAAAGCACTTACACTAATTCTGTCAAAAATCAGAAAGCTTCCCGAGAGGTTTATAAAGGTGATATTCTTCTAAAGGGACCAGACTATAATAGAATATCTGAGGCATGTCCAAAGAATTGGTGGTTTCTTGGCATTTTTAAAAGTTAAAGGCCCAGTAATGCCTGCAAAGTAAGCTAAACAGCTACATCTACACAGACCAATAAAACAGCACAGCTGTGTGGATTTGAAATTAAATGCTATAAAAACATAAGCACTCAGCCTCTATAACATTAACATTATTTCAAGAGGTGCTGTAGAAAGACAAGCCAAAAGATCTGATGACAATTGTATATTTTTACATGTGATAGACAAACTAATGAATGTATTTGTATGTATGATTCCTCATACAATGGCTCCAGCATTCTAATGAGGGGAAAGGTACTAATGCTGTTATAAATAAGAGGGTAAAATATGATTTTTTGAAATCACTCACATCAAATCAGTATGTCTCCATCCTTTTAACTCCTTGGTAATTTAAAATATTTACCAATCATATTGTTAAGAAAAAACAAACATTCTTGCCTGCAACTATAGTCACTTAAGCCACTATTTACCTTAAATGAAAAAAAAAATCTAGTCATATGCTGTTATTTATTCTTTAGAATTCCACTTGTGTATAAATAATCATTTATACTTCAAAAAAAAAAAATTCTTCCATTTCTCCTAAATTCATATAGAATGTATTTTACAACAGTCTGTATGCTGAATACATTTGCTACAAATGCCTCAATATTACTGTGATCAATTTTTGGTCAACACTGGTTTGAGAAGAAAATATGGCCCAGAAGGTTCCATATTTAGGTTAATACAAAGATTTATTAGTCCACTAGGTAAACATTGACCTTGGCTTCACCTTGGTCAATATTTACTTCTCAGGTTAATAAATCTTTACATTAACTGCAATTGAAATCACTCTCTGCTTAAGAGATAAAGACCAAACAGGACCTCATATGAAGACCACATTCGTCAGATAAACTCTGTAGCTTGATTTATCTTCTTGTCCACTTGTCCACTTGTCTTTTACAAGACTAGTGTGGACTAGAAAAAACGTAATCCATCGATATTGCAATAGTTTTGTTCTGGATGGTAGGGTTTTTTGCCTGAAGTGTTGTGCATTTCCGTTGCTTCTTAAAGCAATGGCAAAACAGGAATCTCATGTGCTTAGGCATGGTCTGAATTTCCAGGATATCACTGAATTATATATCTATCTATGGGTAAATTTGTAGAATACATCACACAGTCAGCAGCCCTCCTAGTTACCGAGCAGGCTGCTATTCAGCTTGCCTGATGTGACAGATCCGACTTCTTGGAACACACTGCTGTCCCAGTCAGCACTGTCAGAAGTGCTGACTGGGAGTGATGAGAATGACACTGCAATAAAACAACAATAATAAACAAACCAACTAACATATGGTGACCTTGAAAACAGTAAACATTGAACTTATCAGAAGAAAAGGGACATCAAAGACTTGACTTAACCCCTCTGCTGGGAAGGGGAATCTCTTCATTACTGTAAGGGAAACTGTCATGAGAAGCAGGATGATAAGCAGAGAGTGAAGCTGCAATTACAAATTTCCTTCAAATCAGGTGTAGCAAGAAAAGGTAAAAAGAACAGGTCAGAAATATCTTCCCTTTCCACAGTTTCAAACATTGGTAAAATCCCCCATACATTTTTTTCTACATCTAAGTTGTGTTTAAAACAAAACAAAAAACAACACATACTTTACCCATGGATCTCTCAGATTCAGCAGAATAGTATGAGGTATTTCTGTGTAATGGTTATGCAGAAACTGACGACCTCTAGAAAAATAATTACTCAGATTACAGAGTAATTAAAATTGGACTTCCTGAGAAACAGAATCAAAGCAGCAAAGCTTTTTCAATTTTTAAACACATTTAAGATCTCACTTAAATAAACAGCAACCACTTTACTCATGTAAGCATTCCCTTTGAAGTCAATGGGATTAGCCATGGATAAAATTCATCCTAAAATCTGTGCAGAAAGACAGGTACAAACTCAGGGAATCATTTAAATCCCACAGATTCCCAGCATTAGGCTTAAAGGATGCAGAGGTCTCTTGTTAGCCCTTTGGACTGGAGTATTTCATCGTCTGGAAATCTGGAGGGCAGGATTTGTCCTCGCTGAAATACACTCTAAAGCAAGGATTTCCAACCACGATCCCCGCTTCTTCTGAGCTGTAGTTTCAGGATCTTATTTCTTTCCACCGAGCAGCACGGATGCACTTTCAGTGATGTCTTGATGTCTTTCCGCACGTAGTGCAGGCAAACGTCATGCAAATGTCATTAATAAATCATTCTACTGGCACAAAATATTTGAATGGCATCGCCAGCTCTGCTAGCAACACAGGATAGTCACACGATATTACGTGTTTGTGTGCACATATGAGTATAGCTATAGCTCTACATACATATATACCTATATACATACATTCCTCTCTTATTTTTGGAGTTCCAATTAAACTGATCTGTGTGTCTTGTTTTTTTACTTTTCTTTTTTTTTTTTTTTCTTATTTTTTTAACTGAGAAGAGCAGCTTATTTCACTAAATGACTGCCGTACAGAAGGCTGCGAGTTTCACGAAGCCAGCAGAGGCTGGTATCCTGGCTTGGGCTGTAAAAGATGGGATGCTCACTGCTCACAGCTTTGCTTCTCTCCACACTATCTTGTTTTGGTTCATGAAAAGAAAAGAACCTAAACGCAGTATTTCTACATGCTTGCAAAATATTTTTAAAATTTGTGAAGGATAAGCATCAATAAATGCATATGGTTTTCTTCACCTCCTGGCGCACAGACTCAGGGATGGAGCTTTAACCGCTCGAGCTCCGCGCTGC
>JAWLRI010000942.1:1336386-1420581 GCA_034781795.1 Crypturellus tataupa | reverse complement strand
GCCCGCCCCGCGCGCCGGGACCGTTAGCGCCGCGCGCGAGGTAACGGCCGTAACGGCCGGGCGCCGTGGGCAGCGGGAGCCGCCTGGGTGCCCCGGGGAGGAGCGCCCAGGGGCAGCGGCGGGAGGGTTGTTAGCGCGTAAGCGTAGGTGGCCCTGGGGCCTCTGAGTGGAGCGGGACAGGGTGCAGTATCCTGCCACCAGAGTAACTGTACGAGTACTGAGCCGCGGCCAGGTTTTAGCACCAGTGCTGCAGGTGTGGCTGCCTTGTGTGGGCTCTCTGTGCTTTGTGGCCTTCTGGGGTGAGGAAATTAATGTCCCCTGCATAAATCCTCTGAATATTTCAGAGGGGTTGAGGCAACTTTGGGGCTAACATAAAACAGAGCAGTACAAAGCAAAAGTCACCGTAGTCAGGCTTTTCTCCTGAACAGCGCTGTGTGAGGAGAGGGCTGAGGGCAGTTCCCCACGGATGAGGGCTTTGGCCAACAGCGTGGGGCAACTGGGCACCATCCAGGTCCTTCTTCAGGCCAAGGGAGTTCAACAGGATCGTTGATGGTATGTTGGGGCTAGGTGAGGGGGTTGTTCCGTTTGAAGCATGTGCGTCCTTCTGTTGAAGCCAGGACGCTCTTGGGAAAAGAAAACGGGTTTTGAGGCGAGCAAGGCAGTAGGTGAGAAGGAGCCCAGAGCCTGTGTTGAGAGTCTCCTGCCAGAAGCAGGGGGAGCCTGGGTTTCTAGGCCCCATCCCCAAAAAGGTCTCTACATTTGTCTGTTGATTCTTAAATACAAAAATCATCGTGTCAGGCACTAGAACAGACTCGTAACGGGGCTGCAGTCTGCATGTGCTGCGGTTAACATACAGTTCTCAATGTAATTCTGCTCCAGTCTGCAGTGCTCCAAGCTGAAAGTGAGAGAACTAATATTTTGTATTGGGGTGCTATTTCTGCACAGGAAATACAGCGGCCAGGTTTCAGCAAACTGCTTAGAAAGCTTTTTTGTTTGTTTGCTTTTTAATAAGTGCCAAGGAAGTGATCTGCCACATTACCAAGCACAAAAGCCACATAAGCACATGGTCTCATTAGACAGAAAGAAGGGAGATGCAGCTCACTCTGGTTGTGATCTCACGGCAAGACCGTAAAGAGTTCTTGTTCTTATCTCCATTTTTCTCATTCCTGCCCTTGTGCTGCCACCTGTGTTGTGCTCACAGAGCTATTTGTGTGGCCATGAGTAATGTAGATTGGAGAATTGTTATGACTTTTTTTTAATTCCCTCTGAGTCAAGCAACTATGAATCCTACTAGGAAATTGTGCCTCTCCCTAGGCACTCGTTAATACAAGTTGTACGAGACTTGGTTTGCAGCTTCTGATGTCCTGAGTCAGGGTGTGGGATGGATTGAATTCCAATCAATTAAATGTTTCATGATTTTTACCATTGTGTGGGAAGATTTTTGGAGAAAATTTACAGTAAAATGCCATTCAAAGAGTAAAGTACATGTAAAGTCAAGCACTCAAAAACTAGGAAATAGCAGAATGAAGGTTTTCAGTACAAATTAATGTGGTCTTACTGTGGAAGACTTCTGGTCTACTTTGGTTTTGGGTTTGCATGCCATCTTTGCCACAAGGCTTCTCTTTTATTTCCTACAGAAGACAGGCTATGCCTGCAAGGGCATTAGAGTTGTGTTTAAACCACTGCCCTTGCCCTGTGGAGCTGGGCTTCGTGCAGGCTGAAATGTGTGGTTCCTAGGATCTAGCAGTCTAACAAAAGGAACAGCGCAGGCAGCAGACCTCAGATCTCTGCTGCGGATTTTATCTGTCACCTGCATAGGCTCCTCAAACAGTTCTTCCTGAGATGCCCACTTTGTGTCTGTCTCTTTCTGGTGCTCAGCCTGAGACCTGAGCCGGAGGGATCTGATTTGGCAGAAGTCCTGGGCTTTTATAACTTGTGTGTAAGTACATGAGAGCTATGCCTTGACTATGTGAATGCTAAGATTTCAAAAGAGCTATTGTTCCATTTTCCACTTGGGGGATCCAAAACTGTTGGGTACCTGGGGCCTGCACTGCCGCTCCTCGACCTTCAGCCCCTTCCTGAGCTTCAGTGTAGGAGAACTGGGCTGTGCACGCGCCTGGCCATGGACCTTGTTGGGCTCTGACCTGTGGACTGGCTTCTTGGCCTGACCTCGGATTTGCCTTATGTCTATGGTCCTGCCTAGTGATCCCTGGATTGAATCCAGCCCCAGGTACTGTCCCTGGACCTGATCCTCATCTGCTCACTTGTGCTCTTGGCTGACCTTCCCATCTCATCTCCATGGGCTCTCCTGAGGCTCTTGGTTGAATCTTGGTTGAATCTCGGCTCGCCGTGGTCAGAGAGTCCCGTCCATCGTGTTCGCTGGCTGCCAGGGAGCAGCCAGCCCTTGGTGCTCCATGACAGAGCTGTGCCAGAGTTTTAACAGCTCGGCCTTGAATTTGGTATTTTCAAGTCCTATACATACAACTAAGAGAATAATGCCACCTTGCCTCACAGTGATGTAGTGCAAATGAATTTGTGTTTCTAACGAAGCAAGATACCGAGGTAGGAAGACCAGAGAAAGACGCACAGAGAAATCAAGTGAGAGTTTGGAGAGCCTCCACTTGAACATGAAAACAACAGATCTGATCTTAAAGTAACCACGTGGGAATGAAGAACTGTCTGTTCCCTCTTTGCTGTTATCCGAAAGCAACCAAATTGTTTAAAAGAACATTGTTCTTTTAACATTGTTTAAGTGAAGAGAGACTTCACCAAGAATGTTATCTATTCTGTAGAACTCAAAATAATACTGCAGACTGTAATATTTTTCAGTGTATAGCCTTTACTTCCCTTAGTTCCCTCTGTCAAACTTTTAAAAATGATATTTTATTTTTTTTCAAACTAAATTGGCAGAGATGACATTCTGGCCATACTGAACTCAGTGGGAATTTTCCCCTGTCTCCATAAGAATCAGCACTTCACTTTCATGAGAAACAACACTTGAACCACTTGTGGTGCTTCACTTTTTTTCCACTTAAATTAAGTGAAAGTTAGTACAGATTTGGTGAACTGCAAGTGCTACTGGAAGCTGTTTCCTCAAGCCTATGACTGTTCTAGGTGAATGACATTTTGTTTTAAATTTCTATTTCTGTAGCAATCCCACATGTGATAATTATCACCTCTGATAGGAAATTGTGTGCATGGGTTAACATGCTGTAAGAGCCTCATTTATAAATGTGGTTTATGTTATGGAAACAATAGTAGGAAAGTTTGATATTAATTTTGCATCAAATCTTAGTGTTTTAGGAATACTTAAAGTCACTAAACCTTGTCTTATCACTAGTTCATAATCATTCTACAGGGCTATCATTTGCTGTATATACTATTTATATTAATAGCATTATTTGTATTATTAATAATTTAGAATGGCTGTAAAATTATGCTTAACTATGGGAGAAAAATGATTTGGTATGGTACTTATGCTGCTGGTAGCCTGAGCCTATGAATTCGTAGATATTATTTGTTAGCAAATAGAGCTTGGTTAGAAAGCACCCCTGTGCTAGTGTGTTTGCTCTTGATCTCGAGTTGGACTTTGCCTAGGTAGAAACATTGAAACCTGCTGTGAAGGCTGAGGAGCAGTGCCGCTCTGAGGCCCTGGACCTGCTGTGACAACATGTGGGCAGCAGAGAAGCCTCCCTGGCCTTCTCAGTAGTGAGGAAGGAGTTGGGGTGAGCGCCTAAATGAAGGGGGACACTTGAATGTCCTCCAAAGGACCAGTCACTGAGATGCAGAGGTCCATTCTGTCCAGGCATTGGCACCGTTTTCGCTGCTCGCCAGCCACCACCTGCTGTGCTGCTGTGCAGTCGGGAGCCTCAACCCTGGTGTTCTCCGAGCTGAAAAAAGCTGGTGTGGTAACAGTGCCCTGTGTTTTATCCACCCAGACCAGGAAACCAGGAGAAATCCTGTATCCTGCTGAAACTGCAGGGGGCACAATGTCATTGCTAGAGTTGCACTTGGGCCAGGATAATTCGATGCTGTTATCTTGCCTTCCCTAACAATAAACCAAACATGGGGTGTTTCATGTCAGAATATCAAGCCCTGGGCTGATGACTCATCCTCACAAAGATATGGTGGTCTTTTGTGCTTGGTTGGTACGTTAGTTTGTTGCCAATAAGAAGAGCGATACTGTTGGAAAACATCTACACCTGTGGTGGGAGAAGGTCTTTGGCGGCACTCTGCCATCCAGGCAGTCCTTTGGCTTCACCTGATGTAGCACAAGGTGGTGCCACTGCAGGTGTGCCAACAGCTGTCACATCGGGGTGACAGTGACGCACGGGTCAGCCGGGGCAGACAGACAACGTGCTTCGTCAGCGCAGTGCAGCTCCTGCAGCAAGGGAAGGCAGCAATAAACGGAGCTGCGGCTGTGCGGCCACCAATGCGAATCGCCAGCGGGGCCTGTCAAGGAGCCCCATGTCACATTAGAAGCAGGACCGCTGACATCCTGTAATGCAGCATTTGTTCCTCTGCTTGTCAGGAGGAAAACAGGCTGCTCTGGGATTTGGTAAATACCCTGCACTAAGAATCTGAGGGAATTGGCTCATTTCACCTTTTAAAAAATGCTAAAAAGCACTGCATAGGAATCCCTCTTGTTCATAATCCCTCCTGCTCATAAACAATATTTCGAAGTACATTAGTCTGGAGGCCAATTGTATTCCATGTTACTTCTGGTCTATTTTTCTTATGTGAAGCTGTGGAGAACACATCCCTCTCACCTATCCTGATACAGCAGTAGGAAGGAATTGGTCATTCTAATGGCATCTTGTTTTTTTTTTCTGCAGAAATACCTTGTACAGCTGACATCTCCCGTTCAACAATTTATAGTGCTGAATAATCGTAAACATGTTTGTCCTACTTACTCCCCTAGAGATTTTTTCCACTTAAAATATTTAAAGAGATATTTGCTTGCTGTGACAATTGTGTATTTTAGAAATACTATAAGATTATACCAGTGCTGTAGTTCATAGATTTTGCAGTATTTTCCCCCTTCCCCCCAGGTAAAAACCAAAAAACTTTGTCTGCAGATAAAGAACTCTTCAAAATATTCTATTTTTCCAAGCAAAAAACACTCTTTTTTTAAAAAATGGAAAGTTATCATGTGATATTAAACACACATGTCTTAAGAGACTGTTTTATGATCTTAGAACTGATAAATTAACTTCAGAAACATTTGGTTCTCAAGAGTCTTATCATGAATGCCTAAGGAACAGCTAGGTAAATGAGCTTGCTGTTCCTTGAGATCTTGCTTTTTCTGTAGAGTGGTGGCTTGTAGAAGCCTTTAATCTCTAACTAATATTTCTCTAAAGGGATCAGAAGTGAAAATAAAGATTTTTAATGTTTTTTAGGAAAAGAAAAATTGACAAGAGAATATCACTGAAAATTCTGGATCATAATAAACCATGGGGGTTGCTTGCTCTTGTCTGATGGTAAGGGTAATACTTATCCTTGGGAATAAAGAAGAAAAGAAAGAATGACTGGGGAGATGGTGTTTCCAGACCTGCTGACAAATGCTGTTAATAGAATTTAGAGTAGTTTTTGGTAGAGTTTAAAAAAATTATTAAGACATATTTAGGCAGACTGTTGTTTTTGTTTGCTACTAGTGTTGTTTGCAGATTAGCAGTCAGAAGTGGCATAACTCATTCAGATAGGTTTCCAGAAAGCCAGTTCATTAGAGAAGTTCATTAAATATTACCCCAAAATAATGCTTGTGCCAGATCAGTAATTTGAATCATTTATTCTCCTAGTCCAATAATGGGAAACTTCCACCTATCTTTCATTTCTGTAATATTTTACAACAGAAGGATAAATTTGATAGAGATTTTACCTATGTTTAGATGGCTACATTTTAAGTAGTAAACTAGTGAAATAGAGAAGAAACTGCCAGGTACTTGTGGAGTTGTGATAGAGTTGCCTAAAATGTGTTTTTAAATGAGAAAGGTTCCTGTGATGACAGGGAACTGATTAGGGAAGGTATGTGCTGGAGATTCCTGCAGGTGAGTTGTAGCTTCGAATGTAGAGGAGGATTAACCCTCCCCAAGGTCTCTACCCTCTGACTTGAAAGAAATATCTTCCCCTAGGTCTGGCAAGCCGTGAGCGTTCAAGCAGCTGCACTAGGCAGAGACCTGAGGGGATTCTTTGTTCTACCTCAGTCCTGTTCTGTCAGCACCTTTCTACAGCTGTGGCCAATCTCTGGCATTGCTGAGGAAAACCAAAACAAATAATTCCCTTAATCTGACTTTACCAGTTCCAGCACTTTCTGCAGATTTGTATTTTAAGATTGAGCCCTCAGTGAAGTTTTGCTGTGAATGAGATACTCATATTGTGCCTTCTTTAGTGCGTAATACTTTGAAGGGTCATGGTACAACTTTTCAGGGTGCTTATGGAATCTCCCTTGTATATGTGAACACCGGTTTCCATGAAAATATGTAGAGTTTTGTATTTCCAAGAAATCTGCACTCCTTCAAATTTGGTTGAAGTTGGCTGGAGGATTTAGAAGTTTTCTAGGCCGTACACGTACACAGACACATGGTGTCTCTGCCTTTTTGTTTCCTTAGGAAACAACGCTAAAATTGACATCTGTATATTTCCCTAAGATCAGAAGCCAAATTATTACTGCATGGGGAAATCCTTCCTTTATGACTCCTGTACTTAGTGGCTGAAAGCTTAAACACAAAACTTGAAAAAATAATAGCTGTCTTAATGGGAAGCTGCAAAACTTATGAGCCTGGCCAGTGTCCATAGTGGAACTGTGTGGAAAACCAACTCCAAAGTCAAAAAGGACAACAGTTATCCTGCCCAGCCTCTCTGTGCATTTGTTCTTTGGCTCAAACTTTTATGAATTGCATTCCATTTTTTTTATCAATTTTGTGGAACTCTCTGTAGGGAAAATGAGAGAATTTTGACAAGTGGACATCAGGATTGAACACGGTTTCATGGTTTTAGGAATCACTGTACTGAGGTAAAATAAATTCACCCATTGTGCTCATTAGGACCTTGTGTCACAAACCTGTGCTCTGGTGCTTATTCACTTTGACACTTCTGCCGCCTACTGAGAAACGGATTTTCAAAGTAGCCTTCTATCCTTCTGACATTACCTGCATCTCGGATTATCATCTGACTGTTCTGAAACATCCTGCAGAGCAGTGGCCATTTCAGACCGTTCATAAAGCAGCATGTTATCAGCATTATTTTCTATGGTCCTGCTCTTGGTGCCTTCTGTAGACTGCACTGACCAGGATTTTATGATGTACGTCATTGATAAATACTTTAAAAAGCCATTGATTGGGAACTAGTCCCAGAATGTTCACTCAGGAAGGAACCCAGAACAGATATGTGCTTCTTAAACTACATCTTTTGGTTTGGTATTTGTCAATAAAGTGTTTTTTAATCTACTTTATGAAGGTACAATAAGCAACTTTCCGTTGTTACATGGTACTGAGTCAGCTGCCTGGGAAAGGTCCACGTGGACTGTACCAGTGCAGCTGACTTCTCATTTCTACTCAGCCATCTGCTCTCAGGTCAAATGGTTCATACTTTCCTATGTGCTTTCTATGTCTTAAAATGCAGAAGCACAATTTGGAATTTTCCAGTGTTGCCCAGGCAAGTGGGGCAGGCAAAGGTCTGCGTTGAAAAGCTTGAGTTAAGCCCAAGGGCTGTGGGTGGGAAATAGGGACCTGGGCCTGGAACACTCTGTGGAGAAAGGGGCGGAAAGGGGACAAGCTGGAGCAGAAGGGGAGAAGTTTATGTCCATGAGGTAACACTTATGCTCAAAGCAGGGAATGGGAGGCAGCGCTTCTACATCTCACTCTGGTTTTGCCACCAGCAGATGGCCGAGTCCGCTGGTGCCTCTTGGTCCTTTCCGGTGTTGGTCCACATGGATGTAGCAGCCTATTGCTCTCGGTCACATTTTTGCCTCGAGTGACAGACATGTTTCTGGTGGGTTTAAGGATGTCACCTGCAGTGGTAAACCTTGTGGCTCACCACTCTGATACAATTTCTGATTTTGTTGTTGTCATTGTTTTGTTTTGTTAGTGTAAAAGACCTTATGTATACACCATGTATAACCATGAAAAAGTGGGGTTTAAAGAGTCTTACTAGAACTGTGAAGTGAAGCAGTGGAAAAACCAAGTAACCTCAGAAATGAGGCTAACTGTGCAGGATATTAGTTGGCCTTTCTTTGGTTTATTCATTATGTGTGGCCTTTGATCACATGTTGATATATGACATCTTCCGTGAATCTCATTGAGTGAGGAACCTCTTCTAGGGAATTAAGTAATGACATAGTCAAAGAGGCAGTGGTCTGGAGTCCAATTTCTTAATTTGCTTTAGAAGTGATAAAACTATTATTTAATGATTAAGACAGTTGAACAATGTTCTGGAGAGCTGAACTCTATCCTTGCCTCTGGTACTACAGAGCTCTATGTGTTGCTGGGCAGCTTGCGTAAATCTACATAATCACTGTTTTTATGCCTGTAAAGCAAGACCTGGGGGGACACGAGGCACTCAAAGTGAAGTTGTTGTAATGAGAGCTGTGCTTTGAATCTGTGAAGTCCTATATTATATCAAACACTCTGAAAAAAAGTCTCAAAATAGTATTTATTTTTTTCCCTTATTCTATCTCTTATTCAGTTCATGGTCTGTAAAATGGCAGTAAAACTGCTATCTACAATCTCCTTGCCTAAGAAGGAAAAAATAACACATCAGTGAAGCATTCTGATACAGCAGTGAATACCTATAAGGAAATACAGCATTCTTGATTTGATATTAGAGTTTTAATAGCATGTAAAAAATGAAGTATTGGGTTATCTTGAGCAACCAAGGGAAAACAAAATGCTGTTACTGTTAATTGAATTTAGTGCAGCCTGCACTGGAAAGGGTAGGGGTCGTGTGGAAGAGCAATAACTGATCATGTTATCAGAGACTGTATATCAAAGTCTGATAAATATATATGCATCTGGAGGCAAATTGATGTTGCATAGATGCTTAATCCTATCCTTTTCCTAAAATCAGTGTAAATAGTCCACTATGTTAAATAATTTCTCCCAAAAGCTGCATGAATGCTTATTTATCACGATAATGATGTGAGATATCATGAGCTATTGTGTATGTCCATTACTACTTACTCTCTTCATGCCTGTGGTTCTGGATATACATGTTCAAAACCCTTTACAATGTTGCTCTTTAAGGGACAGTGCCACTAGTTCACTGCTTATCTGTCAGTCTGTATATGTGGATGACACAAGGCTGTACATCTGAGCAGCAGACAAATCTGTTCTACAGCCAGGAAAAGTAGCAATTAATAAGATGGGAGCAGGAGGAGATATGAACAGCAGGCTTTTGTATAGTTTCCCTATGGCTTTCCTGCACATACTGGGTTTTTAATACCGACCTGTAGCTATGGTAGCCCCTGGTTGTTGTCCTTCTGGCTAATTTTGCTTTCTAAGTGTTCAACAGTATGTCAGCATGCAATCAAAAGCTCATTGACTTTGAAAATGAATTTAAAGGTGGGGAGACTTGCTTTGAAAAAAGTATGTAACCGAATAGCAAGGTTTTAAAAATCTCGTTTCCTCAGCAGATGTGTTGCTCTCCAGGCTGTCTTGCAGCTGAAAGAGGGAAAATAGAAAACAGCAACAATGGAGACAAACTTTCACCAAGGGTAAGCACATGCAGGTGCTGGGGAATGCTGCAGAAAGAACATGAACAGGAGATGCTGCCTTCTGGAAGTTTGCTCTGCTGGCCTATAGCATATATGTGTCTGCATAAGCCCTCAATTCCACCACTTTTATCTAATAGCAGCCTAGTCCGGTATAGACCAACACATTTTACAATGCTTCTGGATTGTACCATGCTGTTTAAAAGGAAACACAGATGTTAAAGAACAATTCAGAGAGGAAATGAAAGGAGGAAGAGCATCTGGAGACTGGAGTCTGTGTTGGAGCTCTTGTTTGTTGGTTGATTTAGGACTTCTGGGCCTTCACAGGCAGATCTGGCTTTTGTGCTTTCAAGCTGGTGCCGCTGAGTTTTCCCAAGAATATCTGCCTTTTTTTTCTGTGCGAGTTTGAGGATTTGGAGAGAGAGAGTTTAATTTCTTTGAGAGCAGCTCCAATTGTAGTATTCACAACCCTGAGTTTTAGATCCCTTTCACCCTCCTGGTAATACGGGTGTCCAGAAATGGCCATCTGCATTTAGAAAAGTTTTACAAAGGACAATCATCCAAAGGAAAGGGAGTCTGGGACCCTGTGTACTAAAAGGTTTCGTGTCTCCATCATTTCTCTGAGTTCACGTAGAATTGATATCAAAACCTGCTCCTTTTATAGATTTAATAGAAATGTATGAGAGCACCTGCAAAACAAACTGTTTTACCACCTGTGGTGATGATAAATATTTTATTTTCTGATAAATATTTTATTTTCTGTCAAAGTGAGTTTGTGGCTTAACAAAACTCTAGTTGTAGTTGTCCACGTGTTTCTGTTTCACTTGTGTGCTTACGGAATTCACATGCTCTGTATCTCTACAACTCAGTAGGCTTGGTAGAAAACTCATGCCTTATTCTACTTCTCTCAGAGGCAGAAATATAGAGTCCAGAGGCAGTTTGGAGTTGGAAATGAAGTAGTGCAATGACATTTGGCCTGGACATTGTACATTCTAGTATCCCAGCACTTTCCCTCCCACAGTTTCTTCTTGTCTTTAGTGAAATATTAGAGTTAATGAACTCCAAGGCTTAAATTCATAGTAACCTTTTTTTCTAATCTACATTATTTAAAGAAACATCTTTATATTTTGCACCATTCCTTTGATTTTGTTAACATGCAGTATCGGAAATACTATGTAAGTTATCATTCACTATTAGGAGTGTAGTTTTATGTCTCCTGTTAAGCAATATAGGGCTTGTCTATATTTAATGAAGACTTTTTTTTTTTCCTTTCCTGGAGCTTTCATGCTGTACAATGTATCTGTTTAGATCTAATCACACTTGAAACCAATATAAAGAGAGATGATGGAGATCAACCTTAAGGTCAGTTCTTTGTTGTCTTTGGAGTTTGACATGAATAGGTTGAAGGAAAAGATACAATCAGTTAGATAGGAAGGTGCACAGATTTTTTTTTTTGCACTTTCTAATTTATATTGAAACTGATCAAAAAGTCTTATTAACATGAGCTGTAAAGACAGAAGTTCCTTTTCCTTTTTGGTGTGGTGATTTCTCCCATTTTGCTCTGTTACAGGGATATTTTATTCTGCTCTGAGATACTGTTACAATCTTCAAAACAAACCATTCAAACCTCTTGGAAGATTATGCCAATACAACCTAATTCAGATTTCTAGGACTGTGGTGAGGGAAAAGTGGTGTGAATGGACTCAGGGAGTGGGAGGTCCACTGGGGACTATCAACATCATAGTCCAGGTGCAACTGTGTTTTCAGTAGAGAGAGGGATGCAGAACTGATTAGTCAGATCAGGCGATTTTGAAGTACTTTTTGTTTGGGCTTGGAGATGCTTTTATTTATCATCTTCAGTATGTGTCATTGTCTAGATAGCAAAATCATATCTGAACATTGCAAATGCATCATTTTTGTTCTTTCTCAAAAGATGGAAATGAGAATGCACCCATATGTTTATGTTCTTTGTGGTATTTTCTTTAAAAAATATCATCTCATATAGGAGAGAGTAGTAACTATAGGTTTATGCAATCTAGACTGCTCTTTTTTTTGAGTGACCTGATACATTCCTTTGGAAAACCAGAAGAGTTTTACTCACCTGAGTAGGGATTGAGCCTTAAATGATTAAAACCTAGCAGTAATAAATACATGACATTTAGACATAGATTATGTGCATTAAAGAAACTGAACTGAATATCACTAGCAAAACAAGTAAAGGAGTGTACATATGGGCTATGGGGAGCTCCAGCACCTAGGGAAAATGATGAAAAGAAAGAAGAAAAGCAAGCTACTTATGGAAACCATTTTCCAGCTATCCGAGGTCATAAATAATTTGTACTAAAACATGAAACACTAAAAATATATTTCTTCAATGTAGGTTTGACTTATTCTACTAACAGACCAAGCAGATACGTTTGAACAACCATTGTGTGCCTAGATTGCAGGTTGCATAAATCTTTTTAAATTGTTCTCCCTTAGGCTATACTGGTATATCTGTCAGGCCACAAATACAAGTTAGTAGTTTTTAACATTTTACAATAACAACAAAAATGCATGCACACAAAAAGCTTAATTTCTTCATAAAACCAAATGACACTGTGGTCGACTCCATGTGAACAAGAACATATGTGGGTTTTTTTAGCTCATATCATTGTCTTTTAAAGATAATGCAAGTTTTCGTGGTGCCTTTATTTCCCGTCATCCTCTTCATAATATGAAAAATGCTTTCATGTTTCTGATAGGGAAATGATAATTTGCAATCTTGAAGAGATTGTCACATAAAGGAGATTGCACGTACTGAACTGCATATGCTACACAGATGAGGTAATGTCTGTGGTGCACACTTTAGGTTAACCTGGTGGAAGCAAAGGATACCATTTTAATGATGAATTAAAAAACAAAGGGGTGTGTGTGTGTGAACATATTACTTTGGGCAAAAAAAAGGTGAAATCCTCACAGAAGGTTAAGCATGAGAGGAAAAAAGCTACTCTGCAGAAATGAGCTGGAGGATTAATGCATTGTCAGAAAGAGTTTGGAGCAAAAGCCTATCTCCCCAAGCTGACATATGGCTTAATGAGGGGCTGAAGAAATTTAGTGGAGGTGTAGAGGGGAAACAGATAAAAATAATTCTAGTTTCCTCTTACCATCAGAATTCCAGGTGTTACGTATTTTCTTTGCCTCTTGAGTCTAATAAAAGACTTGTGGGAGTCAATGAAAATATTTTTGTCTCTGTGTTCTATTTTTCCCCAATAAGAGAAATTTTGAGAAAAAAAAAAAAATGAAACACCATCGTAGTCCTAAAGGCATTTCTTTAGAAGATGTAGATTGTATTTCCTTACAGGACAAGCAGTATAATTCCGTCTCACAGCTCAGCTTTAAAACCAGTTTTGATCTGTTTTCACAAAATAAGACTTTAATAAATTTAATTACCAAATGGTTTCAAAATCTGCTTACTATCACATGTGATAACCTGTGTTAAAACATACTCATTCCAAAACATTTTAGGTGGGATCAGTGAATAGACCTATATATACTACCTGAAAAAACAGTTTTATATATAAAATAGAAGAAGAGCAAGTTTCATAGATTACTGTGAAATGTGGCACAATATTGAGTATCATTTTTAGCAAATGCTGAGAGTTTGTAGCTTAATGATTGAGAGTATTTACATTTCCCAGATATCAGGAATTTTAGTCTCTGTGCAGAAACCCTTTTTGCCTTAATTATGTATATTTCTGTTAAATTGAAACAATAAGTTGCTTCACTTCCGTGCTCCACATTGAATTACGCAACAGTCTTAAGAGTGCATCTTCAAGCATAGATTTCTGTAACTGCAGAAGTGAAAAGCTGTGAGATAGTCTGTAATAAAGTCTCTAATAAAGAAAGTTAATCTTGTGCAGATAAACACAAACCTGAGGGAATCTTATTTGTTGTACCATTACCATGACTTATGATGAAATTCATTTTTATTATCAATATCTGAACAGTTGTGTTAATATTCTTAAAGTCTTAAAATTAAAGGCCTAAACTCATAACAGTGTAATATCATTCTTGACAGTGAAATGGGAGAAAGATACCTAATTAAACATCTGTTTTAATTTCAGTATTTTTCTGCCAGTCATTGAGATTTCTTTCTTCTAGGAAGACAACTACAAATGCAAGCAAGAAGCTTGGTAGATGCTACATCCTGTATTTCTGCTGCAAGTCGAACTGAAACTGTAAGTGAAATCGAAGCAATTTCAGTCAATGCCCTTCCTGCTGAATAGCCGAAGCAGCCCGTGAAAGGAGCTATTGCTCCTTGCTTTGTTTCATGTTACACGTTAAATACGGATTATTCTCCTTGTGTCTGCCAGGCCCGACACCAGGAGCAAAGCAGCTGCTATTACGTGTTTCATTGGGGCCTCTGAGTGAGAGTGACCGCATGGATTTCTGTGTGCATGGGATTTCCCAAATAGAAATCTTTACGCTTTTACTGTGTGCAGCATGTACAGTGAGCCTGGGGCTGGTGGGAAGTGTTGGATTTACTGTAAATGTGCAATAAATTTGGCACTCGGAGGGTGTTTCGGACTGACTGTGAATGTGTGAATCAGCCGTGCAGCAAATGAATGGCAAATTTGGAGCTTCCAGGCAAGGGCTGACTTGCTCTGCGTGCAATGTACGGTTGCTTTGGGGAAGAGCTTTAGAAACACATCATGCTTTGGGCTGCCAGGTAGCTGGATACAGAAGCCACGTCTGGGGACACGTGGGCTAGGGCGGCTCCACGCAGAGGTCGCCAGGCAAGTCAGCATCTTCGGGCAGCTGGGGAGACTTCGGGCCTGTGTTTTTGCCTCGAAGTAAGACTGGGGGTGCTGAATTGAAACCTGGGCATCCCGTAGTGAAAATGCAGCCTCCTAGAGGGAGGTTAGCAGGCGGCAGAGTTCCGTGGGCAGCCTGAGCACCAATCTTCCAATATTCTAATAGATCAGCTGAGCTCATTTTATCTGATTTTGAATCATTTTGCTGCCCGGTCCTGAACCCTGAGGCTATTTTTAGTTTTAAAAGGATTGCTTTCTTGATGAGATGATAACCTAGAATGGCACAGGAGGATCTGATGTGCTGTGGTCCCATTCAGGGTCCCTGTTTTGCAGGGAAGCATAGTGATGGAGGAAGGACACTAGAAATGTTGTCATTAACATTACAGAGCCAAATATGAGTTCACTTCTCTGCCAGTGTGCATGTGTGGTTTTGAACATAGTACTGTAAATTACATCCAAGAAATGCTTGGATCTCATGCTTGGTTCTCAGAGTTCAGTGGGCTGTGTATTTCCAGATTCAGATTTTAGGTATAAAAATACAGTGTAAAAAGAGCAGATCAGAGCAAAAGCTGGCAGAGGCCAGCAGGGAGTTGGAGAGTGGACTCCTAACGAAGTGCTGATGGAGATGACTGGTACCACCTACCAGGCTAAAGCACAGACAACAGCAAGAGGGCACAGGGAATGTCACCAGGTTTGGAAATAGGCACTGATGGCCATGGCTGAAGATTGCGAGCACACCACAGCTGTCCCAGGACCAGCACGACCCGCGTTTCTGCCCTGCAAATGCTTGACTGTGGTGGGGAAATGGCTGCCTCATGGACAAGTCAGTGCTCTACCCAAATCATTCCTGCCTAGAACAGTGGACTTCCAGGGACAGGTTTACTAATACTTCCTCGGGTATTGTACCAAATGCATCTCATTTTCTCAGTGTGTTTCAGAACAGCTTCCTGCTTCCTTCTTTCTGTTTGCGGCCTCCCTGAGGACATGATAGTCATCTGGGAGCTTCTGGAGTCATGAATTGGGCCCTTAACTACCATAAAAAGCATAAAAAGAACCTCAGTGAACTTGGGCGTATTTTTCTAATTGATGTGAATGAGATGAAAGGGATAGCTGACTTCTGTGACCTTTGCAGGATAATTGTGGATCATGTGTTGCAGGAATAAAGCAGAGTGCTGTAGCTGCAAAAATGCGAATTGACACCATTCCGCTCTCTAGCAACATCCGCTGGGGTATGTCGGCAAAGTGAATTAGCAGCTGTCACCCCTCGTTTCTCTCCTGTTCACCTCCCACGTACTTAGTGCATTTGTATGGTGCAGTTCAGGGGGGTTAGAAAGTTTAGTGTTTAGCAGTGGGTGTTTGGTGTTTAGCTCACTCTGGTTTTGTTTCATTGTTGCAAATGCACGTTATGATACCGGATACGGCAGCATCCCGGCACAAGTCCTTGAACGTTTTGCTGCTTTGAAAGCAGGGAGAGGAGCCCACGGACACAGGGTTCCCTGCAGAGGGGCTCTTACTCGGCGGGAACCTCCCGCATGTCATCGGCGCCGGGCTCCACCCACCTGCATTTTCCAAGAACAATTCCTTTGCTCTGGTTCTGTGACATTTCCTTCTCAATCAAAAATGAGTAATATTGAAATGGCCTTGAGCAAAATTGGCTTTATACTGTACAACTGTGAGAAGTATGCTCCCCACTTTTGATTTCATTGAAATTTTTGTGTCTGGCTTTAAACCAAGCTGTTGCCAGTGCCTTATTCCTTGCTGAAGCATCCAGAGCAGTCCAAGCTATGTGCAGCACCTTAATGAAGTGCCTTGTGCATTTAAAGCTGAAACACTCACATTTGTGTTCTGAAGTACGTATTTAAAACTCTCTCTTTTGGAATTGTGAAGAAGATTTAATGCAGGTAATATCAGCCCTCTGTACCTTCCTAAGTCAGGCTAATGGGTTGTCCTGTCGGCTAGAGAAGCTGCATAGAGTAATTAGGCTGCAGCAGAGCTGGACACACCACGTGTGCTGAAACTCCATGTGTGCAGCGCTCATCTGGCCCCTGGGGACGTGTGTGACAGCTGAAGGGGTGTCCGAGCTGCCTGTTAAGCACTGTGGGAGCATTAGGCAAATGGGATTGACGATGCTGTTCCAGAGGCCTCTCCAAATGCATGTCTTGCTAAGTGCTTACGCTTAGTATCATTGTGCCCTGCACACCTTTTGGTATGTGATTTAACTCTGCTTCTACAGGCGTAGTTCTGTTGCAAAACCTTTAATACAGAGACAGGCAGATTTGTTTCTCTAGTGCAAAGCAGTGTGTGCTTCATTAAGGATCCCTAATAAATACTGGAGGATATGTTAGCAATGCAAGAACTTGCAATATACTAATATATACCACAATATATCCACATCAGTGATAAGAAAGATAGGAAATATGAGGTCATATGCTGGCACTTTGAAAACAGCAACACCTTTTAGTGTCATGGGGACTAATTGGTATGAGTAACGGATGGTGAAAATGTCATGCTTGAAGGGACTGGTTCAATACCTATTGTATTTAGATGGAGCCTTTCCTGGGCTTTGGATCAAATGTTAATTTCTACCTTACCATATTTGTTGTAAGTTGTTTTGTAAGTCAGAAGATATTTCAAATGCCTCTGGGTTTCTTTTGATGTCTTAAATGTGTTCTGAAGTGTATAACAGCTCAGAGGGACAGCTGGGGCTTGACAGAGTGCAAATCTTGCTTTAGAAATAATGCAGCTTACTTTTTAACACTGTAAATCATGGCTTTAGCAAAGTCATGGTTAAAGCAAACATGACCGTGAATTTCAGGAGGGCAATGCAAGGGAAGGAGGTGAATACGTTTTCTATCAAAGCGAGCGAAGAGCCGCAGTGCGCTCCTGGTGCAAATGGCTTTGGAAAGGCAACATTTCAACTTGCGGAATCAATAAGAATGGGTTAAAACCCTTACTGTGAGTGGTTTGCTTAAAATTAAACCAAATGGCAGGTTTGTTTAAAACCACCTTGTTTAACAGAAAAGAAACCATTAGGATTAAAGAGCAGTTTGGCTGTTAACATCTAAAACTAATTTCCCAGCTGTGACTTCATGGTAATATCTGTGTCATGTGAAAGATTTAAAGCTGAACATTAGTCAAAAGTCTAGAAAATATTCAGAGGGGTGTTTGTGTGTGCTCTTTGGCTTTGAACTGACTGAACTTTTTCACCTTTCATTTCCAGGATCAGCTGTGAAATGTAGCCCTTCAGTTACAGCTTGGCTGTGAAATTGTATTTCCTGCTAGCTGCAAAGTCCTGCCCCAGGCTGCAGGCCTTGCTCCGACTCTTCTTTCTTTGCCCCATGTAGGGACAGAATATGTGTTTTGGAAGCAGCGGCTCAGGCGAACATGAACTGTTTTGATCACCGCTCTCCGCAGCATGTCCCAGGTGTAGCCTGCAGGGATTTGTGGTGCTGCAGAGCCCCGTGCAGGCTGCAGGTGGGTGTCCTGCGAGAGCCGCCACGAGCGCTGTGGCTGTGACGTTCCCAGCTGGGCAAGCGGCCCTCGGACAGCACCTGGGGCTGTGTTCCTCGGCATCACATCATTTCAGGTGAAAAAAAACCCTGTTGTTTTATGAAAACGCTACACTGTTGTCAAGATATTATTTTATTCTCTTCCTTATGTATCATAACTTTTATGGTCTAACACTTTTCCCTGCTACTTGAGCAGAAATATTTCTGGGACTTTCCACCTAGCAGATTTGGAGCAGCAGCAGCTAATGCCGAACTAGTCATTATCAGCAGACATGCTCCTGCTCAGAGGTCTTGCAGAGTGCTCTCAGTAGTATCTTTTAATTTTGTCTTTCTCACTCGCTGGCAGCCTGGCGTGAAGCTGCAGGTCAGCGCAGAGACGGGGCCACAGCGGCATGGGAACCTCCACTTGGGAGCTTCTGCTCTAGACATGGTGCAGCCCAACCCAGCCAACAGCCAGCCTACCTGTACTCTAACCGAGGCACTGGAGCAGCATTAAGTGAGTGCTGACATGTTCATCACAGTGTTTAACTAAAATCAGAGTCTATTGTACCCTCTAAAAGGTTGATCATAACTGCAAGAGGGCATAACACAAAAACAAAGTCTTTGATGCAGCAGGTGACTAAGGTCTATTCAAGTTTGACAACCAGAATTAGTGGAAACACTTAACATGTAAAGCCCTTATAGGCAGAAAGCATGATTTTTTTTTTTTGTTATGTGATTATACAGTGCAGAGGATAAAGGGCCCTGGTGCTGCCTGTAAGCCCAGCCTAGCGTGACACGCCTGGTTAAAGACAGCATGAACTAATTGGACCTACTTGGGCAGAAAGGGCCCTTCTGCGCCATTGAGCCCAAGCTGCTGCGCTGAGCAGCCTCCTCTGGCAAGAGGAACCTTCCTTGCAGCCAGGATCAAACACGACCCTTTCCAGCCTCAGCTGGTGGGACAGGAAGTCTGTTTTTACCAGCTCCGTAACCACGGTCAGCCCTTGCATTCGACTCTGTGTGCCAGATACGCTGTGAACAGACAAATGATCAGGAAAGTCTTATGTTATGGATCCACTTAGAAATACAAAGACAGGAAAAGTGCTCTGGCCTCGTGCTTCTTATACATAGGCAAGGTAAAGTAGCAGAAATGAAGAAAAGTAATGAGTTAAGTCACTTTCTAGACTTTCATGAAAGCAACAAACCTTGTCAAAACACAGGGCTCTCACAAATTCCATTTATTCCAATAGGATACACATTGCTAAATAGAAGAGTCTCTAAGAATTAATCAGATTGAGTGGGAAGTAGGAATTCTTTATAAACTCTGAACACATGGGGTGATAACTAAAATGTGTACAAATACTCAGAGAACTAGGCAGGCCTGAATTCATGCCATGTCACTGCTTCTGTATTTCTTTTATCTTAATTACCTGCTACCAACAATTATTTTATGCCCTAACACCGTCTTGGAGATGAGCCTAGGAACTGTGAACAGGGAGTATAATTAGGAAAGTTAAAATCATGAGATAATTTTCTTTGGGAAAAGAGAAAAACAGATAGTATTTTCTTGCTATTATAGCAACTCAACAAGGGGTAAGTAATGGCCATGTGCTTGTTTGAAATTCCTTGCTCTTCACATGGCAGGTATTACAAAACTTTTGGATTAGATTGTAAAGTGCATCCATTTTCATTAGGAAACTCTCTGTCTAGAAATATGTAAATAAAATGTGGTGGAGACTTAAGTACCTTTTAATATATGAACATTCTTCTTAAAAAAAATGGAAAAAAACCCAAACGTGAATAGGTTATTCTTTCTGGCTTAACCATTTTGATTTTTTTTTCAAATAAGGAGTGTTCCATTCATATGTGCAAGTTTAATATTTACACTGTTCAGTTTATGAAAGCAGGATCATACTAAGAAAACTTGAAGAAAACTAAGAAAAAAACTAAGAAAACTGTTCTCAAGGAAGAGAACAAATATTAATGAGCTTAAGCTGCACTAATATAGTTAAAGAGGGCATTAGAAATTTTTAATGATAAAGCTCACGAGGCACAGGAAGAGCAGAGAGATGCTGTGGAAAAGATTAATCCAATCTTGGCGAAGTTTATCTGCAGTAGAATTGCCCCTCTCTGCATGTCCTTTCCAGCCCTGTTTTCTGCTGCTTTCAGAAGGCTACATGTACACAGTGATTTTAATCTCACACGAGTCTTCCTTGCCCCTGGAAGCAGCTTTTCTAAAGCTTTTCCTCAGTCATTTATTCAAGCCCATTCTCTTATCACAGCACAAACTGGCCCTGTGCTTTGGCATTGCTGTCCGCACTGGGGAGAGCCTCACGGCCTTGGCTTTGTGCCACCCTGTCCCGCCGTAAAGGTGCCCCGAGTTCCAGAAACAGCAGCAGCCATGGGGAAAGTTGGACAGAAAGGAAGAGACAGAACCAGTTTGTCTTCTAAGTTAACTGCTCTTTGTTTTTATTTTTTTTCATTACATTTATGAAAGTTTGAAAGAAAACAAGAAGAAACAGAGGACAGCACATACAGAACAGACACACTGGTTACAGGTGAGGAGATGAGAACAGCAGAATGTAACGATCCCACATGGTGCCGGGACTTGCCAACTAGTGCTACATCAGAAAAGAAGAGGCAAGATTGGAAAGGGAAATGAGACTTCAGATTACAGTTAAGTCATGTAGTTTATATATAATAGTATTGGTTCCAAGCTTTTTAATTGAAACCTTTCTTTTTGCTGCAGCCTGTGCACTAATAAGCCAATTAAATCCTATACCATGAATAGAGTCACGGTTTCCAATTGTTTGTTTATTTTCCAGGTGAGAAGGGAGAAAACATCCCAAAAGACACAGTTTTATTCTGTGTTGCTGCATATGTGTTTGCACTAAAGACAAGGCCCTTTGGCTCGTGACACTCAGCACCCTGTGACAAACCCCGGGGCGCAGAATGGCAACTCGTCCACGGGTGCAGAATTGGCAGGAGGAATCACCAGCTGCAGACTGGGGATGCCCCTGCGTTGGCAGAGGTGGGATGAGAGGGATGCAGGGATGCAGTCTGCCCACAGGCAGCGCAGGAAATCCGGGCCATGCACCCATAGGAAGGTGGCCGAGTGAGAATGGGACAACAGGGCTGTAAGCGACTGTAGGGGTTGCTCCACAAAACTACCAAGTCAAAAAAAAGGTTTGGCTTAAACATCTTGAATACAGGATACTTTTCACAAAGTTACATTTGTGAATGTCCGTAAGAAAGAGAGGAAAGGCTCGCTTGTATGTTACCAACTGCTGAGCAATGTGTTGGAACAGGAGAACGGGAGGAGGTTTCTGACCTGTTGCACTTGGCTGGTTTTGTCCATGAGAAGCTTTTGGTTTATGTTGCGAGGGAACTGGCCCTGAGAAATGATCTCCTTGTAGCCCACACACATCCCGAGTAGTAAAGCAGCTCGGGTGCCTGTTTGGAGGTGCCAGAGACTGAGGCCGAGCATGGCCTGGGCACTGCTGGGCACCACGGCCCTACTTTGCTGAGGGGTTTCTCCACTCCCCATCGCTTCACCTGCTGGCAATAGAACAGCTATTCAGCAATCTTCCCTATGGGAAGCACTTACATTTTCATTAATTCTATCAAGTGGCTTATATAGAGCTAAATATTTCTGAAAATATTCTCTTGATATATCAATGCAATAGTACAAAAAAAAAAATCAAAAGGGGAAAGTGCATTATGAGAACTGGAAGGTAGAACAAAGGGAAAAGGCCACTTCTGTGCCATGTGCCTGGGCTGTGCAGCACGAGCAGCATTGTGTCGAAGCCCTGACAGTCCAAGCCCTGCAATTCCAGAGCAGAAAATCCCTCTGACTTAATCCTGAATGCTTTTATAATAACTAGTTTGGCCTAAGGTCTTTGCACTCTGGCAAACTTCTGTTAGTCGTTCTTTAAATTAGCTACTGTGGAGGGTCTTCCTTTTTTTTTGCAGTAACATGAAGATTTAGTCCATCAAACTGCCAATTCCAGTTCTCTGTATTTGCTCTCAGAGCAAATTTTGGTACATCCAAAATTAAAGGCAAAGTGTTTTAAGCCACTTAAAGCAAGCATGGAAGAAGCAGGATAAATTCTGATGAAAAATTCTCAAGTTTCTTCTTCTTGTTTTTTTTTTTTTTTTTTTTTTTGAGATACAGGTTACAGGTTCATTTCAGCATCCAAAATTCATCTGTAAATGATCAAAAACATAGTCGAAACACAGGAACAAAGGATTTACCTAGTGAGTCATCAAAGTGCTTTATTTTATAAAGCCTTGCTCATGTTTGGAGTGTAATCTAAGCACTAAGATATACAATAATGAGTCCTGCTTGCCCTGTCCAAATAAACAGTTTATCAACAATAATGAATGACAGAACTGTTACACAGACCAAAAGAATGCTTTGCTGCAGGATTTCTAAAATTGTTTAAAAATGCACACCAGTCGGCCACAATTAAATATTGACTCAACCTCATTTTTACTGCGGGGTCTTGCTGTGATCTCGCACCTGAGGAACCACAGCCTCTTCATACTTCAGAAAGCAAAACTTGGGTGATATTGTAGGCAGGGGGGGATTATGGGCAGAGGACAAAGAATACCAAGCCACAGTACCAAGTGATTTAAATACAGACAGTATAGAAGTGTACACATACATTACAGTGCTGCAGACATCACCAAGTCAGACATAACAAAAACAAAACAACAAGAAAACCCTGTAGGGAAGGTAGGGGAAGGGGAAAGAATTAATGCACAGCAAGAGTGAGCGCGTCGCCCTTGGCCACTACCAGGCTCTGGGGGAAGCGCCCGCGGGTTGTACCCGTGGGGGGACTTAAACAGCCTACAAAACCCTAACGATTCCCAGAAGGAGGTTGTAAAGGCACAGCTTGAGCACAGTGTAGAAGTAGATAAACTTTAAGCGCATGTAAATTTGTCTTTTTTTTTTTCAAGCATGGAATCGCTGGGGAAGAAGTACAGGAAGAGAGGAAATGCAGTGTCGTTTAAAAACTTCCAACAAGTTAAACAAGATCAGCACAGTTTTAGGCAATGTTCTATACAATCAGATTTGGGATAGCGAGAGGACAGGTCATTTGGATGATAAAAGACGACCTTGGGAAAAATCCCTTGGAAACGGCCTTTCCCATTTTATTGTAACAGCTTCTAGCATGGAGGTGAGACATTCACTTTGCTTCACTGCTGCATGTTCCATCTTGGAAGGGGATGAACAATACTTCATTTGTACTGCAAAATTTTACATGTAAACTCAGAAATCATATATTGTACACAGCTCTGAAATTCAGAAATATCCCTGCTTTCCTAGTAATGTAAACAGTAAAATTCAGAGTTAATTTTTAAAGGGATAATCCATAATAAAATACCATTGCTTAAACAATACAATACAAGCATTTAAACTTCAAATTCCCATTGAATTACAGGAGAAATGGAATTTCTATCAGTGTGCACATCTTTCAGGAGCGATAGATGAAGCTACTACTGCCCAAAATTATGCGCTTCTTCAAATAAGCTTTTTTTTCCATTTGTAACATTATTAGTTCCTATATTGCAAGAATATAAAACAAATGCAAACTTCAGATAACAAAGTAAAACAAAGCAAGGCTTTCCCTTAATGTAACTTCACCATAGCAAAAATGTACATGTAGCATGAAATACGTTAGCTCTTTGTAAGGTAAGAGACATTAGCTCTTACATGTCTGAAAGTCTCAACTTCCTGATTCTGAAAAAGAGTTAAAAAAAAAAGAACAGGAGAGATATAGAGAAAAGAAGGGAGAAACCTAACTGCTATGAAGCTATGAATGGGAAACC
Organism: Crypturellus tataupa; assembly: GCA_034781795.1. NCBI lineage: Eukaryota > Metazoa > Chordata > Aves > Tinamiformes > Tinamidae > Crypturellus > Crypturellus tataupa. Next base: position 1,396,756 of record JAWLRI010000942.1, on the reverse strand, counting down.
CCGCTGGCGCCAAGGCCTTTCTGTTGCAGGATTTTTTAAGGAGTGCCAGTGTGCAAGTTTAACGTGTAACATTCGCGGTAAGGTTTTTTATTATTAACATTATCATCATGAATACTGTCATGTATCTTTTAGTTCAAAAAATAAACTGATCCACAGTTTACAGTTTGATACCCCTATGGTAGGTTGAACATGCATGTACCTTTCCCCACCCCACCCCACAGTGCTTTGCTCATTTATTCCGTTTCAGCCGGGAGCATCAGAGTATTCCTGTCACAGTGCACTCTGAGAAAGCTGATCTATTTAATTTAATTTTTTTTTTGCACACACAGAAGAGTCAGAAATAGCTAGAACTATGCTGGGAATATCAGGCAGCTGTTAAAGCGCGTATTCCACCCCACGTCAGGCATCTTGGCCAGCAGATGTAAACAAGGGGGTTGCTTTCTGCAAGATGAGCACTTCTCTGAGTTCCTTTTTTCCCTACACTTGTAGCCACTGCTGTTGTCCCCAGGTCTTGTGTCTGTCCCATGTAACATGATGGGTTACGTCAAGATGTTGGCAATAAAGTCCAAGAAGCGCTTTGAATACTGTTCAGGATTAACCGTGGAGATTTCGGCACCAGCCTAGACAAGAGAATTGAGCGGGGAGAGAAGCAAGAACCAACATTTTATTCGATGTTTGGCACTGACAGTGCTACTCAAATGTCATTTGCAGTCTCAGAAGCAGATAATATAAACCCAAATTGCACTGGCCTCGAGCAGCACCACAGCCTTCCCAAACCCTGCGGAGGTGCAGCAATACCCTGCACCCAGGGTGGGCAGCTGCTGTGTTGGGAAGCGCCCCTCTCTCCTTCCTTTACTTCTCACTGTACTTCACTCTCCTGTACAACTTCTACCACACACTTAACTTTTCTAGCCACAGGTTGTGCTCTGGTTAGTAGCAGGGTCTTTGTATAGAGAAGGCTCGACTGGCACAGCCAGATCTGGTGAGTCGCTACTCTATTAATGTATATTGCTATCGAAATACAGCTATCTGAATGCCAGTTGACCTGCTTTGGAATATACAGTAATAACGAGTCCTAATTATCCCTAATATTATTTGAGGTTCAGAGTCTTAGTCACATCTGTACCTATATTCTCCTGATTTTACAAAAGCAAAAAAAAAAAAAAAAGCAAAAAAACCCAGATGTAATTAAACAACAAAGTTCAGTTTCAGATGGCTCAGAATGTAGACAGTGAAATAAATAAAAATGGTGGCACAAAAGTTCAGTAAAAATATTTAATCACAGTCAGCTTTATTAGTCCTAGTTGTTATTTACAACATATTTTACCCCTTATTTAATCCAGAACTGTGATTTTTCAGTATGCTACACTCAAAAGTTCCTTAATAACTGCCAGATAATGGCTGCATATGGTCTGCATCAACTTTCAGCTGCTTTGAGAGCAGAGAGAGTAATGAGAGCATTGTTTTGGAGAGACAAAAAATATCTCTGCAAGCCTGGACAGGGCTCATTGTGAGCATTCTAAATCATTTCATGTTGTAAACGAAAAAGCTCCAAGTCCTTTTGTTAAAAAAAAAACCCAAAACATAAAAGCCTGGTCCTTCAGACACTTAAGACAGAGAATAGATTTTAGGTTTGTGAATGACTAAGGTCTTATTTTAAAGAGTTTATGACATTTGATCCCTAAAATCACTGTACAGTGATGACAGGAGTCAGTGTACAGTGATGTACAGTGATGACAATCCTTAACTCCATAAGACTGGGATACTTCACCATGATTTTCTGGTAGCTGCTGTTAAGCAGCAATTTCAGGGAAAATAAAGAAATCACTGAATGGTCTTGAAGTATTTAGTAAGTAACTTTTATGCTTAATTTTGCAAGTTGTGTTTTTTTACAAGTCTTAAAAAGCGAGCTACGTCATATGCCAGGGACACAATTTTCAGCTTGGCTGTACCAAATAATGAAACCATCACTAGGGTCCCACATGTTAAATCATATTCACAAGAGCTTTTATAGAGCTATATAAGAATACATGTCTCTGTGAACAGCTTCCTTGGTTTCCAAGAATAAGGCACATCTCACAAACTTAGGACAAAGTCCTAAAAAGGCAGCATCTCACCAGCATTCTTTACGGACAAGAACACTGCACACATCTGGAAAGGGAGCTGTACTCTCACTACATAATGTGTAGCTGTTGTTCCATATTTTTGAATTACGTGTTAAACTAGAAAAAAAAAAAGAAACAAAAATCTGATCTATTTCCCCCCTTTCCAAAGACATCCTGAATTATGCTACACCAACATACTAAACAAGAAATACGCCTAAGTGCCATCAGAATAAGAGTGAAAAAAGCAACACAGATCCTTACCCCATGCTTAACCGTTTTTGCAGCATGGGCAGCTTTCTTTTTTGCATCATAATGAGTAAGAATGTCAATAATGGCCATAAAGTAGATTTCCTTCCGAGGTGCATCTGCAAAAGACAAATACATGGTGGTAAGAACGGCATTCCATGACAGGAGACTATATAAGGATCAGCAGCAAAGACAGGCCACTCAGAGTCACAGGCTCTGTAATGGAGACCCTTTGTAACTGAGAGATTAACTGAGTTCATATAGAATGCAAATAAAAGTTAATGAGTGTAAAATAAAAAAAAAATAAAAAACACAATAAAAAATATATAAAAAAACAGAAGAATTATTCACTAAAAGTAATATGGATTACATGTTCTTTCACGGTTTTTATATATATATATATATATATATAAAAACTGACGTTTTTTATATAAGGTGGTGATTCTGTGTTAAAACAAGATCAAATTCTATTTATGACTAAAAATTCCCATCTATTAATGTACATGCTTTATATATATACATATATATATAAAGAGACTTAGCATTCCTCATCTTGAACAGTCAAATCATAATTAGTTTTATGTATTAACATCAAACACACTTTCAGGCTTCTTATGCGAAAGAGCGCTTCTCACAAGGATTTCTCTGCTACAGAAACTTAGGTATGAGAGCACACAAATTTCCAAAAAACGACACTGAAACCAACTAAGTGAAGTAAAAACTGGAATGCTGTTTGCTCATTTTCTTCTGGAGTGCTTTTAACAGTATTAACTACCTAGTAAAATGATATTCACTAATTTTCCTAAATGGAATGAGAAAAAAAACCCTGAGAATCACTGTGTGTAAATAGTTAAATGAGTATATGAATTGCTTGTGTAGTTGGTGAACTACTTAGCTGTAACCTCACCTCACAATATACCTAAGAAATATATTCAGTATCAAAGCTGGGCATAATAGGCATCTTCTGCTTTCTGCTGCACCAAGGAACAACTCGTTTTCTCCTCTAAAGAATGAATTATATTGTGCAACTTAACTTTGCTTTTCTGTGCTTAAGAAGGCTTTAGGATTCTGGTGTAAGGATCAAAACCTTTTAATGTAAGAACATTTCTTATTGCTTACTTTCATGGGATTTTATTCCATAAACATCAATAGCTGGATCAAATTCCCCTGGAGCCAGAGGCTGTGAGCTGTTGAGAGTGTTTCCTGGGCTGTCTGGAGGGGTTCCAATAGGGTGGGTGCCATCACTCTCGCCTTCATCTTCTCCATCGTTCTCTTCACACTCTACTTCTTCCTGTTCAGCTCTTTCCACATCATGAATCCCAACCAGCAAGCTGTAGTCCATGAGTTTTAGCTGAGCAAGAAACTAGAAAGTCATAAGCAATTTGTCAATATCCCTGGAAAATGTAAGCTCCAGTTACAAACACGAGAAGTTAGGCAAAGATGTCATCAGCATAAAAAGGCAGATTCTTCTAAGAGAGAACAAAATGGAGGATTAAGGGTAAATCTAGCAGTAATATACTTTATTAAGAGGTAGCAACAACACATAGTTAACTCACAATTTAGAATTATAAAAGCTGTAGCACACTTCCAAAATCCTCAGGTAAACCGATTTTTTCCTACAGTGAAAATCAGCCCTGGGTGAGGCAATCACTGTCACTCTTGCCTAGGCTTTCAACTAGGGCTATTTTGGTCACTGTGCAACATCCAGACCAGACTGTGCGCTATCAGATGGGTTGTGTGTTGTCATCTGGCACTAAATTCCACCCTTCCTTGGAAACACTTATTAAAAAGTCATGAAAAAAATGTTTAAATATTCTAGCAGTAGAAGCATAGTGAAGTTTTACATAGTGAGGAACTGAAACGCTGGCTGAATTCTCTTCACAGTGAAAGGCTCTCAATTTAAATCAGATAAGCAAAATGTGAATGTGAACAAGCATTTTGATTGAAGATGGGAGTTTGAAGAAAATTAGAAAGTGAGTATGCTTGATGTATGCACAGAGTGCTGAGTTGAGGGGAACAGGATAAGACAGAAAGGTGAGAAAGATGAAAATAAGGGAAGCCGAAAAGAGAATAGGAATAAGCAAGTTGTTCAAGGAGATGAGGGGATGTCAGTGCAGCGTTGTGCTGCAGCTTGAAAGCAACCCTGGGGTTTGGCGCTCGCTATATGAAGACTTGTGCGACCAGAGCCTAAGGTGGGCGTAGAAAGAAAGTGAAAGAATGAATCATTTCCGTTGCTGGAGACCCAATAGGCTATAAACAAAAAGTTAGAGCAGACCAAAGAAGAAATTTAAGCTAGACTTCATGATGGATGAGAGAGATAAGAACATTAGAAAAAGAGAAAAAATACAGTTTGTCAAAATAATAACTTGCCTATGAATTCAAACGCTAGAAATGATAACATGAAGGAGAGTGAGAGGAGACTTCAGAAAAAAAAAGAAGAAATTGATTTCTACCAGTTTTAATATATTAAAGCAAAGGACTTGAATAGATTTAAGTTTGAAGAGACATCAAGGATACCCAGATGAGCTGCCTTGTGATCAGCACGGAGGTAATGAATGACATACAATAAGAGCAGATGAGAGAGGCCAGAGGCGATAGCGTGGAAAGACTCAAGGCACATCATTATGTTCCTGAGAAACACTGACAGAGGGAGGCAGCGAGACAGGGAGAGAGAGAAAGAAAAGGAAGGAGAGAGAGAAGGAGAGAGAGAAAGAGAGAAGGAAAATCTACCAATAAACATAAAGGAAGAGTGTGAAAGGGAACAGATCCCTGAGAAAGGAGTAGACTGCAAATCAAAAGAAAATGGATCTTGGGAAAGAGTGTGCTGCTGAGGACAGCAGAGAGATTTAAGAAAATCAGCACAAAGAAAAGATCGTCACATTTAAAGTGGAAAAAAAATATCCTTCTGTGCTTTTTCCCAGGACAGTTTCAGTGGAATGGGCAGACAGGAAAATGAGGCAGGAGAGAGCTGAAGATAGCGCTGGGTAAGAAGATTGCAAAACAGCAATAATAAATATTTGTCTGTTTGAACATATGAAAGGAACATAAGACTTGATTATGAGAGCAATACTATCCAACAAAAATTATGTAATGATGAACAAAAGCAGATATAAAGCCATATATTTGAGTATATTACTCCATAATACGTTTGACTGTAAATACTCTTTGATAAGATAATGATAATACTAAGTGCTGTGCATTTGTTTAGACTAGTGGAAATGTGAGTGCTTATGCACTGGGTATAAACTGCATATTCTTAGTTATCTAACAAGAGCAGAATGACCAAAAAAAGGAAAACACTATTAAAAATGACTTCCTGCCATTAAATCAGTTGCCCCATCACTTCACACTAGTGATCTATGTGTATATTCAGCGATGATCTGTATAAATTTCAAAACCATAAAAAAATAGCCTCTCTAAACACGGTATTCCCTTGCATTTACAATTACATTGTACTTAAAATTTACCATGATGTAGAAGATAACACAGAATCCACATTTTGAGGCAAGAGTATACTCCTACATTCAGTGCACATATTTGAAATCTTGTCTGAAACTGACCTACTGTAATAGTTTTAGCAACAGCACTACATATTCAAGGAGCTTGTTCTCCATTTTAAGCCCAAATTAACTTATATCTAGAATTGAGAGACTGACAGCAATTTGCTAGCATAATATATTTTAAATACAAAGTAAGAACATAATGATAATTCTTTTTATCATTATCAATTGATGAGAAGCCAGCTTTTTTTTTCAAAAGCCAATTACTGGGTGATTTCTAAAGTTATGGTATTTTATGTGACTATGCAGCAGTTTTTGAACAATATTCAGATATAGATCTGAAGAACAAGTAAACTCAATTTTGACTTCATTTCTTTTGATATGAATAGCTCAAAGTCTATTAAGGCACAGAGCCATTTTGATGTCAGGCCTTGGCCAATGCTTTGAGTTTAGGGACTGCACAATATTGTCTTGAGTGTCAACATAGGAGAATTGTAGAACTTGAAGCCAAGTTTGTGAACTAGTCAGCTCAATATTTAGTTTCCCTTATTTCCTGAGTAGCTTTATCAATTATAACAAAATATCATTTTAAAATCACATAGTAAAACAACACATTTGTACCGAGTACGGGCTGCATTTAACCAATACAAATTTACAAGCGAAGGCTGCATTAAGATAATGAGTGCAACTGCTGTATACAAATTTCCTCAGCAGTCCATTAGTGCAATCCTAAAGATGATTTAAAACTGGATTACTAATATGAAACAGAGCAGGCGCAGCTGTGAGGAGGGGAACCTACACTGTCTGTTGTGGTTTACAGTCCACACGTGGCCTTAGCGAAGGTCAGTAGTTTTGGTGCACCTCAACGTCCTCCATCTGTGAAGCTGCACCAACAAAACCCGGCTGCCCCTCGGGGCTGTTTGGACAGACTGTGCTGGCAGAGCTCTTGGGTGCCGAGTTGGGCTGTTAACCACCATTTTAACACTGCACCATCCGGGCCGCGACCATGTATGACGGGCTACGGCAGCGAGGTTCTCCCCTGCGCCAGCAAAGTAGCGATCGACTCCTGAAATTTCTGTTTCACTTAAAAGAGTCGGTGCTTACAGTCTCATAAACAAGCGCCTTTATTTTATGAATCACAGCTGTGAGTTCCAAGCATACCTGTAACTCGCTGCATACCTTAATTACGTAGAACTGAATGGGCGCGTTCTTACCTCAACATCCTTTTTGAGTTTTTCAAGGAACATCTTTTTGTTGTTCTCATCGATATGAATCTTTTGGCCGTCGTTAATAAAGTCATTGTCCTTGTACGTCGGCAGCTCTTTGGCCTGAAACAAACCCAAACCCACGTTGAGAGTCCGAACACGAGCGGCAGCGCAACGGAATCGCCCCGCCAGCCGGGTTCACGGCCGAAGCTCACGCAGCCCTAGCGGGAGCGACGCACTCAAGGCCGCGAGGAAACCGCGACGCGGTCGCAGCGCCCCACAGCGGGCGGTGGGGAGCGGAGGGCCCTGCGGCCGCCTCCACCGCGTGCAGGGCCTCACAGCGACGAACAGCTACTCGCCCTCCTACCGCACCTGCGCTGTACGTGGCCCTGTGGGTGTAAATTTACTGGGAAAGCACAAGTTTAATCAAGACAAAATACCAGATCCAATACTTCGTTGCCATCTACTGTTCAAGTCCGCGCTTCTTCCAAGACGCCATTTTTCAAAGTGAAAATCAGTCCAAGTGAAATCTACACCTCTTAACAAAGTGCTGCCACGTCAAACCAATGGGCTTTGCATTACATGTTGCACAGATACCATGAAAGTTTCTGTGTGCCTAATACCAAATAATTATATACACATACACATAAAATCAGGTTGAACAGGAGTTGCGTAATATTGCCCAGAGAAGGCTACTGCATTTTAAATGTTCAATGAAATACTCTCGATACTGGTGCATTAGTGGATTATCTCCATCTTTAATTCTCCCATGAAGTGAGTTGCAAGAGCATTAGGCAGAAACAGCTGCAGATAAAGTAACCACTGGTTTTAGTAACAGCAAGTAACCTAAGACCCCTGAAACTTGCTCTGTTTTCAGAGGGCAAGGACCCCGGAAATTTACTTTAAAAAGTCAAACGAACAAATAAACTTGGTCCATCCTGGACTTATTTGGTCAAGGAACCCAAAAGTATAGTAGTTTTTCTAATTAGGGCCTTTAATGGCCATTGCTTTCGCCCTCTGCAGCCAATCTAGTAGGAAGATGGGGCAGAAGAGGTTTTCTTTACAAGGAAACGTCACCAGACATTTGAGCATTGATCCCCATGAGCTAATTCCCTTTGACTCTGCAAGTCCTTCTGGTAGGAATAACAGGCAGCGACCATGAGTCTTCTGCATGTTTAACTGGCATGATTTTGCTGGTAAGGTTCCTGAGAACAATATTTTTAATCGTTTATTTTCTTCCTGTAAACATGGTGAAGAAGAGAACCTCAGAGGTTCTTCTGTCTTGACCAGAATTTACTTCTCGAAAAGCGCAGAATTAAAATGTGAGACCACGGCAGACCCTCCACCACTTTACGTATCTTTGCAATGGTGTAATTATTTTGTTTCTGTGCTGCATAGAAAGGGGAATGAAATCCACAGTTTTACAACTGTCCCCACTTATTTTCTTGGACTTGGAGTTTGTGGCTTGCTCAAGAGTCCTCAATGCTGCATTTACTTAGAAAAGTGACTCTTCCAATAACTGCCCAAAAACATTTAAACACTATAAGTAGATATTAGTAGTTATGAATCCATGGTAAATCCACCCAATTCCAACATCTAATGAACTTTGGAAAAGGCCAGGTCTGAGTTTGGCAGCTCTGAATTAATTACTGTGTTGTTTCTAGAATAATCTGATGTGCTAAGATACCCTCTAGCTTTGCTTCAGAGTCCTATGTTAGTTTAAAAATAAAAGGAAAAACACTCCAAGCAGCTGAGATGGAAGGATAGTTGTCATGCCTAGCGGACTCCCTTCCTTGGACAGCCATCCTGAAGTGCTCTGCTGGAAAACTTAAATTAAAACACAGAGGCAACGTGTCAGACACTGCTTAAAGCCAGCAATGAGTTGTTTACTACACCACAAGAGCCGACTGCGCAGCGATTTTCCTTCTGGCCTGCTCCGTAAGTAACCACTTACGGTTTAGGATTCCAAAGGAAATATCAGATAAACATTCCAGACCGGCAGCTGTGGACAGTATCATGCACTATTGAGGAAAGCATCTCCTAGATGTGGGCTAATTCTGCAGAGGCGGCGCTGGGGATAAAAGGATGTCGCCAATCCCAGCGGCTGGAATCCAGCGAGTGGGATGTTTAAGAATGGAGAGGAGACTTGGATGAATTAATTTAAGATGAAACAGTAATGAAAAGAATGCAAGAAACCAAGCTCCCTTCTTTCCCAGCAACAAAGTCACTGAATACCCTCTTACTGGGATATTTTTTGCATCTAGTATATCCAAATTATTTATTAAACCAGGCAGAGAGATTAAGTGAAACAAACCCATTACCACCGAAAGGGTTTATTAGTGCTGTTGAGAATAAAGCAGGGAGGTGGTGGGGAGGCACGGAGGAAGGATGTGCTCGTGGTTAGGACACCGAGATGCGGGGCTATTTCTAGACTGCGCCGCAGACTTCCTGTGCGACACCAGCGCCGCCGATCGCCGCGTTGTTTGGGTGGGACGGGGCGGGGGGAAGTATTTTTTTGCACCGAAGACAGTGGTCTTGGCAGTAAAAATAAACTGCAGGTGGTGATGTTTGAGGAAGGCACCGGAGTCGGTGTCCCCGCGGCCCAGGTGCCCCGTTCTGCTTCGCCACCGCCCGCACACCTATTTTTATCGGAGCTGAGCTAGCAAAGCTGACACAGGCCCCTCGTGCACGTGCCCTCACGAGGCCCAAGAGGCGCCCCGAGGGCATCGGAGGCAGCGAGAGACTCGGCTCTTCGCGAAAGCCCGGCTGCCCCCTGCCTCGTGTGGGCGTCCCCAGGCCCCCGTGCACCCACGGGCGCGGAGCTGCGCGCCTGCGAATGAAAAGGCCGCGCGCAGGCATGGGAGCACACGGGGAGGCCGAGAAATAAAAGCAGAGGGTCCAGTATAAGAAATGAGACCTACAAGGCCACGTGCTAATGGCTGCCCTTGCTGCATGTGCCAGGAGCGTGGGCTCCTGCCCTCCACTCTTCCCTCTTCCCGTCTTGCTGAGCATTACTGCACAAAGCTGTCTGTGCGAGGCAACAGCGCTCTCCATCGTGACGTAAAGCTGAATCTCACGAGGATGCTGGTTCCATCCCAAAAGTTACTAACAAAAGCCAATGCTAATAGTGTTTCTACACAAGCATTAATGGCTTGAAAAATGATTTGGGAGCTCAGGAATTAAAACTAGGAGGGGCTTTATAAGTTGCTTAAAGCCCACAATGTCCGAACACAATGTACGAACATCACGCTGAAAAATTCTAATGAATATATTTTCATCTTGTGCACCTCAGTAAGAGACTATAGAAAAAAAAAACATGTTGTGGCAGTTTAAACCACTGTATCTGAATGAAAAAAATTGAGATTTTGCTTTAATGAAATAATTGATACAATTAATTTTTAATTCAGTCTCAAATATTTCCAATGAAGCAAAATCCGTGTTGGAAAGAGAATCTCCTATAATGTAATTCATTATAATGAACATATTACTATCATTAAAGAACTAAATATTTTAAGAGCTGCACAGGAGATGAACATCTAACTACTTCCACTAAATTAATAATAGATTTTCTTTCTGAACCATCTCCATCATTTTTAATCCCCTACTTAAAGATGCATGAAAGGCATAGAAGATTTTACAAATAAGTATTTACTTATTAAAAAAAAAAGCATGTTATTTACACACTTCTGCTTTAGGGTCTATATGTTGTCATGGTCACAGAATATTTTAATGATGGAAAGATACCACTGTCTTTGAAAATGTGGAAGAGTAATAAATATTTTCTTGACTTATAAGACAGAATCTGTAAGGCCATTTTCAAGCCTAAAATTACAAAGAATTCATCCATGGCCTCCATGGAATGGTTTATGAAAAAGATTTCTTGAAAGGTAAGAGTCAGATGTGAGGGTTTGATCTCTATAGAAAGAGTTTTGTACATTTCTTAGACATCTCAAATCACCATCCTAGTCTAATGCGATAAAATAAAGATCAGTATTTTTTTTAAAAAACGTATTTTTCTGCAGCATGACCTAAAGTAATGATAATGGCCATCATTCCTTCTGCATCCTGGAGGAAGCCTCCTACAATAGCTGTAGACAGGGAGGTCTCAGGATGACTCTTAGACCAAGAAAAGGAAAGAAGATCAAGTGTCGTCTTAACCTGGCAGCAGCTTCTCACCCGAGAGAGGCACGAAGAGGCTGCAAGAACAACGGGGATAGCAGTCCTGCTGAGAGTCTGGGAACTAGCTTGACTCGTGAGTCCAGCTAAGCATTTGCAAAATTGGGCTTACAGTAAGTAACTTCCGAGAGTGGTGTAAAACATCTGCCAACAGTTAAGATCCACACCGTAGCTCTCATTTCATAGTGTACGTTTAGTGTGTCCTTTTTTTTCCCAAGTTAGATACACTAGATTAACTTTAGACTTCTTGTGCTTACAGCATGCATGGAAGGTAATATTTCAAAAGGGTTATTACGTTATATACTGTTTGCAGTAATCTTGTGCAAGCAGATTTTAAACTGACCCACAAGGCTGAAGCCCCTAGTTCTACAAAGAGGAGGCCTAACTAGAACCTGCTTGGGAAACCTGGAGACTGCAGCTCATTCCCGTGGCTGCCTTGCCCTCCGTAGGGATTTCTAACCCCTCAGGGCCTGCAGCTCCATGGGGCACCGTGAGCTTGTAAAGGGCAATGGTAATGGAGCATTAACCTGAGAAGGGTCTGGGAGGAAACACTGCAATGGCTTTAGTAGGTGCAGCAGGGATTGTGCAGGAATTTGTATATGGATTAGGAATTCCAGCATGGATGAAGCAGCACTAAAATAGTAAGCATGTATCTTTCAGTGCTCAGGGAATGCACGTACAATCACCCTGAAGGTTAATGTTTTCCTGCTGCAAAATGAACACTGTGCATATAAAATACAAGACAAAGATTCCCTTTTATTTTTAAATTTAGGGAAAACAGACTTTTAAAACAAAATACAACAAAGAAGGGGGGAAACCAGAAATTTGTTTTGAAAAACAGTAACAGGGTTGGTGTCATATAAAGGCTAAATACTGAAAGAGGGCTCCCAACTCCAAATGCCTATGCCTATTTTTGCTGTGTGATGTTTTTGCAGTGTGATGTTTTGAAAGTTGTAATCTCTGTGTATGTCAGCCTGAGATTCAGCTCACAGAGAGGCTTCACATGTCTTGTGTGAGGCAAGCACATGAAGCAGACTGCAATCAATATAAAAAATAAGTAAAAAATAAAAAGAATAATACTGTCCTGGAATTAGATATTTTAATTTAGCAGGAAGAAAAATTAATCCTGAATCAAGTTTTACCTAGTAACATCAAAAGCAAAAAAAAATCTAGCCTCAGTGAGCTTGCTGCTGTGCTCCTGTGGTAAAGTTTTTCTTCCATTAGCTCTAACTCAGTTCTTAGATTGCTGTATGTTGTAATATACAGGGGAAAAAGTGTTTTGCGACAACCAGCAGCATCTTCCAATCTAATTATCAAAGTTAAGTAATTTGCATGCAATTTAACTAATATATAGTAGCTGTCAATGATAACTTCTTTTTTAAAGGAGCTTCAATAGAAAATATTTTGTTCAAATGATCTTACTGCAATTTTAATGTATTTGTTTATTTTTAAATAAACTGATGTAGCATTTCAATCAAATATAAACTACTTTAAAAACATACAATTATAATGCTATGGGATTGCTCAAGGAAGATGAAGCATGGTAGGCCTATGTTCAATTCGCTTAGGTTTTATTTTTCCTCTCCAAATTGCCTTCTGAGCTGCTCAATCACCAGCAAGATGCTTAAGTTCTGTAGAAGTACAAGCGCACTCAGCTGTAAGGGCTCATTTCATAGCATAACTGTGAGCAGAGAGACCACCGGGGAGTTCTGCATTATCCCTGTTGCACTTAAGAGGGCAAAATTGTCCCAGGCATGAACAGAATATGCCCACTATTATTTTTTTTTAAAAAGGGAACTAAAGACTAAAAAAGAAAAAATAGGAGCAGCTGTCAGAACTCGACAACTGTTGAAACATACTGTTCTTTTTAAATTCAAGACATCTGTAAGTGCATGTTATGATACTTGTTGCCAAGAAAGTGATGCCTTTATTATTAAAATAACACTTGTAATGCAAATGAAAGGAGTTGTGTGTTAAGGTGAAATCTAAGCGATGGAGCTTGTCGCCATGCTGATTATCACAAAATATTGAAATGACAGTTTCAGAATTATCATCAATATGTTAGGATATTAAACAGTTGAAAACAGTCAAAGAGAAGAGAAACTGAGAATGGGACAGAACGTAACATTCTCAAAGTCATTCCAGCATCTTTTCTTCCTTAAAAATGGTTAAAAAATGTTTAAACCATGGCACCTATTTTACACTACAAAACTGAAGCAGAAAAAGACTCTCTTCTTTCTGATTTGATATTTTAAGGTCCATTAAATTTTTTTGCATAATTGATTGCCTTTTATTTATTAATAGAGTAAGTACCAAAGAATAGTGGAATTAAAAAAAAAAAATCAGGAACATCATCATTTTACACAAGTTTGCCATTTCAAAGTAATTTACCTAAAATTTTCAGAAAATTTCAGAATTCAGAAAATAATTTGATCAGTTGAACACTGACATTAGAAATTAAAAATTAATTACAAAAAGGCCCAATATTTTAGCCTTACATTTTGTCACTCAAAGCTTCCTGCTTTGTGCCACTTTTTTTGTTTTTCAGATGTGAATAGCAGTGGATGCCTTTAGAATATGTAATTACATAATGCTGTCATTAATTTGGTTCTATTATTATTAATGTCATTTAGGAGGAAATGCATAAATTGATTAATTAATTTGCCTCTGGCTAAGAATTAGCTTGTAAGTTATCACATCAGAGAAGTATTTGAGATTTTCTGTTTTGTTAAATCATTCAAAGCAATTTCTTGAGGCATGAGAAATAGGAGATGTCAAAAACTCTTGAGAGTTTGCCTAAAATGCCTATTTTTCCCCCTTATTGAGCTAAAAATTTCCAGACATTCCAATATCTTCAAAATTGGCACACTCCTACAGGAGATGACAAACTAGAATAGAACAAAAATTTAAAAATAGTAACATCTATGTAAGAAAAAAATGAAAGTGAAAAACATGCTGCAGAGCTCTTATTTGCCAGGTCTGAATAAGGGATCCATCTACACACTTATGTCAAGACAGTCCTCAAGGCCCTGAACTTGGGGGCACCCATGCACAGATATGCCTCATTGCATGGTTGAAACCCCAGTCTTTATCATTGCTCATATAGTTTCAAGATCAAGCTTTCCTCACCTATTCATAGAAATACACAAACACTCCTTCATAAAAGCTTAAAAATTGTGCACTAGAACTGCTAATGAGTAAGTATAGAGTAAGTAAAGAATACTTACAAAGAGTAAGTATAGAATAAGTAAACTGCTACAACTCTAGTGCCTGTTGCAGGAGAGATTGAGATCACAGTGACTATGACTATTTGAAATATCTATAATAAAGACAAATGACAGCGTATCCCGACCTTTTCCAAATCAAGAAAGAAATTCCAAAGTTTATTCCAAAAACATGTAATAAACAAAAATGACACATATTCCTAAAAACCAGAAAGCACAAACACCCAATATCTGCACAGCATCCATTATTTTATAGTTGAATATATATAATATTAAATTTTACAGTCCTTTTCCAAGTGTTAGTATTGCAGTCTGAGCTCTGTTCCCACTCAGATATCTTTCCTTCCTCATTTCTATCAGATTATTTTAGTACCATCAGCAGAGCTGATATTAAGACACCAAAGAGTTAACCCCCTTGCTTTAAAAACGCTAGTGGTTAGGCTACCAAACCAGGACAAAAGTAGACCGTAAGGAAAGGACAAAGACCATTCAAGGCATGATCTCGATGGGCCTCATCTAGTTCAGCAACACAGAACCAATGCAGACGATTGTAACTTCAACTGGCATTCGGGACAAGTTAGTTGGGTAATGCTGGAAGACGTATGTAAGTATCTATACCATAAGTTCCTTAGGAAGTGGGAAAACTTAACATAAAGCTTTTCACACAGCTAAAGCAGCAGCATGGACTGCTATTGTGTGTCTCTTACTCCTAGTGTAACTGCGGGGCTCGTCGAAGACTTGAAGAGGCAGGTGTGGTGCATCTAATGCTTAAGAAAACAAGGATCATGTTCTTAGAGACTTCACCCGAAATCCTGAAATCTAATAAGTCTCCCATAACAGTGATGAAACCTCATCTTCAGTTACCGGCATGATGTCTACACAAACCTCTCCCAAAATACCACCGCTGGTGTATTTGACTGAAACTGAGAGAAATGCTTATTTTGAGAATACTAAATTCTCCAAATGAACCAAAGTAGGAGACATAGAAAAACAGAGAGACCAACTTCCTTTTAAAGCTACAGGATTTGAAGGAGAACCTCTCTCATTATAGCTGCATATACATCCAAGTTAGTCACAGGGACAGTGGTTTGCTTGTCTGTACATGTTGTTACATTCCCAGCAAGGTTCTCACAAATCAAAGTTTGATTCAACTCTACCTCCATGTTACAAGTGGTGCCATGGCACATCATTCCATTAATTGACCAGGATTATCCTTAAATGTTTATTACTAAAGAGCAAGAAGAAAGCAAGATCAAGCATCAGGAGAAAACAGAAGTTCCTATTTTTTTTTTCTACCATGGGCAGGTTCTGAATAATCTAAGGGAGAGAAAAGAGAAAAGGAGGAGGTGGAGGATTGGCTCACTTACCTCTGAACCCTCACCACCACTACAAAACAACATTCAAAGGTCTGCAGTAAACAGAGGAAAGATAAAGGAGGGAAAGAGGCAGCATAGGATGGAAAACAAAGACAAGGGGCAGATGAGCAGTCATTATACATGACCTGAGTCTGAGTCTAGCTAGCAGTTTAGGTAACTGAAAAATAAACTGAAATGCACCATACCTTTTCTTTGTCACTGGCTTCTCGAGCGACAGTAGAGCCCTGAAAGAGAAAAAAGAAAGAAAAAAAAAAGGCATCTAAAAATGTGCATATCTCAGAAACTGATTGGAAAACCTCTACTATAACAGGTCAAGTAGGAGCCAAGCTCTGTCTTTCTAAACTTGAGAGCTGTCCTAAAGAAAGGTGACTCAGTAGGTAGAATGCCCCAGTCCCTTGAACTACTACAACTTCCCCTTGAAGAAGGTAGACCATGAAAGAAGACACATTAAATCCTCAAATGCTCTACATCTGTGGTCCTCCCCACTGCTGGCATTTTATCCTCACATCTCACCCCAATTTTGAGAGAATCACATTGGAGGTTCAGTTGGTTTAGCAATCTTCTGACCTTTTGGTGCCAGTTAGTTGCCATGTTATGGAATAGTCTATTTTATACAGTTATTTGGACTTATTTAACAGATGTTGGAAAGTGATGTTGCAGTATGTAAATTAAAACATAAAAGTATAACCAGCCAAAAGCATCTTACAATAATATGAAGTCAAAAAAGAGAGATGGACCAACAGATGTCTAGTGTTTGCCAAAGACATTTTGAATGTTGTAAAAGACCCCTTATTTCCCCTTAAAACTAGGAAGCTATATGATGCTTTCTATATAAACTGAAGGTGGGAAAAAAACACTTTGTATGTTTCTTTGTAAGTTTCTGGAGTAGGAAAATGCCTTTTCGCATAACCAGTGCTTACCCATCACCTAGTGGCACTGCAAGAAATAACAACTGTAGTTACACCTTTAAAACACAAAAATGCTGTCCTGTTGATGTTGAATGACATAGATAAACAAATCAGCTCTGCATTTTGTTGGAAGATGTGCGTTGGGTAAATAAGTGCTGGAGTGGATTTGCACTACTTTAAAGAATTTGAGGAGTCCCAACAATACCTCAGTACTTCTATATTTTTGTTTGCAGAGACAGACCTAGAAAACTGGACAGGGAAAGTAGTTGAATATTACAGTAGCTTTAGTTATTCTGTATGGCACAGCAAGCAGGGAATTCATTTCACTGTATGAAAATAAAGCAGAAAATGAAGCCAGGGAAAAGTCTTTGATATTTGAGTTCTTTGAGGATACACATATTATTTTGTATTGTTTTCTCCATCTGTTAAGGAAAAAGAGAGTTTACAATAATCAAATTAGAAGATTGCCGAATTTGATATTTAAGTCATTTTAATAATGCTGAGGACAACACCTTTGAAGTCCTTTGCTAATCTATAGTCTCTTAGTATCCATGCTCTACTGGCTCTCCTGCCAATAGCACTGAACATCAACAGGTCAATTCATGATAATCTGGAAATCAGTTCTCAGAAATCAGTTTGCGATGAGTATCTACCAGCTTCCATGCAGACACTCCACGGTAGGAAAAGCTGGTGCAACGTGTAGCACCACACACCTCTGGAGAGGCAGAACTGAGTGACCTTCTTCCAGAGAGCTTCCAGGTGCCAGAATCACAGAGTCACTGAGCTTGGAAGGGACCTTTGGAGATCATGTAGTCCTGCGCACTCCTCTGCGCAAGCAGGGCCACCTAGAGCACGTGGCTCGTGTTCCAGGCAGGTTTTGAAGATCTCCAGAGGAGGAGACTCGTGCAGAAGGAGATACATTTGTGTAGTTAAATATGCAGAAATTAAATATATCAAAAAGTAGCAGCTTTCTCAAGGGAGACTCTGTGGGCTGATAAACAATTCCTTACGTAGAGAGACTGACAATATATTTTGGGCATTCATCCTAAAATGCTGTATGTTGATTATTGGCAAAATTGCAAAGAGGAGATAAAGAATTTGGAACAAAAACAAATCACACTTTATGACAAAAGAAACAGAAATTCTGTAATCATCTAGCCTGTTTTCTACTTAAATTTGATGAAGCTTTTGTAATAATAAGTAACATTCTATTGGTTTAAATGATGACATTATGTAATCATTATCTAAAAGCTCTCTGCTGAATCAGCTGTGGCTCTCCAAAATGTTGAAAAATATGTTTAACAGTCAGAATTGTTATTGTATTTGTCTGAATGTTTCTTTACCTTTAACCATTAGTTACATTTAACAAGCATATCTGGTTAAATTGCATTCTTTAAAATATTCACAGTGTACAATTTTTATAAAATCATTTCTCATTTTTGCTAACCAAAATGTTGAAAGTCAATGAAACTATCTAATTTTGGTGATTACATACACCTCAAATTCATTAAAACATTGAGCAATATGGTATTATCAAGAGTCTAACATTTATGTTGGATATTTTAAACTGCTTTATCACTTATTTCATTAAGTTATTTCTCACCTTTAAATCATATTTTCTATAAACAGATAAACGATGGCTGAACACATTTCTCGTAACAACCATATATATTTCGACTCCATCAACAGTAAGCCGGTACATGCCCAAAAACTGGGGAAGAAGTGTATTCCCATGACACTCCACAATAAACTGTAGGAACAAGAGAAAAAAAAAAACAGAAAAAAAGTGTGTATATATGTAATGTACATATATTTCTATTTTTTAAAAAAGATAAAACTCACAGAAACAGCACATTTATTTGCTGAATATGTTTGTATGGGGACAAATCTTCCAGAAATCATGCCAAAACAAAACCCTTCTTCAGTAGATTATCCTACTTCCAGGCCAGTGTTAAAAAATGAATAAACAAATAAATCTTCAATTGCTTAATTGAAAAATCTTGACTTCTGCAGATGATCTCATGGAAAGAACAGGCTCCTTTTGGCAGACCTGTGCACTTTCATGGTCCAAAAGAAAACCAAATGCAGATAGCATTTTTGGTACTCATCTCAAAAATGATAATTATAACTTTTTCAAACACCACAGTGCTGCATTTTGCACTCTGTTGTCCTCAATGGTCTTTAATATGAAAATTCTCAGTTCTCAAATACTTGTTTATTGTAATGAACATTTACGGTGTTCTGTCACCAATGAGAGATACTATTTATTATCATGGATTTTCTGCTAGTTCCCATGTGATGCCTACCTTTCAGGGTCAACACAGTCGATCAGCAAAACATATGGTACTTGGGTTTTTTTTAATTCTTTTTCTTTCTTTTTCTTTTTAATTTACACATCACTATTTCGTTAAGATCTTCTTATTCCATTGCAAATGGACTAGTAACCTTGAAAAGACTTGCCACCTGGTTGATTTTTTTTTTCTTAAATCACCTGCTCTACCACTAACAGTTCTGGGTCCTGTTGAAAGACTACTGGTGGAAGCAGAGAAAGCACCAACTACTTTGATGACAAGAGCTACTGAAGAATGAATATTATTAAATCTCAGAATAAAAAGCTTCATATTATACTGACTCTAAAATCAACTCTAACATCTCCACTCATATCAAATCAAGGAAAAGTTAACTGACAATGCTGTAAAGCAGAAGGAATCAAGAACTTTCCCCTTTCTATTACTACCAAATCTCAAAGAGAAGAACTTGGAAAAAAAGTAGAAATTAGGGTCCTAAAGAGGAAGTGAAAACACTGAACACTTTTTAAAGCAAGTCAGCTTTCATTTTTTCATGAATACTGAAGCCTCTGCTTTTTTTTTTTTTTTTTTTTTTTTTTTGCCAAATGCCTTATTAAAAGCATTTTCCCTCTCAAATACAGTATAGACAGTATAACAAAACTCTTGGAAATATGAAGATTTTCCAATTTTGGTTGCTCTGGTAATTTTCAGGAATTCCTTAGTCTCACTTACTTTATACTGGAATTTGCACGTATCAAACGCAGACTTGTCATTTTTAAACTGAAAAATCATAAATAGCTTTTGAGAAAGATTCAAGAGTCCTGAAAGCAATCCTGTCCAGCAAGAACCCAAGCGAACAAACAAAGCTTGAAACTGCTGACTGGGAATTGAACACAATCAACAGGCCTGACGGATGGGCTCTGCTGGCTTCATTGCACCAGTTTAGGATATTGCAACACCTTGTGCCTCGCCTGCTGGAGGTTACAGCCCCCCTCACACTCACGCCACCAATGCTCCAGGTCACAGACTGGCCCTCCACACTCCAAGCACCTGGATAGGGGCAGAGCCGCCTTCGTTCCGAAGGAAGAAGTTGGTCCGCCCCAACGTGCAAAGCAGCCGGACAGTAAAAGGTCACAAAGGGGAACTCGGGACCCAGCAGTGCACACAGATGAGCGCTTTGCATTTGGGAAGCGCTTTGGATTTGTTTCTAACCGTCCCAAAAGCTTTAAAATCAGAGTTCTTGGATTACAAATTTTTGATCATAGGACAGTTAACAACCTCATAAAGCAGTTCCGATGTGTTGCAAGATACATTGTGCGCATCTGTAATTTCTCTTAAAGATGCGATGAAAAATTGAAAGTAGAACTATGAATACTGGGGCTCCAGAAAACTTTTTTTTTAAAGTAATCCCTATTATTCAGACTGCATTATTAATTTGGTTATAAATATCAAGTATTTGACATATATTCTAAGCATACATATGTTTCTAATATTTTGGAAGGTTGGGAATGTTGTGCTTATAAAAACACTTACTGAAAGATTCGATTCCCTCTCCAGGGAATCTGCAGTTTCTGCATTTATGTTAAAAATGAAACCAATTTCTGAGTTTAGTGTCATAACATTTCAGGCCATTCAACTACTTAAAAGATCCATCTATTTCTAAGCTTACAGCTCTTAACTACAGATTTTGAATTCCTGGGTAGTAAGAGAAATACTCTTATTCCCTTCTTCTATAAGGGGAACTGAAAACACAGACACTTAAATATTTATTCAAAATTACACAGAGTTTGTGCCACATGCAGGAATGGAGCCTAGATATGCTGCCTAGCAGACTAATCCCTTATCGCCCTTTCTTCTCAGTTGCTAGAGCATCATCTCGACACTTAAAACATTTCTTCAACTCTAGCTCTTGCTACAACTCTGTGATTTTAACCTTTCTGGTCCTGAGTGTCCCCATCTGTAAAAGAGCAATGGCATTAACACAGAACATATTTAACAAAATCACTGTAATTACATTAAAAAATTCTTTGTGCAGCAGAATGCAACCCCCTCCCAAACTATTTTGGATTATGCAACAACAGAAAAGGGGAATTCCTGAAAATGGCTTACATCCTATTTATAAATTAGGATTAGCCATGGGCTAATGCTGTTGTTGCATTTGATTGTTTTACAAATAAGTCAGTATTTCTAGCATGGAACAGAGCGCATAAGAAGCACTATTAGCACAGCTCTTCGTTTGGAAAAAGGGACTTGGCCAAGTCATTGCAGACTCCTGTAAGTCTCCAAGTAGATGAAATACTGCAACAACTCTTCCTACGTGGTGCTGACTGCCATTGCCTTTTAAAGAAGAACCCCTAAAATGATTTCAGTGTTTCCCATGACAGCATTTCTTATCCTGTTGGGGAGGCATAAAAGGATGACGAAGGAATGGCACTTGTTTTCAGAATCTACAAGGTTTGTCTAGAGCTTCCTACCTTTGAAACTATCAATCCCCCAAATCTGCATCACAGAGGAGGCAAAACGTGTCATCTGTTTGGGTGGGAGTCCAGCAGGACTTGCACTGGTGACTGTGGTTGGCAGATTTTCAATTTGTCCATCTTGATATAAATGAAGTAGCAATTTAGTCACCTCAAGGTGCTTTTTAGGAATGTTTTCCTGAAGTTTCCCACTCACAGCTGGAATAAAAGTGAGCCTAGAAAATAAGCCAGTACATGCTTAACAGGACTGCTAAATTTCAGTGAAAGAAAAGACCTTCACTCCTTTAATGTTAATTCTATCTAAAAAAAGAACATTACAACAATTCTATCAAGCAGCCTTGCTAAATATATCTATAGTATTTAGCTAACACATTTACAAGTCCTTATATGCAGAAACAAAATCCATGTTTTTTAAGAGAGTGTTATAAACACCCTATAATTTTTCCTTCTTAATTCAGACAAACAATTTTGATTTTTCTGCACAGCACAAGGACACCATTAACAAAATAAAGGATCATCAGCATTGTGACATATTTGATCAGCTGTGCAGCATGTAAGCTTTCAAATACATAATTGTCTGTCTGTCTTGAACCCCATGCTTGCAGTGAAAATTAGTAAGAAATTCTTTATGACCTCAAATTCTCAGTAGCTTTTTTATAAATACAGGTTCAAAATCCTTAATAAAAACAGGACTTCTTCTATCTCATTTCACATTAAAAAAAGTAAGTCCAGCTGCCTGCTTTCCCATGACAACCATAGTAAGCTACAAGACTAAAAGAAAGAACAGTGCATATAAGTATATGGGCAAACAAACTATTCAGGGCTCTTTTTCAAAAAAAGGTGTGTAAAATTCTCCTGTTTCTCCCATTGCTTCTCCCATTGAAAATAATGTGGGAAATATGTTTGATGTTAATGAAGACTAAATCATGAGTTAAATCTATCTCAATTCTGTAAAAACTCAGCATTCCTGTTCCTGACAGGAGCAAGAAGGCTCACTCTGTTCCCTCTTTAAAACACCATCTCCGAGGTTTTCTATAATATGACTAAGGCAACACTGAGCTTGACTTATCAAATACTTAAATGACAAGTCTATGAACTCATCAAGATTAATTTCCTTAAAGAAACTGAATGTCATATGATACAATTATTTAAAAACATTTTTGACATTGTAAAAGACAAGAGGTTGTTACTACTTTTTTTTGCACTCCACTTTCACATCCTCTTGCCTATAATCAAAAAAGCATTCTCCAACATGCTGCATGCGTATATCTTTGCATGTGGAATCACCTCCTCCAGAGGGAGATTGCGTAGCTGTCCAAAGACGAACAATAATATGTTCATCTACATTCACCCGAGATTACTGCCATTTTCTCAAGCTCTGGTAATTTCACAGCAAATTATCTACTGGGCACATGTGACCCTGAAAGAATTCAACAGCTGAATTAAAAAAATACAAAATCAGAATGTTATAACAGCACTAGATACAGATTTTCAAGGCATAGAAAGTCGATTTATTCTAATAAGTCAAAGTAATCTAATTTAAGGAAGAGTTCAACAGTTCACAGGTTTTAGGATACAAGCCTCATGATTCACTGCCTGACATTTTGTGTTGTTTCAGACTTGGGCCAATGTTAATTTTACTTCAGCCTAATCCAAATTTGACCACCAGGCACAATTATCTATGCTGCAGATCCTAACACTTGATGCTACTATCATCAAATGAGTCACTGGGCTTGCTAATTTCTTCTGGAAGTGTTCTGGACAGCATTCATGTTTCGCTTGTATGTAGAAAATCTAATATATATTTATATATGAAACCTCCTGTTCAAGTCCAGGCCTCAACAGAGCCAGTGCAGGCAAATTGTATCATTTTGTGTTGTTAAATATTGAAATATGAAATTTCACATCTTTGATATTTTTCAAAAAATAATTCCAGACCATGGTGGGAAGACAGGGATGTGCAGGCTGATTTCCATCTAAATCCCATGCTGACAAGTTTCCGGTTTGCAGGAGCATCTCACCTACATGAAATGGTGGCCCTGTAGACTTAGGGAATACATATACCATTCAGATGAGATCACATATACTCTTATCTTTACTTTTTTTCTGTTTCCATATAAAAATTGTTTCATAGGACTGTTAGAGCAAAGGCCATATTTTATGCAGGCTCCTGATTCACAACAAGAGCTCGCTGAAGGACTTTTCTCAAGTGTTTTAGTAAATTTTCCTTAAATCTTCACCTCTTACATATCTGCCCTCTAGGACACACCATGACAGGCGTGCTGCCTCACTCACATTTGTATTTATATAGTAGCACATTATATTGCCTTGCTTTACCCACCTCTGCCTGCCCTGGTACACACAGACACACGTCACGAGGAAAGAAAGAAAAGGAAAGAAAAAAAATCACGCAGTAATGGAGCCTGTACACAAACTTAAATGCTGCCCTCCTTCAGCAAGACCCCGGCCAGACGCCAGCCTAACACGCTGCCAACTTCCTTACTTTCGTTTTCCAAATCTCCTCCAGTTTGTGTTGTCACCGCTTTGTGACAGAGCTGCTCTCGGCCTCCAGTAATGGTTTTCCACCTACTTACGATGTTAACCTTTTATGCGACATCCCAGTGAATAACCTTGTGTCATTCCCTGGTTTCTGAGCAGCCCTGAACCATGCTCTTAGTGCCCTTTCCCCTTCTCCCCCTTATCACGAGTGCCTTCTCCCTCTCCGTGCCTTCCTGTCCCTTTCCCCCCTTTCTGCTCCGCAAGCCGGCGTCCTTTTCTCCCCGCTTTGTTTTCTCCTCCCCGCTGCCGGGCGCCTCTTTAGCTCATTCCATTCTTCTCCCTTTCCTTTTCTTTCCTCCCTTGCAGCGGGCCGCAGTTTCGGGGCTGCCCGTTGCTATAGCGACCGGCGCAGCGCGATGGGGACCGTCACCGTCACCGTCACCTGCCTGGGCAGGGCAGGGCAGGAGCGGGCGGGCGAGGGGGACGGCGGCCTGCGGAGAGCAGCCAGGACACCCGCCTTGCACCCGCCTTGCAGCCCCGCGCCCTCCCTTCCCCTCCCCTCCCCTCTCCTGGATGGAGCTTTGCAATTTCCTTATTTCCTTTCCTTAAAAACACGGAAGGCCCTTGTGTGTCAGCACCAAGGAATAATAAATCTCCTTTGAAGACTATTTCAGTGAAAAGAAAAAAGGTGTGCAAAAACTCCTTTTTTTTAAAAAAAGGAAAAAAGATTGATCCAGTCTTTGACCTACTCTTAAAGAGCAGGAGATTCCACTTCTGCATCAATTTGCAATAATTTAATCTTTAAAGCAAGTTTTAAACACTGGGAAGGACAGAGTACCTTACTTCAGAAGGTAGAATATTTATATCCAGAATTTTATTCAACTGACACTGGTTTTTGCCCTCAAAAATCCAACTTTTATTTTATAATGTATGTATACTAGTATCTGCATAGTATATTCTCTGTTTTAGGTAAACTACTAGGTTAACTTTTGTTTACAGGACCAAACGCCCACATAAATGTAGCCTGAAATTACAAGCAGGGAATTATCTCTTCCTTACAGAGAAGGAGAAAACCTGGCAATGCACATGTAAAACATGACCTTGCAGAGTGACACTTTAACCTGAACACCCCATCTCCAAGACAGGCGTTCAGGCTGAAGACACGTTAGCATTTTTGTGCTAAAGAGACTCTACTCACAGTTTCTGAAAGTTCAGAACATCCTGTTCTTTTTCGGTGCATTACTAGTGGAATGAGGGAATGATCCAAAGCGCTTGCTCTGGCACTTACAGCAGGGCTCAGCCTTGAGCCCAGCCCAGGACAGGACAGCAGTCCATGCGCTCTGCAGGCTGCAGCAACTGCACAAGGATGAAGATGCCTCCCACTCTATCAATAACTGATGAAGTTGCTGGACATGGTAGAGGCACAGCCCAGGAGCTGTGTCCTGCACCACAGTGAGGACTGGCGTTACCTCTACTGAGAATGTCTTAACAGGGAAGTTCTGCACAGTTACCTCTCTGCACAAGAGACGCTTCAGCCCACAGGACCTCAAGGAGGTGCAGACATTTGATGCTACTCCCTTTCTACACCAGTTCCGAGGGGAAGCAGGAGATGAGCTTCCCTAAAACCACTGCCAAATCTACGAGCCCCTGTGTGCAGGCGCTGCCCTGCCCAGCACAGGGCCTTTTGGGACAGACCTGGCAGGAGCTGACCTTCAACACCAGCAAAAGGAGCCAGCGACCAGCCCCAGGTTACTGATCCTTCCTCTTGCTGTCAGCAGCAGAACTTTTAAACAATATTGCACCAGATCTGGAGGTATTTGAGATGAATATTTGATTTTGCCTTTGATTATTATTTAAATATACAGTAGTAAAAGGTCTACGATTAATAATATTAACATGATTGATTAAAAATTTTTAAATGTCAAACTGCTTCTGAATTAGGTAAACAGAAGTGCAATGATTTTTCCAATATTTTAAAGCCTGATTTGAGCTTGCAATAGGTCTAATGTATTTGACAAGTAAATGATACTCAGTTGAAATAATATCTGAAGAATAGCTAGAAGAGTTCTACCCTGAAATGACAGCATACCAATAATATAAACAGTTATAATAGCTGCAAGTTATCAACAAAATGTGACTAAAAGCAGCATTTCATACTATATATCAGAAAATACTACAGCAGTTAAAAACTTGCTAGCATGGAAATTCACAGCATAAAAAGTGTTACATCATATATATCTGTATTTACCATATATAATGCCTGTAAACCTGATCTAGGCCTGTTCATGATCTAGGTCATTTTGTTTTCAGACGTATATAAAGCTGTATCTATGCAATACAGATTCCATAGTCAAGGCACAAATGACAACATGTTTTGCAGCTTCAAGTATGGAGACATTATTTCCCCTATTTGTCTGGGCCACAAGAGGTAGGCTTAGCTTTTGGTGATTTTATTGTTGTATTTTATTTTATTTTATTTTATTTTATTTTATTTTATTTTACTTTATTTTATTTTTAACTTTGCAAGAGAAATGATGAGCTCTCATGTTTTTGCTCAGTATTAAAGGCATCAGACTCATCTGACGAGCTGACAGAAAGCGTCAGTGTTTAGACTGAAGTGCTAACCATCTGTTCGAGGTTGCAGGCTTGACTGTCACTAAAAAAAAGAAGAAAAAAGCTACAGCTTCTTCGAGGGTAAAAGGAAAAATGCAACTCACAATTTTGCAAGTGTCTGGAGTACTATTTACAAGTCTACATTTTTATACAGGATTACAATATGTATTTACACGCTGTTTCTTTATTAGCCTCTCCTGATACAGTTTCAAGTCTGGTTCAGTTTTAGTTATTTACAGATGTTTAAAATGTAACATTTGATGCTTTGATGTTTTCTTTGTTTTCTGCTACTTCATATGAAGTTCTTTATTTTTACGTTACCACGAACTGGGACGTCTAATTCAATCACTTTTTGAAAATGTCACTGAGAGAGACATTATGCTAAAAGAGACAGATACTAAGAGAGAACGCTATCCAGAGAGACAAAAGCTGTTAGCTCAAGCAAACTAACCTCCCAGCAAGTTACTAGCCATTTCATTTCGTGCAAATATCCAGATTTCTCTAATCTCTGCAGTGCTCTGTGTACAGACTGTGTAACCATAACCTCACTGCCTCACTGCTTCAAAGAACAGACAAGCTACTACCTTTTCAGACGTATGAAGGAAGATGGCAAGAACTGGATATGTCTGTGAACTGTCCAACTCCATAACCACCAGTTACTGATAAAATAACATTTATTTCTACTACTGGGCAGTATTTTTCCTAAGAAATCCCATCTTGGTTGTACTTTTGTGTGTTCCTTAGTAGTTTAGCTTCTTTAGCGGAGGCAACAATTATAAATACAGAAGACATTGTATAGTAAGAGTATGCAAGTCAACATAGGGAACCTGGTATTTACTCTATTGGCAGAGTGCATCAAAACAGAACTGAACTCAAGAACTTGATTTATAGAAAAAAATCCCAGTGCAGTATCTGGAAAGTCTTACACCACGTTAACTAACTACCCAGCAGAACCATAAAGTTACATGCACATTGGTAAGCAGGTCTTGGACTGTCTTCTGGCATAAATTCTGGTCAGAACAGAATAGCCCACACTCAAATTATTATTTTTTCCTCCTCTAAAACAGGATGGTTAAATTCACCCTCCTAATCAGGAAGAAGCCTGAATTATCTCCTTGACCCTTGCCTAGAATTATTTGGCCCAAAGCTGAGCTACAACAGGGACTATTTTAATGATTTATTATAAAGAGTTGGGGTTGAGTGCCAGGGGATTTTATCCGGCCTTGTATTGCACCTTAGTACAAATGTAGTCCAAGGCCAATCTGTGGGGGAAAGACTTAGTCAAGGGAATCATTTAAAGACCATCACACCAGGGCAATGGTTCCCCTAGACTCTGTCATGCAGGCAAAGTCAAGCTTCGCTCATCTGAATAATGTCTAATAAAAATGAGACAAGCTCTTCACCTAATAATGACAGGCATTCAATTTCCAGCAACAAATTACAGGACCTCATATCAGCCATGTCACTAGGGTTAATGGGATTTAATTTAGATTTTCTTTAATTATTAGAACTATTTTGTTCCTTTAAGAGTACATTATTAAAGACAGCAAAATAAATTCATTTCATTAATAGTCCAATTATTAAACTGTCTCTGTACTTGAGTTCCTCAGCATTAACAAAGCTTTGTAAAGTGCTCTCAAGTTCTCAAAGGAATAATACAGGCTGTGTCTTTATGAATGTTTTGGAGGCATCACTGAAAGATGATTCTCGCGATTTAGATACTAATGCAGTATTGATAAGATATTTAGTATTAAATAAATGCCTACTTTATTTCTTATAGTGATAATTTGCTGGTATAAAGTGAAATTGGATGCCTAGTACAGAAAATTTACAAAACATTATTACTTATATCCTAAACTATTAAGAACCCTGGTGCTTTCAAAGTATTAGCAAAAGAAAAAATTCCAACGGTGATTTAGAAGTTCATTCATGTCAGCACTATCTCCTGGGACAGTCTTGAATGGAGCCATATGGCTTTTCCACTAGCTTAAACATCTCAGAATTTATTAATCATTAATACTAGCTTCTGATGTCAAATAAGAAATGGAAAAAACCTCTAATTTTGCTGAAGTGCTTCCCAGATCAAAACTTTGGAGATCAAAGCTAAAATACTAAGTTTGGAACCTGATAACAAAGATCCCCAAAATCAAAATTTGATAATGGTTTAAAATTTCAGTAAAACAATAGTTAAAAGGTGGTAGTGTGGACAAGATATAACCATGCTAGTCTTACATTTTAATTAAGCAGAAGAGCAATGTGCAGAGACAGACAAGGATTCATATCTAACTCCCCGAGGGCTTCACAAACTGCTCTGGACTTGATGGAAATCACAGATCTCTTGAACACAAGGGGAGAGGGAGGGAGGCAGCCGAAAGCTTCACAAAGATGCCTGGCAATGGGGTCACTCCCAAACACATAAGAATCATGACTTAGCCTCCCCCTTTCCTCAAATGAAGGCTTTAAAATGAGCTTACAAAAGTTACAGTAAAAAAAAAATCAATTCTGAGAGTTTTTGAGTTTTGCGTTCACCCAGTGTTGAGAAATAGTTGCTTCTAAAATGGACTTTGAGATTCCTATTGTATTGATTGAAACTGTCAGAAAATTACTAAACATTGCAAGACAAAAATACAAATCTGCAAGAAATGAAAACACTGAATCTCCTCAAGGTTTTAACTTGAAATCACAGCCCACAGAAGTGAGGAGAAGTTGGAAGGAAGGAAAAAATCCTTGTTTTAGGAATCATAGTCTAGAGAGTTTTTAGAGGCTTGCAGTTTTATTATATACTTTGTTGGCTTATTCAAACTGTTTGGAGCCTAAGAAAACTCACAATGATTTTTATTAAGGCTTTCCATTTTTCTGAGGTCCCTGCCCTTCTCTCCCTACCTCTGCAACTGTGTCATCCTTGCAAAATACACACTGCCACTTTGTGACAATTATCAATATTAATTTGAGAGATTTCTGTTTGCTCTTGACTTTACAGTGTTTTAACATAAATTCACACTGGCAAAACCTGTCCATTTATGTAAATTATACCAAATTTTTCATTTCTCATACAGGACAACATTTACTATTTGCAATCTGTTGTTACTGGAATGCACAGAACAGACAGTGACTGGACCAGCAAGGTCCAGTCTGCACCACAGAGACATCCCCAAGCTGGCCAGAATAACATAGTGTCAAGCTTGGGCATGTGCTAACTGAAAGTCAGAGTTTCTTAATAAGCTTAGGAACTCGTGGATTCCAAATCAACAACTCCGTATCAGGTAGACATATAGTTTTGCTTGGAGCTAGTTTAGATATTTAGAAGAGTGCAGCCTTGTGAATTGCAGATGCAAAATAAACTGTTGCTGGTCAAAAATAGAAAAAAAAAGAAGAAAGCGATCCTTTTGCCATAATTATTAAACACCACTCCAGTAATCTGATATCTCTGCAGCTGATAGAGTACTGATTTCTCTCATACACACATTTTCCCTCCTGCTCTTGCATTATAACATTTAAGAGGAGACCCATATCCTGATAGTAATTACCTGATGGTATTTCTTCAGTATGTTGTGCATTTCCGCTACATCTTCACTTGTTATAGTTTTGATGATATATCTTTTGTCATAAGATGTATGAAAGCGGGCACCACTGCGTGCTTGGGAATCATTGGCAAGTGGTGCACTTCTTGTCAAGGAATTCTGTCAATTAGTAAAAAAAAAATCAAGTCAGGTAAAAATATGCAAGTTTTAATTAAAACAAGTATAGAGCACTTACAATTATTTAAAAATTTTTTTTCAAACCATTTGCACTAGTCGAACTCTACTATAGCATGTATCTCAAACCCACAAATCACTTCAAGATATTTGCAAAAGAAAAGAGTGGTTGGAGGAAGGTATTGATCATCAGCGATTTAAAAATCGCTCACAAATTTGAATGAGATTTTACTCTGCTTTGCTACATATATGTTAGCAGCTTTCAGGAGAAACTATATCGTCTTATAAAAAAAATCACCGTCTTACACCACAATAATTAAACATACAGGATTCATCAGCAGTATCATTTTACAACTGAGCAGTGTTTTTCTTGAGCCAGTGTGATCTGGTACACACCACAGAACCGACAGGTAGATTATGAGCTCTGGCCCCAGAGCTATTACAGTGATTTCTTATCTAGCCTATCACCATCCTATTCCTCTTTTTGTACAATAGACTCACCTACCTCTAGCTAGACAAACTCAAGACCAGCTGATTAGTTATTTAGTTAAAGTTCAAATTAATAGCTTGTATTTAAGAAGCCACTTGAACATATGCAAGTGTCCATATTTAGGGTTGCTTATACTTTTCCATAGTGTATAGGAATCCCACTGGCCTCAACTGGCCTTGAACATATTTAAATCCTATCATACCTGTGGGATGATTTCTGAATTTAACATTAGGTGAAAGAAAACAAAAACTTTTTTCCACAAGGCTTCTTAGTTCAAACAAAATATTCAGGATCAGTAAGAAAAACAGGAATACGTTGCCTAAATGTATAAAACTTTAAGAAGTTTTCCTGGCATGAAAGCCTAATTATGACATTCATGTAAGAGAAACACATCTTTGCACACTACTCCCTTTTTATAGCTAGGCTCAAAGAACCAGAGACATTATTAATGCCCCTGATTAAAAGTGATGTTTTCTTCTACTATTCTCTCTTAGTTCGCTACAGAAAGAAAGGATGCAGATGTTCCCCTAGTGCTTGTGAATAACCAGTTCTTCATGAAAACAGAACTTTCGGGACGAATACTGTGGACTCAGTTCCTTCCTTAAACTGACTTTTCATAGTCAATTAACAGATGAGAGACCTAATAAGACTGTGACAACCACTCCTCCCAGTCTCAGCTACCTCTATCACAGTTTTCAGAACCTGATGCTGCATAACTTCACATGGTATGAAAACACTAGTTAAGAGAACTCAGAAAATTGAAACCTGCAGTAATACTTATTTTCTATCTATTTTCAGATGTTTCTTCTTCAAATTGCTTCCCCACTTCTCCACCACTGAAATGTTTTTACATGCCGAGGAAGTCATCTCACCAGGAAAGGTATCATAAATGGATCAAATTCTCTTAATGTTACATTTGTTGTCAGTACTCTGTTAGTTTGAAAACTGAATTATAGAGCTAGTCTTGGAAACCATCCTTTGTAGAAGGCCTCTGGCTCCTGGAGTCAGGGCAAGACCTCTTCAGAAGGAACGCAAAAGCAAAGATGATACAGAGGTCTCAAGTTAGCATTAAGGTAACACACATGAACATTCTTCACTGAAAGGCTTGTCAGAAGTCAGAATGAAGGAGCAACCCTTCAGAATAGTTTCATTACAGGCAGAAATATGCTGCTTCCAGCCAAGCATCTCCAGAGATCAATAGTGCAAGCAATGTCTTAACAGAGGTACACCACGAGATGCTTCTTCTCTGGAGCAGTCTACTGCTTAAATTCAGTAATTTTGAGGCCATAAAGGGGCCAACCCATTTTTACTTCACACCTTCCAAATGTCTATGCTCATGCAAGCATAAACTGCTTCATCCCATGATTAAAAATAGTCTAGTATACAGGTATGATTATGTAGCAGCCCATGAAAGCTAATATACATTTATTCAAACTCTTAATATGTTAGATTCTCATGTTGGAATATGATACTTGATGCATTTCATATGCAAATGCAGTACAGACAGTATAAGCAATACAAAATTTTGACTTACAAAGTGTGACGTTGTTAAAGTAAGAATCAACAAATACTCCCTTTACCATGCTTCTTTTCACTACAATTCAGACAACATTTAAAAAAGAAACTAGCCAGATTTGGTAAATCATGTTTTTTTTTCCCCTGATTCTTGTCTTTTCCAGCAGTAGATGTTTTTCTAATGGAGATGAATTCTGTCTGATTGCTAACTATAATAACAACTTTGCAAATACAACTACCATACTAAATATGCTGCTAACAAGGTAATATAATACATCTGTATATGTTCTGTACATGCAGATAAATATTTAGCGCACAATTTACTCTTTCTTAATGCTTTAAAAGGCTAGAAATGGTAATGCGTTTATGAGTAGATGGCTATTTTATTATTATTTATCTATATCAAGCTTAATAAGAATTCACACAACTAACATTTTATCATATATATATATATATAATATTTTTGGGGGGGAACAAATCATTCTTATGCTAAGCAGTGTTATTATATTCATGCTCAGGTAATCCAGATGTCCCCTCTGCAATATTCTGGCTTTAGTAATTATTAGAATTTGAAAGGACATTAAATACCAAATGTGTTTATATTACGATACTTTTCTTCTGGTATAGGGAAAGCTTACTTACATGTTTAGCCTAACTCTGTAAGCATAAACCAAAACATTTTGTGCCCTATAAATTCAGCTATGCCAAATACTAGAAAATAAATAGTATATACACTGGAAATGAAAGAGATTCTTTGCTGGAAAATGTGGTTTTGGAAGTTAATGCAAAAAAATGGCTAAGAATATCCTGCACAATCCTCCTTGAAATGCAGCCACTAGTAAACCTACACTGGTAAAAAATTCCAGTCTAAAATATCAGGAATAGTACATGTGACAGTCAGTTTGCATTGTATACCACACAGATCATGAAAAAGTTTATGAAGTTTTCTCTGTTAAGATTAAATATTAGGCCCATAGCATGCCTAAATAAAAGATAAACAGTTTACTTATTCTAGGTTTAAGAGAACCATCTTTTTCTTAACACAGACAATTATAAAAAGAATAAGTAGCAATGGCCAGATGACAGACTGAAAATATGCATTTATTTAACTGTAATTTGGACTATTAACTAACTTAGTGTATAGACTTGTATTTTTTTACTATCATATACAGTGAGACAGCATATGGCAAAATACTCCTATAATCAAAATGAATTTTGCCACAACATACACAAAAATTTCAGGGATAACTTCTACAAAAAGTGAGCAAACCGGGATAATAAGATGTTCTTTGTACATCTGGGCAGAGATGCAGTGGGAGGGGGGCTCGAAGCCAGCAGCATCGGTCTCACTCTGCACATTTGGCAGGAAACTCAGATAACGAGGCCAAGCACGGCGCGGTGGCAGTGGGTCCTCCTTCGGCAGGACTTTTGCAAGGGATTGGGAAAGAGACAGAGACTGAAACACAACCACAACCCTATTCATTTTCTAAAGGATTTTCAAATGCCAAGCAGGTTAAAAAATAAACAAGCAGAAGCCCCTGTCTATGGGCTGAGGGATGGGGAAAGGCAAGAAAAAGGAATCGTGGCAAATACCACACTGAATTCCCCCTGGCTCCACTTCTAACACTAAGCCCAATATGAACAGATGGAGAGAAGCCGCTCATCGCCTAGAACAGATCTGCGAGCCGCGGAGGGAGAACAGGAAGGATATCTTCCCAACACGGAAGAAGGCTTATCCTCTTGAGGAGACAGGGGTTTGATGTTCTAACAAGTCTTTTATCTGCACTTACTGCTAATACCGAACACTTTCACGCTGTGCGAGGAAACAGTGGAGAACCTCTAAGATGTCAGAGCTTCAGTCACAGTAAGCTAACAAACATCATGCAAGCGAGCCCAAAATTCACAAGAAAACTGGAAAATGGGGCCTGAGACTTCTGTCCGCTCTGGATTACCACAGCCATCCGCAGCTCTGCCACGATCTGCCTCACCCCCCGCACAACTCAAACATCTGTCAGCCACACATATCCCGTTCCACTTAACAGCTTTACTTAGCAACTCGCTTCAAGTCTCCCGCGCGGAGCGTTAGTGCTCTGTCAATTCCCCATTCACTTCTAATTTGTGAATTTTTAATCTCGCGCCTGCTGGGTTTTTTTTATTATTTTTTTTTGTCTTGGGAGAATGAAAAGGTTTTGTACTTTTTAATGTGAATACTTTTATGAGGTCGTTTAAAGACTATGCTAAATTACTTGTATAATTACTGACACAAATGAAGACACATTTAACATGACAAGCTCAGGGATACCTCTAACAGATAAATTTCTCTTTTATGTGCCTCTCCTCTCCCACATGGTTTCCCTTAGAAATCACTGCCTGAAAGCCCCGTTGCCCTCACATGGAGCAGTATAAGAAGGATCACCTGCAGTTGCACTGAGAAGCAGCAATCAGAAGCCCTCGTCTGATCTTCAGTGCTGACAGGCTCCAGATCACTAAGAATTTACCCATAACATAGAATTAATTATGGAAAAAATAATCTACCTGTGGGTTTAAATATAAATGGTTGAAAGCCTCACTATGTAGTATTTCATTTCTGAAAGTGTTCTTGATGCAGAAAGTTAATCAGCACATCTAAATTGAAAGTGTTCCCTTTCTTATGGTGGGAACTCAATCTGCAACAAATTAACTGAAAGATCATCTAGTTTTACTGTAGATCTGTCTATTCCCTCCAAAATTATTTCCCAGATTCTTAATAATCAGTACAGATTTTTTTCTTATCTTCTATGGTAAAATTGTATCAGTCAAGGAAAAAGTGTTTTTTCCTCATCCAAAAATCTTTGAAGTTTGCATGAACTTATTTAGAGTTTTCAATAGAATTTAATAAATTATAATTAACTCAACTGTTTCACACAGTAGACCACTTATATTTTCCCCATTTAATTCCTCAGTGGAATTCCAAATCTTTCCTTTGGTTAAGGCATAATTTCCTCAAAGACGGTGTTGATTTTCCAACTTCAAATACAGAGATTCACAGCTGTATTTACTCTAGCTTTTAAGAATTTGCATAGCTGAAAAGGTAGGTCTAATTTTGAAATAGAATGATTTCCTTTTCCAATCATTCTTATTTATTCTTTCCTAAAGTATCTAGTATTGTTTTTCTCCAAGAATATTTATATAGTTCTTCTCAGTTGTAATCACAGTTTGTAGCTTGGACAGGTTTTGTATCTTCTGCAAGTTGTTATTACTACACAAAATGCCAGTTGCTCACTGGCAATTAAATTTTGATCACTAACATTTAACTTCTTTATTATTGACACATATTCATTTAAAACAATAACTAGGAGTTTAAAAATCAGGAAGTCACCCACTATTAAGTCAAATACTTTACAACTGGCATCCTCAAGAGTCCCTACAACTTAGCTAAAAAACAGCTATTTTTTTTTTTATCTTTTGGGAACTTATCTTTACCTTTTACACTGATTAGTAAAAATTGCCAGAATTATTAAGTAATATTAATAACATTATTAATAGTGCTAATTATACAAATACTAGTCATCAGAGAAAGCAAACTGATTTTGAAAGAGACTTTGCTCGTTTCTAACAGCAAGGTAAACTCTTTGGAGCCATTTGTTTTGAAAGAACAATATTTGTGAGTGAACACGTGGAACAGAGCCATAGGTCCTGCCACTAAAGTTCAGAAGAGCTTTGCCCTACTCCATAATTGAAAGCTATATTGCTGACTGCGGCAATATTGTCTTTGCTTTTAAAGACAAACTGCTGGTGGGGCTCTTCGTCTTCTGCCCACTTTGCTTAAAATGTTCACAGCAAGAATATTTATCTCCACAGTGGGAGGCCAGGGATTAGCCACAGCCTCCAAGAGGGTGGAGAGATTTAAAGGTCAATTTAATTAACTCATTCTAATCTTTTACACATCTCATGTAAATGTCACTGTTTCTTGAGCAGAACAGATTATATTTTAGAAACTTTATGCATTTGTACTGTGTTGGATATAATAGAAATACTTAATTTAATTAATCTAAAAAGGAGCCTAATGAAAGCTGTTTTTAAAGTAGAGCTTTATCTAAAAAAGGGAAAAGGGCAAGAGAAAAATTCTGGCAACAAAGTAAGGAGAGGTTTAGAAGAACAGAAATCTTTCCAACCGACTGGCTAAACAGCTTCTCACTGATCTAAACCTTTCACATTTTGTAAAGTCTAGTCAAAGGGAGAATCGCAGTTCCTGGTACTGTGATCTCAACGAAAAGTCGCAGAATGTCAAAGTGAGCATCACAAAATGTTCTGCTTCTGTTTCAGTGTCATAGCCCAAGGAAAAATCAGATCAAATCCCAAGATACCTACAGGGTGCCGCTGGGGAAACTCTGCGTGAATGAATAGGCCAAAACAAGCACACAGAGGTGCTCCGTTACAAGGAGAATTACAGCTCAGTGGAAAAGACTGGCAGTGACTCATGGCTGTTAGGAGAACCCTGTACACATGATCGAGCTGCTCTCCTGTGAGAGCGGTTACTGTAGCCGTGCCTGTACTGTAGCCATGAAGACAAGCGTACAGGTTTCCCCAACTTTATTTATTTATTTACTTCTAAGAGCCCAGGAATCATGGATATGGGCAAATAGGTATATAAAGTTATGAAGCATATTTGAAAGAAACAGTACGATACAACTGCACATAAAATCTCCACGAATTTTTGTTGTAATTTGAAAAAAAAGTCTACTTTTGGGGAGATGCTCATGAAAGTGTTTGGCCAGAGTTTCTAGAATTACTGTTATAATGTAAAAGCCGAAGGAACAATTCCAGAGATGCCTGGCTTTGTCATAGGCTTATTTCATATGTCAGCATAGAATGCTATACCATTCTCCTTGAGCATTTTCATGTCTGCAGTGTGATAGCATAATAGAAGGAGCTTGGTATCAAATAGCCTTTGTTAAATAGCTTTTTACATATACATATATTAGAAGAATGGCTTTATAGGAGGACATTTGTCTCAACTCTTACATTGCCATGTTATGGGGTGGAAAGCTTGGTTGTTATTACCAGAACTTTGCCTGAAAAAAATTTTGGAAAGTAGACTCCATTATATCTGCAGGCTGAATCTATCCGACAGTCTAAAACAAGAAAATCTTTAAATAATTATAAAGTTCAAACAGCCTGAACTATAAAATACCTCAAGAAATTCTTCTGTATAAAAAGTTATGAGAGATATCACAAGGCAAAGAGAGAAACACATCAGAAGTGAAAAATACCAAGTTCATGTTAATGAAATTGCTTAACAGCAGGGATCATCAATTTTTATTTTAGATTCCAAGATTTTACATATAGAAATAATAAGTATCTCTAGGCATTAAAAAGAACTTGAAGAACATCTCCCACAAGTTCTTTATGAATTTTACATGCTATACAAAGCTGTACAATTTTCTGCCACAAACAAAGTCATATGAAATGCAAACATTTCTCCTGGTACACTCAATGCTAAAACTTCAAGGAAAATCAGTTTTGGTCTCTCTCACTCCTCGTAAAAGAATCGTTAGCTACAGCGGGACTGATGCTCTCTTGTATAAGCAATTCTGTTTTATTGGGCAAGAACCTACTCTCCCCTCTGTTGAGCCTAGTAGAATCCAGATTTATGTAAACTTTAAGCAAGAACAGATGTGCTAGAGGGTAGTAAATCAAGATACCCTTTCCAGAACAACAGGAGCAGAAGGATTTGCAACAGTAGTAGATTATCTTTTTGAAACTTTGTTTGTGGGTAAAAAGTTTCTTCATTCAGCTGCTAACTTTTAATCTCTCATAATTTTGCAGTGTACAGAAATTAGTTCTGTAATTTTTCCAGCATAACTGTGTTCTTGGACTTTGTAAGATGAGAAATTATGGCAATCAAGTTGAAAGGAAACTCGAAGTTTCCTTGTTTCCCATATATTTTGAAATGAAAAGAGGCCTTTTTGTACAGTAAATTTTGCAAAATAAATGGCTATGGAAGCAGATGTAGAAATTAAAAGTTAAGTTAGGACTGTAGTGTGGAATTTACTACATCTGGTTTTGACTCCAATTCCTTCTATTGCAAACAACGTTTTCTGGTATTTTCTTGTCAATGCTAAGACAGTCTTGAGAGTTTAGGATTCCTTTTTGATGAATTAGAAGACATTGACAAAAACACAAGGTCATTTGGTAACATAAAGTAAAATTTTTCATTTATTAATTTTCTGAATTGTGGATTTGCTTTGACTCTTAATTTTTTCCTTAGGTAAGAGATCTATATACATACTAGTACCATACAACAGCATAAGGAACAATAACAAAAACAGCCAGAATATTTTTTTCATTTGATGTAATAAATATCTTAGTAATACGTGACCAATCAGAAGGATGATCAGGGTCTAAGGAAACAGTTTTTGACATCGGAAATGTTTCTTATCCTTACCTGAAGATTTTTCATAACAGGTATATATTAGCAAATGCTGACTAAAACTCAAAGTTTACCTACTTCGTACTCTATTTTCCACATTAATAGAGAAAGACGATAAAGAAAAAATAGCAAAAAAACCCCAAACCAACAACATCAACAAAAAAAAGCAAGCAAACAGAAAACAACAACAAAGACCACTCATTTTTTAACAACTATGCATGTGTCTCCATGAAACTTTAATCTCATCTTAGTACTAACCAAACCATCTTTCACAGAAGCACAACTAGCTATGAAATAAAGCTCATAGGATAGATTACTGAAGATACCTCAAGAAAAGGAGGTGGTTTGCATCATGTGAAGGGAGGGAATTCATTTCAAAGACCCCAAACCCTCATTGTTTAATCATCTCATTACTAGTAATGATTTTCTGGAAGATATGAGCTGGAACTCAAGGGGAATTCTCCTGACTTTGAAATTAGATTGCATGCAGAAAAAAATGGACTTTGATAGTTAAATCTTTTAAAAAATAAGAGGGGATTCTCTATATTAATAATTCATCTATGAACTAGACCTGTGTATGTATTGATTCACAAATCTACCATAAAGGTGAATAACACCATATCACACATTAAAATGAATACAGCTCAGTAATTAGAGTGTACACTACCAAATTTTTTTCATGAGGTACAGTTTCTGTCTTTCCTTATGAGTAATGCTATCTGTCCTCTGGAACAACTCATATAGGATATCTGCAGAATACTCTGAAAACAAAAACATACGGAAAGAACATTCCTTTTAAATGCACTGGTGAGTCTGACTAAAGAACAAGGTTATTAGGCTTATTTAACAACTAGTTTCTCCACTAATGGATAAACAGATTTATCTAGTTATCTATCCAGTAGCCCCATCTTGATCAATAACTAGAATGACAATGATTAGGACTCCTTTTCTGAAAACTATTTTATAAATAATCTATCTGAAGTTATTTTTTTTCTGATTCGTAAGTTTCCCTCAGTTTAGTACTGCTTTTTCCAATACATTTTTAGTTCTGAGTATAGACTATCATTTCAACCAACATTCATTGGAATGA
Organism: Crypturellus tataupa; assembly: GCA_034781795.1. NCBI lineage: Eukaryota > Metazoa > Chordata > Aves > Tinamiformes > Tinamidae > Crypturellus > Crypturellus tataupa. Next base: position 1,356,937 of record JAWLRI010000942.1, on the reverse strand, counting down.
TATCCTGAGCACAAGTTCATCTAAAGCAAATGTATATAGAGTCTGCTTGCCTTTGTCAAATTAGATTCCCTTTTTAAAACACAGGGAATGCAAACATTAAAATGAAAGCAGCTTTTACTTTTATTGGGAAATATCCCTATCTCACATTAGATTCCAATTTTCATTTATGTGTATTTATTTAAAATGACTTAAAATTTCAAAAGTGTATTCAAAATGTATTACTATTTTCAGGATTTTTTAAACTTTATTTTATCAGAACAGTCCAGCAGAATAGGAATTCAGAGTCATAAACTGCTTGGAATGCAGAAAAGGCTAGTAAAGACAGACATCATCTTCCTGTGGATCAAAATTAATATCATCTAACTTCTGTGCTTCAATACATACACTTGAAATAGCATTGATTTTTTTTTTCTGTAGAAAAACTGTTACATTTACACCAATATATGATTATATTCTCTTTTGGGTTGTTTGGATACATTGTCTAAATATCCCAAACCATATAAATACAAAAAAAAATGTATTTTTTGTTTTGATGTGAAAATATATGCATTTTTAGTGACAGTCATATAACATTGTTTATCATTGTCATCATTAATGAATTTAAAGAGCAGTATAGTAGAGTTACAACAGCATTTGCTGTACTAACAGTAGCACAGATGAAAACATTCTGAAATGCAATTTTAATTATGCTAAGTGTGCCAATTTTAACTAATGACGGCATCTTAAGTCTTCTAATATACACACACTGAAATTTAACCTGAGTGCCTACTAATGTCATCACCCCATATTCTAAAATATTTTGAGCATTAGCTGACACCATAATTTTAAGTTTAGGAGCAATCGCATCTCTTCTTTGACTCACTGATCCTTTTCCTTTGTCAAGGAAAAGGAAACCTTGGAGTCAAATATCTTCTCAAACAAAAAGTTCCTCTTTGATCCACTAGAAAAATTGAACCCAGGAATGCAATTTGATATTGTGGGCCCAACTGTTAGAACTGTTAGTGGCTTGACTGCAAAAACTGCTGAGTCTTAAACATTTCTTCAGGAGAAAGGGAAGAATTATGCAATATGATCACAACAGCTCCACCAAAGGCAAAAACTAAGAGCAAATGAAAAAACTTCCCCACCTGCTGGCAGAAAGTCTCACCAAAGTTACAGTGGCCGTGTACTGACACCGTACAAGCTAATCTTCACCTGCACTCCTGCAAGCACTGTTTTAACCAAGCTATGCATTTGCAGCATACTGCTTGGAACTGAAAAGGGAAAAGCTGATAAAGAGGAGAGTTGAAGACTTAGATTTAGGCTGCAGCATTCAGTCTGTTCTAAGTAATACAAATGTGAATATTATGACAAATTATCTGTTTAGCTTCTTGAAATCTTATATTAAATATCTTCTGATATTTCTTAATCACAAGGTACAACTTTCTCCCACATCAAAATAGCTTGGAAGAGCAAAAGAACACGACTGATGGGGGCACTGGATTTAGAGTGAGTGTTACATAGGATAGGATGAGGTGTCCAGCAGTGCAACTGCCGTAGGAATTATTGCTATATCCGAAACGATGTATATCAAGAACAAACAATGACAAAGAAATGATAGTGAGCATGAACAAATAAGGTTGAAGCAGAGTTTAAGAATTTTCTGACTGCAAGAGACAATACTGCCAACTCAAGAGGAATTTCCTATTTTACGGAATGTATATCCCCTATGCAAGTTATTTGTTCCCACATTCAGGAGATGTAATGCAGCAGTATGAAGTTAGCTGGCCATACATCCCACTTCTAAATGAAAAAAGCAGGAAGAAAACAGAAGGTCGTGGTCTTTTCCGAAGCTACATCTCACATAGGGATGCCACTAGAGCAAGTGTTAGTTAAGCAATTCAGCAGAATACAGCATCTCATGTCAGTATTGTCCAGACATTTTTTCTTCTATTTCAAGGGGCATCATCTCAGAGCTTTAATAGTACAGTCTGCGGGTGCTCTAGTGTGAAATGAGAGGAGGACTTTACCAAGGATAGTAAAAAGGTAACAAGTAAAAGCCAGCTTGGACAGATTGTTCTGGTTGCTCGTGGGGGAAGGTCTTAGAAAGTACCTCTTCTTTCTCCATTAGTTTTCTCCAACTAATACATAAATAAAAGCACTTTATTTCAGCATGTGGACTTGCTCATTCACAAGTATAGCATTGCTAAACTTTAAAAACTGATTACATCACGAGTTTAGGTATTTTGAAAGCAAACTTACCTGAAAGTCTTGATCATCAATTCCAAACCTCTCTCTTAGATTACGGAAAACCATTGGACAATATTCCTTAAATTTGAAATGACTTGGCATGTTTTCTCTGAAAGAATATAACACCAAATCAACTTCCTTCACTTGCATATGCAATTAAGTAATTCTGGAGTATTCTGTCCCAAGTCTGTTCATACAAAGCAGAGAATAAGGAGATTTACAATTTCTCTTCTAATGCCTTCAAAAAAAGAATCAGATTTGGGCTCAGCATATTTTTTTTCCTCCTCTTCACCAAGTTTTATATTTTTTATGCACATATATTTATTTGCCTCTATCAAGATATATCAGAACTGGATGAAATAAATACAGATTGCATTTTGATTACTTTTGCATCTGGACTCAAAATAGATTGTATTATAGAAGAATTATATCATGTGTGACATCAGAAAGTAATGACAATATCAAAGCTTCAAGAAAACTGAGTTCATTTTGTATCGGACTGGTTCTCATATCCTACTGTTAATTTCAGACATCAAACTTGAGAAAAGTAATTTTGAACTTTGCCATAGACTTATAAGACACAAAATAATTCTTTCCTTTTTACAAGTATTTTCTTAACCTGAATTTCATTTACACACAAAACAGTATTAACAGTTTTGTATGTCTGCATGTTCCACTTGTGGTGCACCTTTGTTTTTAAGAGACGTTGATATTACATTAAATCATCCTAATACTTTTGGACCTCATCTATGAATAATATGGCTTCCTACTACGAATCATAAAAGCTTGCAAAATATTCAGCTTTGATATGTGATTTAAATTCTCATTCTTACTCAAATATTTCATTTAAAATATTAAAAATATTTATATGTGATTTTATATTTTAAAAAATATCAAAATGAGTATGTATATCAGCTACCAGTAATCACAGAGTGAATTATTTTAACATAAAATATATACATAAGGCAATAATATACCATATGGAAAAGAATACTACCCAGCAGCCCCTCCTGTTGCTTTTTAGAACAGCACAGATGGTTATGTTTAACACAGGATTAAATTAATCATCAAAATTTCAGTCCCATCAATTGAAAAATAACATCTACTACCCACTTCTACAAAGAATTGTTACTTGCACTTACTTGTTGAAAAGGTGATTGTCCACCTTTATCTTTGAGTATGCTTTGAAATCATCTGGCATCAACATAACAGGGATTTGAACATGGCTCAGTTCATTGATCTAGAGAAAACAGAGGATGTTTTTTAGTTGCTGATGTCTTTGCAAAGACGCTGCATGTGATTTAATTGTGAGGAAGTTACTTGGTCTACTATTTCCTTTTAGTGTGTTCTGGAATTAAGCTTAAGAACAGAAAAGCAGATTGCTCTTTCCAAATTAAATGCATTCAGAAGATCAACAGTATGGGTGAGAAGAAATAGTGTTCCATATTTGTAACAGTTTCAGGGAAGAAGCGTTTCAGAGCACTCCTGGAAAATATGATTTATGAAAGGTCAACAGTGATGATGTCAGCAAAACAGCCTTTAATCTTAAAACACTCTTGCTGTTTAATTGAGCTGCATTTTCTCTAGATAATCCAAATTCTGCATTTCCAGACACTGTTAACCTTCATAGTTTACAAACTAGTCTTAAACTGAAATTTTACCTACACTGAATGCACACATTATGAACTTAATAAGCAGAGACTTGTTTCTTCTTATACAGGCTCAGAGCTCAGCTGAGTTTTCATAAGAAGGCATTTTCATAGACAGTAAGGCCTTTTTTTTGAATATTCAATTTAATTGGTTTAATTTTTCCTTTAAAAATGGGTGGAGAAATAAAGTCTAAATATTTCCTTGATTTCTCATATTTATGCATGCCATTTATTCTTTCTAGCTTTGAAATAAATATTGTCAGTCTTCTCAAGATTAGGATTTTACAAACGCAGTAAAGAACCCACTTATTTTCAGAAGCATCCACTTATTACCATGTGTTTACGAGAAAATGTAGACGAGTTCACAGTTGCTTAGTTTGTAGGCATGTTTTTATTATTACATGTATTAATCTACAATTATTTTTATAAATTTTAATTACTACATCATGAACATAAGACCCAAATACCCATTTGGTCTTAAAAAGAAAAGACAAAATAGCCATTACAAGAAGTAAATACTTATTGAATATATTTTACCTATGCTCCTGCAGTGTTCCAGCCCTTGATAGTGTTTTGTTTTACATGATCAAGCCTTTCTGCTCAAGCAGAGCACATTTTGCTTTAGCCAAATACGAACTCTTGGTATGTGGATGCAAATGCACAGTCAAGGTGGTTACAACTAAATAGGGGTGACCCTAGGCGGCTGCTCCTAGCAGGAGTTGTACTTACCCAGCATTGCTTTCCAGCTAGGAAGTTGTGAGTTCCCTGTAAATACTATGTTGCTTAAGAGAAGCTTTTTGAGAAGCCTTCACTGAAAGAGCTACAAGTTATGCATACGGGAGGGAATGTGCCAATAGAAAGTAGGCTAATAGAAAGTAGGGGCTTTTACTGAATGGTATCGGGCGGAACTGAAGATTAAAAAAATACAAAAACAATGAGGAGTTTCTTCACTTTTAAACAGAGCAAAGAAATCAATGCAAGCAGGTACATCAGACAGCCTCAACACTTTCCAGTATTTTTAAGTTTCAGTAAAGCTCCTCATGCCATGTCTCATTTCTGTTACTCATATCCCTTGCAGCCCACAGTAAGAGAGATAAAAATCTGTTGAATGTGCTTTACAAAATACTTCTCTGGAAAGCCCTTAAAAGCTCTGCAGTTATTCGACAGAGGCTAGAAATGAAATATGAAGATAGCTGAGACTGGCTGAACAACGCGCTCTTCTCCTTGGGGTTCTAGGGAGAGGGCTCCTTCCTCCTCCTGAGGGGAGAGAAAGAAGGAGCTTCGGGAAATTCGTGCAAACACAGCTGTACAAGCCTAATAAATCACCCTGACACCTCATTAGCTATGACATAAAATAACAAAACATTGATCGAACATCACTAGATCTAACATATGAACTCATAACTACGGCCGGTATCACTGTACATCAATCTCAGCCTGCGACCACAGGCCACTTCATGGGTGCCGAACCAGCCTAACGGTTGTACAAAAACACTAGAGTCAAGCAGATATATTACACAAGGAAACACAGATACGAAGCTTTAGATGTGCTTACACGGAATTACCTACCCTTTTAAATTGCCAGACAGTACAAATTCCATACTTGAAGAAGTACAGAAAGTATAAATCCCACCACCTCCACGCACACCCCATCACCAGGCAAAAAAATACGGTCTGACAGAATTTTTTGTTGAACCTCATGCCTTTTTTTTTTTTTTTTTAAAGGGTATTCACTCAGCTCTGAAGTGTGGCTAAGTAAATTCTCTAACGTCTTAAGGCAATTTCTCCCTACCAGGAGAGAGAAACAAAACCAATCCCCCCTGCTCTGCTGCTGCTGCTGATGGACGTACAGTACAAGTGACCTTTGGTGGCGCATCCCAAGTGAGTAATGGCATCTCCCGGCAGCGCAGGCCATCGATCCATGCAGATCTCTCAAGGAGAAGATCTGGCTCTTTGTGCAATAAACCGTTTTACAAAAGATCTGAGCAGGCCAGGCCTGCCGGCCTACGCGACACAGGAAGGAGCACGCGTGTTGCTACATCTCGGAGGAAACTGGAACCGCAGAAAGGGATCGGTTCTTCACCCTGGCATCACTCTGTAAATAAACTGTCATGTTAAAATGCACAGAAAAGAGCCTTAGCCTTTTAAAATCAAGTTATTGCTTCTCTGTGTCCTAAGGTCACGTGTCACAAAATTTTAAATAAACTGCATATGATATCAGTACCAAGTATTTTGTGCATCTCTTAGTTACCAAATATAATTAGCTCCCTTAACAAGAGCAAATGAAATGCGATGTGAGGGTAAAAATTCTATATTTCCAGTTACAACAAAATTGTGTCACAAAAGCTGTAATAATGCCAGGAGAAAACAGAAATATCAATTTTCCTCTAAGGAGTTCTTCTGAATGTAACAAAATTAAAAGCAAGGAACAATTTTCCATGAAGCTAATCAAGATACATAAATGAGGCTGATACATAAATGAAGGGCTCACTAGACAGAAGACTGACCTGTTGATGAGAATTCAGGACCAAACATTCACTTAATTATAATTAGTCCTAAGAGAAACTACTCCTACAGCATCTCTACAATAAATGCATATGCCTCACACTGAAATAGAAATAATTCTTTCAGTCCTGTAATGTAAATCCTTTAACACTGTGATGAATAGTGATTTTTTGACAATAAAGTATTTTGCTGCAGTTTTTCTCATTAATTTGTAAAAGACACTGCTTACTAGATGTTTGAGGAATTAAAATTCTACATAATAACAGCCTTGAAAAAGGAATATTTTAAAAGATGAATGACATTGAGTTGCATAGTAGTGATGTATATAAATACCTCATGGCTAGTAATAACTTTCGTAAATACTTATACAAGAGATAATAATGAGTAATCCAGAAACCTCCCTTGAATTGATTTGTTCAACTATCTGCCGTGATACTGGTACAGAACTAGGTGTGTGTGACAGAGACACCCCCAAGGCTTGCAAACTTTTAAGAAAGATGATTTTTAAACCTTTAGATGGGCATTGTCCCTTTATATACGCAGCGCAAAGAATCCTGCGAGCCCAGGGCTGTGCAGAGCTGCGCTGGCACCGGGGACGCGCCGGGAAAGGATGCGGCGCTTTCAGGCAAAAACCTACTGATTGCAACTCATTTTCCTCCTGCAGGTTTAGGATTGAATTCACACTGTCAGGAAAACAGAGGTTGTAATTAAACTGCAAATAAGGGAATAATAAAAGCCTACTGGACATTGAATAAATAGTAAGACTCAGCTGGTAATGATTCTGAAATTAGCACACAGAGAGGTGTTCCCACAAAGCCATCTTATATTGGTGACATTTCAAATAAGCTTCTCTAATTTATATCATTTGAAATCAAGCAATGAATATATCATAAATTGTTAGGCATTATTAATGGCCCTTATTTAATTCAAATACATTCACCCTAAACACCGCATTACTAGGGCAATGCATAATTAAACATTAGTTTTCATTCTGCCAGAACATAAGCAGCAATAAATTGTTTGTATGCAAAGCAGACAATGAGATTTTTAAGCAGCACATAATAAAGGCAATTTACAGCATATACCGCATATTTGGCTGGAGGAGACAGAACAACAATCCTGTTCTCCACAAACGCAGCCTGACCATATCAGAATGAGGCCGCAGCAAGAAAGGGTGTAAAACATTGGCATTGTTGATAAAAATACTGATAGAACAAAATCACAGAAGATGCCAGGTACTCCAGTCCTTAAACTTTCCTCCCAAGCATCTCACAAATCCCATATAGATTACTTAGCAATACCTAATGGATGCTTCCCAAAAATTTCTTTCTGTTTAAAGTCTTCATTTCTGTTGTATCTGTATTTAATATCTCAGCTTTAATATACAGTGTTGATACCTTTAGCCTTTAATTTAAAATATCAGTCAAGCAGACTCACATTGAAGTAATGGAGGGATTAGGTGTTTTCACGCTCAACAGCTTGATAAAACGTCTTAAATCACAGTTATGGCTCTCAGCAGTTTCAAATATATGTATTTCAAACATATATTCCTTCTGATGATGCGTGTGGCTAAGCTTGAGGAAATGCTACTTTCTTCTTAGATCTATTTTTCTCTTAACTCTGACGCTGAATGAAAAGCCGTTTCTCAGCAGCCTGATCTACCAAGACCAACAAACAATTGTTTTGTTAGCCTGAAAGTCAGATGCATTTTTCAATAAATTACTTATTTTTAAAACAGAGTTTGGAAGAAGTGGGGGTGGGAAAGAGTTCAGAAGAAAGAAGCTATTGAGGCCAAAAAATGAAATGCACTTTTAACACCAACAGCAAATCTCTCTGGGATCTCTGTGTTCATCATTTTCTTTCTTCTTCACCATAGGAACTTCTTATTTTCTTCTTCAGCATAAGAACTTGTGCAGACCTCTGGAGATAGGGATTAAAATCAGTAAAAACAGTATTTTTCATTAAGACACAGAGCCACCATTTTGGTGCATCAATCCAGATGTGTGCTGCTTCAAAGGCACAGCTGATTCCCTTGCTTGTAAGTTAATGCTTGTAAAAGCAAGCTTTTTGGCTTCTAGTGGATTACCCTTACAAAGTAAGGCCACAGGGCTGGAGAATGCGAAAAGAAAAGAGGAAACGGGGATATAGGTAACATTTCAAATTTAGGAGACTATTATGCTTCATTCTTCCGGTACCCACTTCATAACTGAAAACCATGCAGACTTTATGAAACAGAGTTTTTTCCTGTTCACTAGAGCATAAGCACATAGAAAATAATGTTTATTGATGCTATTTATTCTATTATCCTGTAAAAAGTCGTTTTTAGCACTGTCCCCGCTCCGCCGGGAGCAGCAGCGGGTTAAGGCACAGCGGGCGCAGCGGTGACAGGCACCACCAGGCAGCCTTCCAAGGGCCAGATGTGGAGCAGGCTGCACTGTCGCTACCGGGACAGTAAATGCTTTGTGCTAACGTAAACGCTGAAGAGCCAAGTGGCTATTTTACAACTCCGAAATCTACCTTGAAGGATCTGGAAAGGGTGGAAGAGGTCAGCAGCTAATCAACTTTAGTGGAAGACATTTGTCTGTTGGAGGGCAAAACTATCATTTGATAAATGTCATTTGACAGCCTAAATTACACTCAACACTATTCTTGCAGGAGAAATAAAAGGTTAAGCTATGTTATGCTGTAGAGAAATAAATCAATTCAGCAACATACTTTTTAATTTGTTTTAAATGAGGCTTCTGTAGTTTCAGTTGTACAAAAATTCATCTCTCCCTTTTTTTTCTTTCTCTAATGTATTTAATATTCTCTGAATCTTTAGGATAACTTTCACTTAAGGTATATAGAGATACAGAAAAAAACAAGACAGTATAAAAGGCCATCTAGCTGCCAGAAAAATGTGCTTTAAGGCTTTCCCGGGTCTGAAGAATATCCCCCAGAAAATCACCAATGATTTTTGGTTCAGCTGTATGTGCCACTAGACTGTCAGCTTTCAATGAAATCGAACAACCTACTGCTTGAAATGCAAGCCCAATTGAGTCCAATATTTTTCAGATCCCATTAATGCATAAAGGCACACTTTTCCCAATGCGCTAACCACAGAATATCTCAAATCCTTTGCAAAACTATCAAATATATTTTATGGCTTTAGAAATTCTGAGAAATAAGCACATCAGTTAAAGATCCTTAAAACTTGCAGAAAAAACAGTACGGCTTTTCTGAAGTCTTATGATCTGATTTTTAATTAAAAAAGGAAAACAAAAAACAATGTAACCACAAAGACTTACTATCTTCACAGATAAAAAAACCAAAAGTCTTCATGGGAGGTTAGACACAGCTTTCAGCAGTAAAATGAAATATGTTTGGTGAGGGAGAGCCTGTAGTGTGTCCATCCATTCACAAACAGGGTACCATGACATACTCAAGCAAGTCCCAAACAGGATATTGCGACATACCAGAGAAAACCCCAAAATAGAGGGAAAAAAAAGTTTTGCAGAGCATTAATTTCTTGGTGTTTATCTTTAAATTTGGAATATCAAGGCCCCAAATCCAAGCAATGGATTTTACAACTTGATTATCACTCATGTTCAGATTGTTTGAAGTGACAGTGTTTAAAGAACACCTACAATGAAAGCTTCAAAGTCACATTCCCTTTATAAATGTTTTGATGCAAGATTTTAAATGCTTTTAAGTCTCTTGTACAATTTCACAGTCTAGAAAATCCAGAACATCTGCTGTACATTGTCAGACAAGTGTAAAGTCACATTTCTACAGATTTGGTTAAACTTTGTGTGAATCTGCTTGCACCTTTCAATGAGTGCAAAAATTAACACCTTAAGATGTGCCAAATAATCAGAGTCCAAATATAAATTAATCAGCTCAGATACAATGGCTGTCATGATAATCCCTTGTAATCCTAAAAAGCCAGGAGAAAAGTGAAAGTGTGAATAAATATACTACTTTATAGTAATGAAATGGAAAAGAGAATATAAGAAAGATGATATATTTACAGAGGAGATTTTTGGCAAGGAAAACAGCTTGAGTAGCAAGTGGCATACTAAAATAAAAATGCTGTCTCAAGCCAAAAGGAAACCGTAAAGCAGTCAAAGTGTTTCAGACTCAGATGAGTGGTGATGTGCACAGTACAGATGAGCTCATCATCGTTTTCTAATGTAGCGGTTAAAAAGAAAACAAGACAAAACATCCAGCTCAGGCTACTTAGCAATTTGCAACCTATTCGCTAGTGAATATGCCACAAAATTGATAAAAGAATGTTTTACTGTTTGAGCAGAAATAATGGAATCTGTTTTTTTTAAACTTAATTTATGTGCTGAAGTTAATGCACTGTACTGCATTCTTTCATAGCAGTAGGCATCTTCAGATACTGTTTGAAATACTTGTTCAAAATATACATCCTTGTCAGAAGGACTGATAGCCACGCAGTCAGTAGCTTTCTGATTAAAGAACAAAATTCTTATCTGTCAAGGAATAAAATCTAGTTTACTTGGCTTTGTCCTAAAATCTTCATGAGAGCATATCTAAAGCAGCACATTTGACAAAAGCTGGATTTTATATACAAAACTCTCAAAACAGACAAATGCTCTACTGATGAAATGAAGTAAAATTACACTAAAAGGCTGGAAGTATTTTATTCCATGAATCATATTACTCAGATTTGGAAAGTAAAACAAACAAACAAAGACCCACAACAACAACAGCCAAAAAACCCCCAGGCCTACAAGAGCCTATTAAATAATGCTATCTTTCCTAACAGCCTTTAAGAACATCTTTGTCAAGCATAACTTTTCTCAATAGGAAAATGAATTCATGCAATCAAACACAAAATTTCAGTAATTAGCTGAAGAAATATGCAGATGCTTTAGTCTTACCTGAAAGTTGTAATTGTAAAGTGAAATTCAATTAAAAAAAATCTATTCAACAAAGAAATCCAAAGTATAATGGGAGAAAAAAAAAAAAAACTATGAAAACACTTCACAGATAGTATATGCAACTCAGATGCTTAGGAAAGAGGAAGACTTTAAGAGCATCCTGCTTACAAATAACAGATCAGGCTGGCTGCAGAATCCATACCATAAAGCAATAATCTAAACCATTAGCTGACCTATATCTATGGAGAAACAATAAGAGATGTAAAAAACCCTAACATTTGGGTTATTTTTACATTGTCACAGTCCAGCAGTAATGGAGCTAACATTTTTTAAGGGGAAAAAAGACTGATTTGGCAATAATCTTTGCTAACAGAGATCTCCAGGCAGTATAACATGCTGTCACAGATTTCTCCCTCACAAATATGTTATCACTCAGAATTGTGACTTGTGAAAAAATGGCATTAAAACATAATCCCTTCTGGTCATTTCTGATTGTTGGTACGAGGCAAATTTTCCAAATCCAGAAGCAATTGTACTGTTCCAACTTTTTGTTAGCTCTCAATCTCAATTGTCCAGTGTAAGCAACAATTTTGTGTAGCACTATTAAAAAAAGAAAATGTACTGGAAGCCCAAATGGATGAGTTTTATATTCTCTCTCTTCATAGAAACCCCTTAGTTTAGCTTCCCGATGCATCTTTATATCATTTGTCACACTGCATTCCTTTGTATCTACCAACCACCTATTATTTTTTCCTTTGAAATTTACCGTAATGCCCTGTCTACGGTTGAGGTAAGGCAGACGGATCTGTAGCCACCTGGAGAGGATCACCGTTCTTCCCAAAGGATGCTGCCAGCGAGAACAATCTTTACTAAGTGAAGCCACTGTACGGGCTGTGTGTCTAAAATGTGTGTCCAGCCGACATCTGCCGCTCCCAGCTCAGCAGCAGGCAGCCACACCGGCCACTGGGAATGGGAAGGCCCAAAGAAACCAGAGGGGCCTTGGGTCGGGCTGCAACTTCTTCAGAGCAGGCTCGGAGGTTGATGAAGAGCTGTTTTAGCACTTTCTAGTCCATCTCTTCTCTGACTGTCAGGGTAGAAGAGCTTATTTACCCTCTCCAGTACAGATTTTAAACACATACTCCACTCTCCTCCCGACATATCAAGAAACCGTCCACAGAAGCCGTGATTTTATGTGCCAGCTGCTGTCCGAATGTGGGAAGGAGCGATATCCTGTTGTGCTTGCTTGAACACAATGAACTGGCTTTTGCTTCTGCCCTGGATACCCTTTTTCCACTCAGAATTCCAATTTCCATTAGCTTGAAGGAGAATAAGCCAAGCATTTGTTTTGGCAGTAAAGTTATGTACAATACTTCATGCATTTATTATCACTGCTTATTGGATATTAAGTGCCTCAATATAATAACTGCAATATTCATTTTGCTGCAGGCCAAGTTTTTAAACCACTGCATGGCATTTCATAAGTCGAGAAAGCCTCTCTGACCTGGTAGAATAAAAGACTGTTTTCAGAGTATTTTAGTAGTAGTCAGATGATTTGGGGGGAGTTTGGTGTAGGGGGGAAAGGGAGCGGAGGAGCAGCTTGGGGGTCTCACTGATGCTGAGGTCTCATCGCACTCCAAGTCTGGTTAAATGGAAAACTAAAATGATTACACAACTTAAAGTAAACATCTTTTTATCCCTTGGTATAAAATTTTATAACTATTTACATATTTTTTAAAAGTCACATAATGTAATTGCACAACCTTTTCCCTAAGTTTACAGGTCAGACTCCTGTTTGTCAAAGATTTAGTGAGTTTAGTGAACCTACGCAGACATTTTCAGTAGACAAGGGACCATAAATCTTCCTTCTATTCATATTTGTCATAGTCCATAAATAAGAAGCAACTCTAGTGATTTTACTGCTGTTAATCTGAATGCGCAGTGGTGTAACGGTGCCTCTCTGAAGGGAGATCAAATAGAGATCACCAAAAATGTAAGACAAAAAAAGACAGCAGCAAAACATTGCTTTTACTGTAAAGATAAGAAAATTTCATTATGAAGTTTCATAACATACTTTTAACAGTATTCCATATGCACATCTTCTATCCCAAAGTTTCTAACATTACTGAATTTTGCCTTCACTTGTGGCTGGGAGCTGACCAAAGCAAACCTTCTGCTTTTCCTCAAGTATCCCACAAGAAAATTTCCTAAATTTTCTAGTGCTCTTGGAATCACAGTAATCATCCTGGAGATTTATATGTACTTGGATGTTGCAGAACATGGCACCAGAGGAGCCCTGAAAGCAAGAAGATCCAAGCGTGCCAAAGTAGGAGTCCTGTCCCAAAGGCAGGAGATGGGCACTTTGCAGAACTCAGGTTCTCTTTTCCACATTGCAAATTAGCCACAATCTGGCCACATGAACTAGTGTCTTTTAGGTTCTATCAACATAAACTTATTAGACACAAAGTAAATGACATACTATTAACAATCAAATAGAGAAGTGGGATGAAAAAGCAAAAGAACTTTAGTTTTCAGTAAAAGAATTTGTATTACAATTGGGAGAAACTATAACTTAGTTGACACTACAGTCGTAGTAGAGAGCCACAGTTTGTTTAGAGTCACTTTTTTTTATGACATTATCCATTGTAATATTGTTTCCAAACTAGTCGAAACCACGGTTCCCCATGATAATATGGGTGATGCTACTGTCTGATCAGCTGTCACTCGTTTCCTCTCCTCAACATCAAAATCACAGTCTAAAAACCTGGAGAGCAGAATTAATCTACAAAAGCTCTCATCACTATCGTTTTATGTATTACTGATGAATGGTTTGAGAAAGGAAATTTGTCTGCCTTTCAGATTATTTCCATACTTGAAAATCCACATTAAAAACATCCAACAGATTTAATTTATCTTTTAATCAAAAACTTCATATACATATGTATATGTTTTATATACCCACCCATGAACATACACACAGAGATAAATTTTTAAAACGCGTAGGAGCCCTGACCTAGTAACATGCATTTTCAGCCACAAGCACTAACCTTGACTAACCTTAACAGGAAATTCTTCGATGCAAATTAAAAAAACAAAGACCATTTAAGACTTCAGACCAAAGGAGCCACAGTAAGCACAACACAGCATTTTTAGAGATCTGGAGTTCTGTAGCATCAAACCGAGTGTTATTTTTGGGAGCCGGGGCCAGCGCGCGCCGCCTGCGCAGCACATTGGCCTGCTAACTCGCTCACAGCTGCTTCGCATCACCACCGCGGCCGGAATGTGCTCCCCTCTGCCCTCCACATTCCTCCCGGCACACATACGCTTTTTTCCATCGGCAAGCTTTTATAAGAAGTAAATTGTGAAAAACTGTATTAAAAAGGAAATATTAACCTTAGCTTTAATTTTAGTACAAATCAAAAGAACTGGAAAAAAATTCCGGAGAGAAGCTCACAGCAAAAGCTATCACCATCAATTTTATTTCTGAAGGAAATGGAGACGATGAGGTGCTGTTGTTGAAGACACCCTTAATTCCTGCTGTTCCCAGGGGAGGAGAAGACTCAGGGTGAGGCCTGCAGGACCAGGGGGAAGTCCCTACAGCAAGTTAAGGACCACGCTTGTCTTGTCGGTCTTCTGCCATCAGGGAAGACGCAAGACTATGACGGAAAGGAAGCATTTACTTCAAACCTGTAAGCTCAGGCCTTTTTCTCTCAAAGATTTGTGTTTCTTTTGTAATGGGAGCATATATGCTCTTTTACAACTTGTGACTGAAAATGCAATTAATACTAGAGCATGTTCCAGAAGCCCTCTGGGTGGTTAGAGGAGGGGGCTCCAGAGGCGAAGCGGCTCCGTGAGGTAGAGCGCTTCACGCAGGTCGGTTTGCAGCGTCGCTTCGAGCAGCAGCAGCGCTCTCCAGCCATCACTCCTCCTCCTCAGCTTGGTGTGGGGGTGGTCCTGTGAGGAACCAAAGCCAGGAAGCAACCTGGCTGTAATCGAGCCGAATAAAAAGCGTTTTTGTTCGTTTGGGTCAGTTTGCCAATCCTGTTCGCTGCGAGGTCACATGAGAGGGAAGGCAGCAGGAAAAAAATGCTTCTCTCTGCAGTTTGTTAGCCTAAAACATTCAGGCTAGGAGCTAAAAACCTCAGGGTGAAAAGAGTAGCGTGCAGTGCCAGATTTGATTATTAGACAGGGAATAAAGAATCATTAGAACTGTGTTGAAATTTAAATGAAAAATTATTTCGACTTCCATGCACTGCAAAATAGAGTCAGAAGTAATGGTACCTAATGACCTAACCTACTGCACACACAGAAAATTTGCCATTTGGTTTTACTGCCAGCACTTAAGTACTTGAAATCGGAGTTTGCTGAAGTGCAAAATGGGCTTTGGAAAACTAACTTCTTTCAAGGTACAGAGAGAACATTTTTGTGCTTTCTGTTGATGTAAGGTTGAGTAGCTAGCTCAGATGGGGCTCAGAAACCAAATGGGAGTCAGAAAGCAGAAAGATTTGTTTACATTTTCTAGGTCACTAATAAAAAAAGTTACAGAAGATGAGATCTAGTTTTGAAATTTTAAGGCATTTTCACGAGTTGAATTGATCATAGTCTTCAGATAATAGTCCTCAGTCTTCTTTGTTTAAAAATATTACTGCATTAAATATGAAATTTGCTTTGATTAACTTATTGTTCTGCTTTGTGTATTCAGGATATTTATTTAACTTAGGGGGAAAAAATACTGAGTTAGTACATTGCTTCTCAGTTTACCACAGCTTGACAAAAAGTGAATTAAAAAAAGATCCTTCCAATTAAAAATCATACCCTTGCCTGCCAGTCTATTCTTAAATGTCCTGCAGAGAGGTCTATACAGTGTATCTTTCTACTTAGAAAGGCAACACCTACATTACAAATGCAAAAAGGGATTAGTTTAATTAGTTAATTCTTTAAAAAAAGAATTGCTTGCTTGCTTGCCAGAGTAAATTATAATTAACCTATTTCATTTAAATCATTCCATCCAAACACATAGCATAGCACACAGAAGTAGAATGGAAAAAGCATACAAACAGATTCATTTCCTAATAACACAAAATATTTGGTCATTTTCAGACATATTTTCCAAAATTTATACATCTTCCCAAGTAAATTTAGTCATCTCATCACAAAGACACACCTACCAAGTTCACATTACTTATCCAATGCAAATCCTATCTCCAACACTCTGATATAAGAAAATAAAATACATTTATTCCAGTGTCTCTAAATATAAAAAAGACTCAGCCTTCACTGAAATTTCCAAGCTAAAAATAATGAATAAGTTCTGAACTACTTCTTGGATTAAGCTTACACTTACAGTTAAGAATTTGATGATCATCTGAAGTTCAAGTTCAGCCAATACACTGCAAAACTCAAAACTTGATTTCAAATAGCAGTGAAAATAAAAGCTCTGCTGAACTTTGAGGAATGAAATTATCCTTCCAATGCTCGTCTGTACTTTTCTTGTTTAGACTGAAGACTTTACAGGTTTCAAACACAGGAAGTCTGCCAGCAGTGTGCATAACTTCTACTTGCCTTTGGACCTTCTGTTTGTCTCCCTCCCACTTCTGCAATCTGGTAGTAGATAAGCCCAGAAAGCAAGACAGCTCAGCTAAAACCAGTTTTCTGGAGAGCGGCACATAGCACAACATGAGGAATATGTTGTTTTTCTAGGTCATGCTGAAGAAAAAGAATGGGGTAAAAAGCAATGTTATTACTCCACAATATGTAAACTCAACAGGATGCGGACGATTTGTACAGCCCTGGTCGATTCAAATGACCTCAAATAATAACAGATACTGTCAAAAGGAAAACTAAATTAATAATAATTAATAAATCACATACCATCTATCTGTCAGTACTAAAAATAGCCTAGTACTAAGCATTTAAAATATTGAAAATGGATAAAAATGGATTGACAACAGGTACCATTGTAGTGCATTTATTGACTGTCAGCTGAGTAGTAAACATGCCTAGCAGCATTTGTCTGACTGAAAGATCTAGAAGCAAAGACTAATATTTTGTAACAGAGGAAACGTGCCCCACTTCTCCCAAGACAAGGCCGCCTGAGCACCACCTGCAATGCAAACAGTTAGTCATGGCCTAAGCTCTAGTCAGCCCAATTCACAGGCACATGCAAACAACTGAGATGACTTATCCCTCTCTGGAGATCCAGTCATTGCTTCTCAGCAGCTCAGTAACAAACTAAAACATACATCAAGCTCACAGCAGCTGAAAAAATTTATAGGAAGGAATGATTGCAAGATGCAATTCAGTTGGGTTTATGGGAAATCAGAATGAAGACAGTTCTGTTCGCTGCTCTGCAGGGTAAGCTGCCTTTCTACAACCTACAGAGACACGATACTCCTTGGATGTTTTAAAACCTGTGTGTTATCCCATCCAAACTCAACCCTGGCCACCTGGCTTGCACGGCCACCTCTGCTTCAGCGCCTTCAGAATACCAGAGTATGTCTCCTCCTTGAAGACATTTGCTAATGGATTATTTACTAGCAGCTTGTTAGTTGAGGCTGAATTATGAATTTCTTCAAATACCAGCAGGATTTTACATTCTTTAATTCTAAACAGCAGTTAAACCATATAATGGACATATTTTCTCTACCTCCTCCATTATAAACCAAAGGACATGCTATAAGGTGGCAGGCTGAAAGACCAGCATTAAGCACTGCAATGAAACTGAGTTTTTGCTATACGTATGTCAAAAAAATCTCCTGCTTATATTCTCTGATAATTTAATTCGATATCTCCACTCAGAAAACAGATACAAATATACAGGTGATATTAAAAGACTGTAAGTTCCCTGTAATGTGTAACATAAATAAATTTTTGTAGGGTTAATATAGTCTTACTCTGAAACTCCATAATTCAATCATTTTTCTAGTGCTTCTTTTATATTATATTTAAACTTACACTATAAATTGCTGAAGGCCAGCATTTGCTATTATTTAAACTATATCATGCTACATGGCTTTATACTGTTTACAATCCATATCATTTGACGTAGGAATATATTGAAGCTTTTGTTTCAAATAGGATAGTTTTGTTTATAGGGTTTTTTTTTTTACATGCATCTCCTTTCATATTTTTTAAGTTTGCCTGCAGAAAAATCAGATTGAATAGAATGTATGAGAAACTTAAGTCTGATCTATTCCCACTGAAAGCTTTCATTAATGAGAATGGACTCAAAAAGTAGGTATTTTACTTTGACTCTAAAGAACAGCATAATAACATGTTTAATCACAGCGTTGTCTGCAGAATGCTACTGCAATAAATCCTGTACAAACAGAATCAGCAGGCTAGTGTTGCAAAAAAAATTGCTGGCCAAATGATTTCCAAGTCTTGCACTGATTCTTAATTTTATCATCTTCCTTTAACTTCTTCCTTAGATACAAGGTGTATGTCTCAACCTACAAATGCAAGCTTGGGGTACCTATGTCTAACTTAGTGTTTAAAATTAGTTCAAAGTTTGCCTCAGGAAAAGAAATCCAAACCTGAAGAAGCAAATCAACTGGCTATATGTACTGGTCTGCTCTTGATTATAGATGATAATTGAATATGACTAGGTTAGATGAATCCCACATGGAGAGTAACTAAATTTCCTCAATGGCGAGGTTGACAACATTAGAGATACTTTAATATTTTAGCACACATGATTATTATACAAGTATGATTTTCAGATGTGCTCAACAGAAGCATCTCCCATTGGTTTTTGCTCTGCTTGGGAAAGTTAATACTCCCAATGATCAGATAGAAGATTCTACTGATTGGGCCTTTGAATATGAAATGCCATCACTAGAAATTTATTTACTCCAAACTTTTCAAAATAGTGTTAACTGATGCTGAGATATTTTTCCTAAAAAAAAAAAAAAAAACTGTCAAAATCAAAATAAAAATCCACAATGTGTTTTAGATAAATAAGTCGTCATTAAATGATGAATTTATAGTTGACTAGATTTACCCTGTAAGCCAATAATCTTGTTTTCCTGTATAATATAATAGTCAAATTGCCACGTAGGGAAAGCATTATAACTATTAAAAAGCCAGTGACTGAAAAGAGCAACAACTTTAACTTTAGAAAGTGAGAATATTAATATTTAAAGAATGTTCAGATACAACAAATGTTAGAGAGTCTGACAATTCTATTAGAAACACTATTGCCCAATTTCCGTTTTAGAACCTGCAGCCCACTAACTGTGACCAGCTCTAAGCTTTGTTGCGAAAAAGAACAATTTGCTAAAGCTACTGTCACTGCACGGATCCCCTTTTCGGTTCATGAAACCCATCTCAGCAAACCAGAGACTTGTACTCTCATTTAATGAGTTCCTTGGAGGAAGAGAAAAGTCCAGACCACAAGAAGAACTTAATGCTCCACTCAGAACAAAAAAAGCAGTACACTTCCAGTGAAATTATTTAAGTGCTCATATGGCTCTTTAACAGCATCTATTTCATCTTTATAAAATGGATAATTCAAAAAAAATTTAGTTTTTTTTTAAAGGAGAGTATGTAAAAGAAAAATGTTTTAGAGTTCACAAATTAATGTATTTGCTGTTTTATAAAAGCTATAGACAATTACAAGTATAACTTACCATTAAAACATCCACTTGATTGTTAACACTTTAAAAGTCTAATGAAAGCATCTGGTGCAATAAGGAGCAAAAAATATCTGAAACATTAAGTAAATTGTTCCAACAAACACATTTGTATGAGCTTGTAACATTTCTACCTCACTGCTAATTATAGACTTCCTTCTTTCCTTATGGCACTGATGTATCTAATAGCTGACTGAGTTTGGCAGCCAGGGGCATTCTAACTAACAGCACGTGCAAGTCTCTTCCTTATATCAATGTCTCGAGGCAAGAATTAATACCCAAGCAAAGCTGGCACCAAGTAGCTGAGAGAGGTGGGGACCCCCACATATTGCTAAATATAATCCAAAAATCCAACCGTTGTCTATTGCCAGATCATATTTGTAACTTAATAAAGAAGCATCTGAGGTTTTTACACTGAGTTGTCATTAGCTTTTTAATCTTTTCTTAATCCATTTTAGCCCTTAAAAATTTCCCCTGTACAGGAAATAAGGTAGATGCTTAAGTATTTTCTCACTGGGCGGTGAGAAACCTCATGAAGTTCAACAAGGCCAAGTGCACGGTCCTGCACCTGGGGAGGAATAACCCCAGACACCAGTACAGGCTGGGGACCGATCTACTGGAGAGCAGCTCTGCTGAGAAGGACCTGGGC
>JAWLRI010000942.1:1307530-1336286 GCA_034781795.1 Crypturellus tataupa | reverse complement strand
GACAGAGCACTGGAACGGGCTGCCCAAAGAGGTTGTGGAGTCTCCTTCCCTGGAGATCTTCAAGACCCGTTTGGATGTTGCCCTGTGCCACGTGCTCTAGGTGGCCCTGTGTGTGCAGGCGGGTTGGACTAGATGATCTCTAGAGGTCCCTGCCAACCTTAGGCATTCTGCAATTCTGTTATTTACTCTGTCCCTCCTTAAGAAAACTCTGGTCTTCCCCAAACTAAAATTGCATTGATTGGAGTGTTTAGCTTTAGGCTGTCTATTTAAGGCAATCCTTGATGTTGTAAATAGTTTTTACAACTATTAATAAAGCATCAGAGCCCTGGTACTTGCATAGTATGGGATTCATCTGATTAGAGAGATGTTTACTTCTCAGCCTAAAGCCTCAGTTAATCTTACCATCATGGAGATCTAGTTAAAAACCAAACTGAGTCTAGGACAATCTCATCTAAGTAGAATGTTTAGGAAAGGTCATAAAATAATGCCCTTAAAGCATCTTTTTCTCTCCAGTAACTCTAAAAGTCTAGAGGGACTATTTCATATCTAAGCGTCTATAATTGCAGAGGCAGGGCTGATTTCACTTATGGTGCTTTTGCTATTCCACTAACCAAATATTTGCAGAGCACTGACTTACTGAGAACTATCCAAAATATAGTATGAATAATTTTTAAAGGTTGCATAAGAGTCAGCAATCTTTATCTTCAAAATATATTCTCCTATCAGAGAATATAAACACAGATAGCCATATGAGTAAAACCCCAAAAAGCATGTGCAAAGGTACTAGGGAAAAAAAAAAAAAGCAGTCTTAGAAATATGCACAATAAGTAGAAGGCCTGTGAACAACTGCTGTTTTTGTAAGAATTAAAGCTTCGAAATAGCAGTAGCATTCACTGTGGAAAGATGAGGAGGAAGCGATGGAGGGAGGAAGCGATGGAGGGAGGAAGAAGCTAAAAAATGCAGTGCCTCAGTTTTGGTTCGTTATACTTGATGAGACATATACACATAAGATGATATCTGTCAACACACTTCAATATGAAACATGCAGTGCTATTGACAGCCATCTTTGTGGCACTAAATCTGCGTCTAAATTATCAGACGTTTATACTGTAATTAGCTTGAGACATATTCTCATTTTAAAGCATGTATTCTGCTTCCTGAACATCTTAGTGATGTTTTAAAACTGTATTTTATAATCAGCCACAGATGGGTTATCTCATTTCTTAATAGAAGGACAGGTAGTAAAAAGAAAAAAAAAAAAAAGCCATTTTTTTACTTCAGAAATCTTAACCATTCCAGATGACTTTTCGTCTCACGTGAAAAGAGGCTGTTTGATTACTACATATTTATTGCTATACATCATTCCTATGCAAAATCTTTTCTGCTTCATGCACTGACTCAAACCCACTCCCACTATAATTTTAAGAAGGCTTCATTTTGCATATGAAATTCCAACCATGCTATTGAACCTAAAATCACATTCACAGATTGAATTTAGTGATATTTTTAGGTTCATTAGTCAGGAATTATAAAAACAGTATACAAAACCAGTGTTGCCATTCTAGGAGAAGTCATGTTTTTCCTAGTTGCTCTTGTCTTGGTGAAAACATTGTATTTGCAGCAGGAGTGTTGCCCAGGAGAAATGGTTAAGGAACTGATGGAACTGAACCATCTCCTTAGGAAAAACTGGACAGGACTTGGATCAGCTCTTACAAGCTTGTTCTAAGCGTAAAAAGACAAAAAGCTGCTGTCAGGTTTGTGAGGAAACATTTACTGAAATTGTGATGAACAGCAACATGGAGAGCAGGCTTGTGCAAAAAAAACAGCAAACAAAACAAAACAAAATCAACAGTTTCTTTTTCTGGAAAACAAAAACACTATACTCAGTCTCCAGAAGCAGAGGTACATATATTAACAGAAAAGTAAGCACGTAACAGTGATCAAGCTTTACAGTTTTTATGTGCTGCATGAATAATTACCTGATTATGTGTTGGATTTCAGCCTTGTGGAGGCAAGAGGAAATTCTGTTGCTAATGCAGGCCTGCTTATGTTCCAAAAAAGACCAAAGCCTTTGGAGAAAGTGGGATTGAAATTCAAATAGTTGGATTTCCTTTTCCCACTGCCTCCCAGACTCTACTCCACACGAAGCCCCAGCCTGGCTGTGACACATAAATATGTGGTTGGGGAGCACATCAAGATCAGTGAGCAATATCACAAGAAGTGCAAAGGCTACAGACAAAAAAAGATTCTTCACTGTTGCTTTCTGGCATTCAGAAATTGTGACTAATTGAGACTGCGCCTTTTTTAAACACACATCAGGGTCTCTTTCAAAATAATCTTTTGCTTTTCTCCTGAAACGACACTAATCAGAAAAAGCAGAGGAGATTAAACTAGTATCACAACAATTTTTTGGTGAAAAGCCTTCTCTCATAAATTTTGCAGCCAGACATTGGAATCGAGACAAAATCAGACAGAGCTTTTAGGAGAAAGAAGAGAAAAAAAAATGTTTCTATCTATAAGGAAAGAGAGTTACTGCTTTTTGCACAACAGAATTGCTATCTATTTCAATACTCAGTTTAAGGCTAACCTGAAAATCAAACAAAACACACACTGCAGTTATTTTAAGGACAGGACACTAAGCAAAGGATATAAAAGGATACCGAAATATAGTCGATGACTGTGTCCTTTGGGCAGGTGAGGAAGGAAAGCATTTAAACATCAGCTCTGCTACCATAACAAAACATCTTAGCAAGCAATTCTCAAAACAAACAATCTGCAAAACCTTTATAGTCTCTTCTAGCTAGCATTTTGTCATGGAAATGTGAAAAATATAGTATATTCAGAAAAGAATTTTAGCATCTTTGGAAAAAGCTCTTCCAATGAAAGGAAATCTGATATTTAAAAAAATAATAATAATGGATCAGACAAATAATCTTTTCCTTTATTTGGTTTACAGCCAGCTTCGATACCCACAGAGGAAAGGACTGCATTAGCTACATAAAATAAGCGGATGGAGTGCAGGAGCTGAAGGACATGCAAAGGTTTGCCAAGGCTGCTGAGAACACGCAGTGGAAGAAAGACGGCCTCGTCTTTCTGCTGCAGGCTCTGCCGAGAGCTACGGGCCTGCACCGCCCTCCCGTCTGAAACACTGTGAAACGCAAACGTCTTCACTGATGTCTGTGGAGCTGCTTCACAAAACCACCAAAAATGAGTGTCAAACTCAGTGTTTATTCTGTAAGAAAATAAGACATAGGCTGCAATATTTAAATTACTGCAACTTAATGGAAATTCCTATTGACTTTCACAAGTGAGCAAAAGGAAAAGTCAACAAGAAATAAATTAAATGTTGGAGGGAAAAACTTAAAAGATAGGATGGAGGCCAATGAAAATCCAGAGAAAAAAAACATGCATCAGTGGGACACTCAACCCGAAAGATCCATTTCGGCACTTACAAGTTGTTCTGGGTAAAATCTTTGCCCAAGCATCTTTGTAGTCTTGCTTTTGCTTCTAACATTAACGAGGGGAAAAAATAGCTTATGAAGTCTTTCATACAGTGATTTGGAAATGAAACAAAAGAAGACCGGCCAAAAATATGGGTACAATAATCCTGGATTGTAAATAAAGTACTGTCAAATTCAAAGGAAAAGAGCATTATTCTTACCCCAGTCTTTTCTGAAGTAAATTTTATTATTGCAAAGAATAGCTAAGTCAGCTGCTTTCTGAAAATTAAATTAACTGCCTTTGAGTAAGTTAAAGAACTAAAATCTGAAAGTCTAAATGAGAAGAAATGGTAGAGGGCCCTCACAAAGGCTTGTGATACTTTCTCTGAAAACCATGTGCCTATAACTCACTTGCTCTGTGGGTATCTGAGGTTTTTTCTAAGCTACCAGCAGCCCCAACATATTCCAAATAACAATTCGCATGAAGTGTAGTTCAGTGGTGCAGAAGTTTCTGAGAGCCGGGAAAAAAGAAGAGGTTACAGGCCATTTAGAATTGAGCAAACTTTTTTTTAGAGAGAAAGCACAGTTTTCCAGGTCTCTAAGAGTACTACAGATGAGACTGTTGTTCTTACTGCAGTATTCATGACAAGGAAAATACAGTGGCTTGTACAGCTAATGTGAGTTTGGTGGATGATGGCAGTTCTGTGAGATTAACTACATAATTTAAAAGAAAAGTGATCATGGGGGAATTACTTGACATTTCTTAGGAAGGTGGTTGGCCTCGTGTGGGATTTTTAAACTTCATTAATCCTACAGAACTCAGTCTTTTTATTACATCCTTAGCCTGCGAGCCATAAAAATAAAGGCGTACTTTGTGTGCTCCAGGGCCTGAACAAACCATCACGTTTTCTAAGCAGCTATATGGAAAAGTTCAGAACGTTTAGATTTTAAAGACTACTGCCCAGTTTTCCCTAAAACCTGTGCATTTACTAGCACGTAACAGCAATATTTTTACTCCTCCGTGTTCCACTTTTTGTCCTTGGAGGCTCTGCTCACCTTCCAGAGCCAGATGACTTAAAAAGAAAACCCTTTTTAGTGGTTATTTGTGCCATAGAAAGTAACTAACTTTTATAGGCTGTGATACAAAACCATATAAGACCAACAATATGCGACAAGCAGCTGGAAGGCTTGAAACTTCTGAGTAATATCTGCTTTGAATTATAACTGCACATTATCTCCAATCTTATGGCATATAAAAAAGGGAAAACCTTAAGGAGGATTAAATAGGTGAAGGTGTAAAGATTAAACTGTCAAGCAATGAAACACCACCTACTAAAATACAAACTATCACTACTGGGTGAATTTGTTTTCAGGAAAGCAAGTTCACTCTTAAAATATCTACTGCCAAAAAATGGGAGAGGTATCCTTTTCATTTACATCCTGTCTCGGCACCCACTATTCCCTGGCAGAAGAGTAGACTACAGGGATCTTCAGGACACAGCAGTTTTCATGCTAAAGCTCTGAATTGCCTTTGCTCCTTAAACACAGTTTTATGTCATTAATATATTCTAAATTATTTGGGCTTGCAGAACACAAAGGTTATTAGATATTATAGACTATTATACTCCTAGAGAAACAAAACAACTAAGTTGTCCACTGTGTTAAGAAAATGAAAAATGAGATCTAAGCCACACAGTTACATAATGTGGTATTATATATATATGTAATGTGGCATATGTATATATAAATGCATACATATATAATATATACAAAAGCAGCATATATTACATTGTTACTGTGATATACCATTTGGCTAATTAGCATTTCTAGCCCCTAAGGAAAGGAAAAGAGCAGGAAGCACATGTTATTTCAAGTAAAAGGGGAGATGGCGGTAAGTTTTTATTAGGTATTCTTTGCTCAGATATCCCCAAAACTGAGATACCTAACAGCATGAGAAATCCTTTTTGTATAGGCAATTTGGAAGTTAGAAGGTAGTCATGACCACGTATCGCAGCAAATAACATCTCTTTTTTGATTGCAATAGATATTGAGAAGAGAGTTCATAAACTCAGTCCATTTACAGCATGAATAAAGATTGCAGCTTGAGCTAGTCCCTGGCATACCTGGCGTGAATAAGGACTTTTTGACTCGTGAAAGTCTCCACAGCAAGATGCTCCTCTGGCATCAACTTGTTCTTTTCTTTTTGAGGGTGGTGGAGGAAGCAGATGAAGGGGAGAAGGAGAGGAAGAGATAAAGGCAGAGAAAAATATAGTTTTATGCAATATCCTAGTGTGCTAATCAGAGGCACTTTTATGCGGGCCCTCGTGGCAGTATCAATTTCTGCCTCAAGAAACCAAACGGCTGTTCTATAGAAAACAGCTTTTATTTAATATGGACAAAATCCATCAATTGATATAATCAATCAACTGAACAATCAATAACCAACGCTCTACTCCAGTTCTATTAGACTTCAAATCTCAACAAGCTATCTAACTTGGAATTTAGTATTCCCTATGGATACAGAACAAATTAGGATATTCTAAATAACCATTAACTTACTAAGTAAAGCTTATGCCACAGCTGACTCCACAGCTGACTCATTGTCTGTGACTCTCAATATTTAGGGTTTTAAATGAGATTTCAATGAAAATTATTATTGGTTCGATTCTTTCCAAATGCCTCCTTGCATGGGGATGTTTTATCATTGTAACTGGATCTGAGCTAGTCATTCCTGTCTCGGGAGCACACAGCACCTCGAGGCTGCATATACAGCCACGCTTGTCCAGTTTCTGTTCCTGGCATATAAGCTAATTTACTGTGTTAAAAGTATCTAAAGCACTGCTTTGCAAACAAGCTGTCTTCAAGTTCTCCTATCACAGAGCGGTATTTTTCACAATATTCATCACTTGTACAAAAACACTTAAAAAGGAGGCACAAGAAAGTTGTTATAGCTTTTATTTATACTCTGTTTATAAGTCTGCCACAATATCATTTTAATTCAAGTTGTTCACCATAAAAAAAAGGATTGTCTTCTTAATGGCTCATAAAGTAAGCACTATAAACAATCAGCAACAAAATCAGACTGTAAAGCTTTAAGGGTAAATGTACAGGAGTCTAATTCTCCCACTCAAGATCAAAAATTCCAATATAAAGTGGACGACAATTGAAAATATAACCATGGTATGATCTGACCCTTTTCCACCTAGAGGAAAAAAACAAGCAAACAAGAGAAAAAAAAATCTGAACTTTGAGCCTGATGCTGTTATAAGAACTATCCTGTATGGACAATAATTTCCCAGCAACAGTCAGCTGAGAAAATACAATGGAATGCGATACTTGTGATGTAAAACAGTTACTGCAAACAAGCAAATGAACAAAATTCTGGTCAACGAGCACTGCTAAACAAGTCAAACCTTCTGTACACCCTCAGGGAGTCCTTTTCCCTAGAGGCAGAGGGTTCCCTTGTGCATTTGTACATTGACCTGAACTACAGCGGTTCCCAGAAATCCGGCTTCATCTCTAGACTGGAAAAACTACTGAATATCTGTGGTAGGAGCATGAAAGCTCTTCCAGCACAGCCTGCTGCAGCTGATTTGACAAACTAGCTCTTCAAGAAGCCATGGCTCTCATGGCTCATGGCTCTTGTAAGTATTTTATTAGTAAGAAGACTTGGAAAATAAAAAACTTTCCTAATCATCTCTCGGGATTCTACAGAGCAACGTCTGTTGGCTTCGTTAGACTTCTTAGGCTTTCGCTTCCCTCTTCCCTGCTCCTCAGTCATGAAGAGAAACTAAAGAAAGAACTGGCTATTCTCATCGCTGTGCTCTGCCCATTGACACCAATATTTTGGGTCACTTAATAAGTGAAACACTTGGAGAAGACACAGGAGCCCTCTGGAGTTGCAATAAAGGGACTTGCCCATCTGCTTGCAAAGAATACCAACCCTAGCACGTCTTTCTCCCAAAGCTAGCAGATGGACACAGAGTCCACTGACTCATTTCAAATGTTACTAAATGATTATCAGAGACATAAGGCTGGTTTCAATTTCAAATGGTAATTGTAAGACACTGTGCTCATGAAAGCATGAGCACAGGCCTGCTTTTTTGATCAGTGTTTTTTTCAGAAGAAGATCAGATGAAGTAACCATCCACATACTAACCATCTCAACACGTTTACTATCCTGTTTGAGTGCCATGAGCAATTTTGCAAGTCTCTTTGTGACTCATGAGTGTCAAGTGGCGTCTTTAGCAAGGGAAGAAAAGATTATTTCCTAGGAAGAGATACAGCTTTCCTTTCTCCCTGTCTTTAGGACCACATAGGTGTCAGAAACACAGATCCACAGTTCGTGTTTGTTCACAGACCATCAAGAACTGCCCGTGCCTCCCCTCCTCTGAATTAGAGTAGGTGTTTTGGGAGCTGGAGGTTCTTGCACATGGTTCAGCTATTCTGCAGTGCAGTGTGGCAGCTTGACAAACCAATATATCAGCTATGTCTTTGTGATGCCCTTTCATGTTCATCATTGCTTTTAGTATAGGCTTGTGTAATGCTACAACTGTAAGAACAAAAGCACCTAGAGAAGATGCAAGAGACCTCAAACACTTTATTGCAAATCGTTCTCCAGAGATCTTTCAGAACTATCATTGTTCAGGCAACAATTTAGATGCTCTTAACCTTAGTTTTCCTAGCTGGTCATCTTAAGTGTTGCTAAGACAAATTTTGAAAATCCAAGATTTGCTGGGACCATTTGCACAGCCCACCCCTACACAAGAAAGGCAGAGAAGATGCACTAAGAGGGATGGAGATTTACAATATGTTATCAACAGGAATATTTTTAAAGTCCCAGGGGAAATCTTAGTTTCTCCCACAGGACATGTACTACCCTGCAATAGCTATTACCAGCATGACTAAGAGTCCCAAATGTAAGACAATTTCCTTTTATGTATAACAAAACTCACAGAGTTCTTATTCTTCTGTATACCTCCCTACTTGCACAAAGCTGTTTTTTGTAAGTAAGGACACTTGGACTAGAAAATCCTGCCCTTCACAATAACAGAGGTCTTTATTTTTTAAAACTTCAATTTCACTGACAGCTTCAGCTGTTTGCAAAAAAGGAGAGGCAAGTCACATATTCACCATCTTCCAGAAAGCTTCTGTGGGGAAATTTGCAATACATGTTTCAACCCAAGTTCTAATGGAAGGAGTGAGAGCTAAAAGAAGAAAAAAAAAGCTGATTTTATGATGCCTTCACACCCTCAGATTTCATTCACTCACCCTCATATACTCCCAAACAACATGACATTGTGAC
The DNA here is from genome assembly GCA_034781795.1 of Crypturellus tataupa. NCBI lineage: Eukaryota > Metazoa > Chordata > Aves > Tinamiformes > Tinamidae > Crypturellus > Crypturellus tataupa. The sequence continues at coordinate 1,327,541 of JAWLRI010000942.1, read as the reverse complement.
CCCCAAGTCATTTGATGACCGATGGACACTTTGTTTTACCCTCCTCAGGTTCCCAGGGTTCAAAATGGGTGATAAAAACTGGATTTCAGACAGAATTTCCTTATCCTTTAGGAATCGCTAAGTGTGATAGGGCGTCCCTTTGCCTCAGAATCATTCTGGTCAGAGTTTCTGTAAATGCTGCTCAGGTTGCTTGCCTGTTGTCTTGCTTCCCTTGTTCAGGATACAAGTTTGCTTTCCTGCTTGCCTAAAAGGCGCTTAAAGCCTATTTAGTCTCCAAGACATCATGCAGCTTCTCTGTGATCCAGTTTTGATACAGCAAGGAGGCACTATTCTCCTTGCTGTATCAAAATGAGTATTTTCTTCTCTTGTCTCTGCCTCCAAAATCCCCATAATACTAATTACTTCAAAAGTCAGAGCTGGGATTTCACAACAACCACCCAACTTCCTGACACTCATTAGCTGGTAATAAACCAGTAACAGATGACAGAAAGAGACTGCCCCAGGACAGGAAGCCCTGAAGTCCTGAGCAGCACCCAAGTCAGTACGATTTCAGGAGCTGAAATTGCATAACAATTTTTCACACTACAGTTTCATCTTACACCTAGCTGGCTTGTTGGTCAGAATTAAAAAAAAAGACCACAAGTGTAAAATGAATGGATGGAGTCAAGGTGCTCCAAAATAATTTTTAGTTATTTATATAGTCAAAACCAAAGCTTTTTTTATTATTTGGAATTTGTGTAACGTGTTTTTGATTTTGCTGGCAACTAAAAATAGTTTAAAAGTGGATAAACGCACCAGCTAAAGATAACTCCTTATGCAATCCTGATTGTATAAAAAAAAAAAAAAACTTTCCTCTTAAAGTCACATATGTCTATATGCCTTGCTGTCCGAACGGCTTACTTTTCATCATGATCTCTCCTGATTCTCAAGGTAGCAATTTTCACTCTAGTATCTCAAATTTATTCTCATATGAAGCAACAAAGAGAAATTCTTCTCAACTCTGAGTTACCTAGTTAAATAAGTTGAAAACAAATAAACAAACAAAAAGCACACATACAGAAGAAGCCTCTCAACACCTATTTTGAATTTTAATTACTGTGGCTACCATATTGTAGAGGAGCCGCGTGTTTCCTCAAGTCGCTGCCTGGGGTGAAGGCAATAGGTGGTTGCATTGACACTTCTTTCGGGAGATGTGTCTGCCTTCTCCAAAGACGTTTTTTAAAGCTTCGGGCAAATCCTGTTTTGTCTTTTCTCTACCACACATTTCACCTCTCCGCTTCTGGCGGGGAGGCCTAGCGAGCAGGAAGTCTTACCGGGGCTGGAGGAGCGAGTCCTAAGGGCAAACCTGGGCAACAGGCAGGGGCCGCGCACCCGGGAAGCGCCTGTGCCCCCCGGCCCCGCAAACGAAGCAGCCCCAGCGCATGCCAGCCCTGCTCTGCCCCACGCGCGTCGCGTCACATCCAAACCCCGGGCCACACAGAGCAGCTAAGTGTCTGCTTGGCAGCGCAGTCAGAGCAGGCGGTGCTGGAAGTCACTTTTAAACAGAGCTAGGAGGAAAAAAAAAAATACAAAAACAAAAACCAAGTCCCTTGTGTTGCCTATCAGCAAATGTACTGAACGAGAATCAAAACTCCATTAGGATCTGTTAGCCCTATTGATTTAACTGGAAACTAGATCAAGCCTTCAGTAACAGATTCTATAACTAATGCTTTCTATCGCTTCAGTCCCAATCTCCGCTTGTTTTATACCAAAGCCGTAGTGTGTATTCTCACAGTAGGCGTTGCTTTGCAATTTAAGTTCTTACTATATTTTTACATCCAATAATGGTGAACGCATAACAAATGCAAGTACAAATCTATCAAAAAAAAAAAAAAAGTACTTGCACTCTCACCACACACTTTATTCTACTTCAAATGAAATTTGGATGATCATTTACATGAAGTGAAGAAATCTGCATTTCCCTGTAAAAAGATATTACTGCTGTAACTTCATCCACAGCAAGAAATATAGGTAAAAACTAAAGTTCTGGAATACGAAATGGGAAAGAGTTCAAAAAATTGAAGACTTTGCTTTTAGTATGAACAGCTTGGATTCTACTCCTACACTTCCAAGCTGATAGGGAATGTTGCTAAAAGGACATGGGCACCTCTGCCAGTCAGGTTGGTGTGCACATTCTGTCAAAAAATCTCATTCAAACCCGTGACAAAGCAACGGTTACGACAACCAACCCTTGCTGTGTGTCATTTCCCTGTTGTTGTACTGTGAGCATTTACCTCACTGTGTTTTATTCAATCTCATTTAGTTACATAAGTATCTAAAATACCTGGTTTAAAAGTTTGTGTTGTTTTCAAAACATAAAGAGTATGTCTTATTTTCACACATCTGGCACCTGATAGTGTTGCTCTTTCTGTTTAGTTTTACATTTTTTCAAATGAAACCAATAAGAACCTGAAGAGAACTTAGCATCGTGATGACTTCCTTCCATGTTTCCAAGAAACTCTTGTTTTAAAATTGCTCCCATTTTACATTTCAAAGAGTCTCCTTTATTGTTTCCAATGTAGTCTTTTCAAATAACAAATAATTCAGGTTTTAAAAAGCAAAAATAGGCTTTGATTTTTAATACTTTTGGCTTTAGAGAAAGGGATATCTGCCATGGGAGTATCCTGTCCTCTCTCCACCCCCCTTACTTCATGTAAAATATCTTCAAAATGGTCCTTAGAAATACAGTTGTTGGGAGCAGGGTGGGGGAATGTTGTTTTCCAGGAATAGGGTAGGAGAAAAAACTTGGTTTGTTGCCCGTTTGTTTTTAAACTGGAAGTCAGTCAGTGTAGCCACAAGTAACGTTCAATAGATGAGACCTTTTAAGATCTTTTCCATTTCATATGCTTAAAATATCTATGACCAGTATTTTTACTTAAATATTTCCTAAACATATTTTATATGACCTCCAGAAAAGGAAACAAACTATCTGAATATCTATAATCTAGTAAGTTGAAGAGATGAGCCTTTTAATGAACTCTGTCTTCAAGGCACTTGAGCCATCAGTCACTGCCCGGAGCTCCTCCACGTGCGCCTCAGCTGTGAAAGTGGCATCAACTTCCTACCGAGGCAATTAAGAAACCTCACAACCCAAAATAGCAACCAAAACTCCCAACAATAAGGAAGAGAGGAGCTGAACCACCGCTTTAATCGTGACAGACATTATGCCAGTCAATCTAAATCTGTAAATACAACCTAAATTCTGAAACTTAATAGACTTGATTTGCTCTATCTAGAGCAAATCAAATGCAGATTACAGCATTTACATTTTTAATTCTCAACACAAAAATGGCGCCTATATTCAAGTAAGTCACAGGAGCAGAGAGGATAATGCAAGTTATCCTTATACTTCTTTAGTGTGCAAGCTTTTTACAGAAGCAGAAGCGCATGCTACTCTGTTAACCCTTTATAGGCCTTACAGTTGCTGGGATTAAAGCTTTTAATCAATATTTTTTTTCTATCAAAAAAGGGCAAAACAGTCCATTTCAGACAGGTACAGGTTATACAGTCTTCATTGTACAACATTAGTAGGGGGTTTTGTTGTTATTGCTTTTTTTTTTTTTTAAGAATATTTCCTTCACAGATTTCTTGCTGCATTAGAATGGGTAAAATAAAGATATTTTCAAAAAAAAAAAAAGTGAAGGGTGCCATCAGCATATTTAGTAATTACTACTTCCCATAGTACAGTGAACAGTTAGAGACAGCTGCCCTGGATAGGGTTGCTACTCTACCTTGAAACTCCCTTACTTGTAATTTCATCCAATCTCTTGCACTTACATGTGGAAAAAAGAACAAGAAAACTGACACTTTGTGGTTATAAAGATGGGTGCCCCGTTTTTAATTTTAACAATAGTTTAAGTGCAGACTTCAGAAGATGTGAAAATCCTTTAAAAGGATACAGGTTTTAAGAGTACGGCTCATCACATCTTAGGGAACTCTTATTACAGCTCAACGGTGCCAAAAAGAGAAGTTCCTGCTACCAGCCCTGCAGGCAGCTCCCTCTCTCCTGCCTCCGGCCAGCTCAGACACTTGGCAGAGCTCCGAGAGCTGCTTTAGGTTGCAAATGGGGGAGGAACATGATAGTTTTCTGCCACGCTGAGAGACAGGAGCCTGCCCCTTTTTAAGGACCACCAACTCGGTCAGCAATCCATCTCAAAGTCATCGGGTCCAGCTACAACTCTGCAAATTTTACTCCAATATTGAAGTTTTAGGAATAACAAATCTTGCTCTAGCCACAGCTAAAACGCTCTCAGTAACTGATTCTCACCTCATCTAATACTGACATTAGTCATCATGCACATATAATAATATATTAAAAAAAAAAGAAACATGCCTCTGTGAAACTAAACTGTAATGCAGCAAACATTACAGCACACAAGTATTCTAGCCCTCTAGTTTGCAGATTACCTCCATGAGACAAAGATATCATATTTAGTGTCAAAAATATACTTCTGTATCTGAAAAGCCTTGTGGATTTCTCTTAGCACTATGAAAGATGCATCTCAAAGGGAGCTAGAGAAAAAGCTGAAAACCTTTTACTAAAATCACCTTATGCTTTAGTTCAGTTTTTTTTTTTTTTTTAATTTGGTAAAAATGTAATAAAAATTACTAAATTCAGAAGAGAAAAATAAAGCCATATGCATTTTCTGAGAATGCTAGAGGAATGAGTATGGAATGAACTCGAATGAACGAGGAATGAATATGAACAACAGCTAAGGAACAGAACATGAGGTAGGAGATATTCGACCAAAAGACATAAATAAGGGTGGGAGGAAGGACTGAGATATTTGGGCTTATCAGTTTCAGTCTCCCCTCCTACGTGCAGTGGCACTCGGCAGTGAAGGGCATCTGGCCTCCTCTCTGGCTGTTACTGCGCAGCTAACTCGGGACAGGCATTTGTGCCACAGCAAGCACGAAAAAGTGCTCCTTGGTGATGCTGGTGGTATTGCCTCCTTGGTGATGTGACTTGGTAATACAGGGATACCAACAAAATTTTTTTTTTTTTTGGAAATGGACATTTACAATATTTACCCAGGAGTAACTTGAGTGCATCAAGAGCCATCAAAAGGTCTCTCTTTAATAATAAAAATGAGCCTATTATGACCCTTTAGCATCTTAAAAGCTCCAGATAAAACTATGGACTTGAAATCTCCTGATAAAGGCAGGAACCTATTCAGAGCCTGTAAATAGAACTGTTTTTACCCATTGTATTGCTGAAATGAGAAACCATCTCTTAAAAGTCTAAAACAAACCGACTACTTCACATTAGTGAAACCTGTTGTTTATTAAGTCACAAAAAAAGAAAAAAAAGAGGAAAAAAACACTTTGTAGTCCTGATGTGGCAGGAACTGCTCCATTCACTGTTACATATAGACTTTACATCTTCCTTGACTATCAAATGCTGCTTTTACACATTTAGTTGATTTGACTAAACAAAAGTAAATCAATGTGTCTTAATTTCAATTTGCAATACAGCAAACTTTGTAAAGCATGAATGAGAACTTGTTATTTAGTTTATTCCTTCTTTATAAATTTTATCTTGGACTGGTTTTACTGGGCAAAAATATCCCCCACACAAGAAACCAGAAACAGATTAAAAGACTCAGGGAGAAAGAAAAGATTAATTACTATACCAGCCTTTTCTTCCCACAAAAGAGGTATACAAATCATTTGAACACATGGGTTGTGTGACAGGAGGCAGACCACGGACATAGAAACACAAGTCAAACAGCAATATTTCACAAACTAAGGGTCACAAGTTTGGAATGAAGCTGGAAATGGAGTTAAGGAAGAATTCAGGAATTGCTTCCTCATACCAGAAGAATCAAATTATTATCAAGTATCACATGCTACCAAACAATAACACTTTCACAAAGTACAGAATCTATACTCTATATTTTAAATGAGTTATGGAAACATATAAGCAAACAAAATGTTTAAATAAACTGCTGGAAGCCTTCACAGCAGTTTTCCATTTAATCTTATATTTCCATAATTCATTTCCAAACCAGAATAGACTGTTTAGTACAACTTTTCTTTAGAACAATTTTATTTTTATTTACCACAGAATGCTCACTCAGAGAAACTGATGTAAAAAGCAAAATCATAGAGGCAAAAAACCCAGAGATGTCAGAGTACGATAGGATCATAGTTCCTCGATGTATAGGGAACATGCCAGCATTTCAAATAAAATAATACTGAAGTAACACAGAAAAATGGGGAGGTTATTGCAAAAAGCAAAACAAAGTACATTTTCATCCTCTCTCAGACATAGCAACTGAAGTGACAGACTGTTGAGAATACATGGAAGGTTATTTATAACTGATACCACATATGGAAAGATTAGTGAGGTTTAAGAGGTTTTTACACTGAGAAGTATGTTTAGGTTCCAGCAATATCAATTATTAGCTTTTCCAGTCAGCTTTTCCATAAACAAAGAATTGTAAGCAAGCAAAATTCTTTATTCCAAGCCACTTGGCTCCTGAAATATGGGGTTCCCCTTTCCCCTTAAGATTTTGAAGTCCATTCTAACAGCAATTTTGATAATACAGATTTATATAACACATAAGATGTTCTTTATGATAGGCAGGCAACAGAATCTCATCACACCATCCACAGGCTCTAATTCCACTTATAAACACCAATCATCACATGAAACCTTCACATTAAACCATCTTATGAAAGCTTGCTTTGTTTATTAAAAGTTAGATATCAGTAATACAGAAAAATACTTTCACATTACTAACAAGAGTACAATAACCAGGAAGCCTTAACCATATACATTACACAGAAGTAGGTAAGTAAACATGAGTTATTTTGCTTTAATACTTTGATGTTTTATGTCACAAAAATCAGATTAGTAACTGTGCTCAAATCCTGTTGTAGCCAAAGAACAACCATCAAAGCTGTGTGTTTTTGTTAGACAGTGTAACAAGATTACACAGTGTCCAGCTCTGACCACTCATTGTAATTCCTTTATTTCACTTAAGCCTTACATTCTTTCCTTTAAGTCTCAAATAGAACAAGTGGCAGCTTCGGACTTCAATACTAAAGAGCATAGACTAATCTGAATAAAAGGTCACTTCTCATAATTTTGCAATTAATTCATCTCCTCAGATAAAAGCAGTAGAAAAAAATAAAACTGAAGCTCATTTTCATGTGTCTCAACACAAAAAGTAAGTAATGGTGATATAAGTCCTTGCAAGATGAGATCTGAGCTAACATTTCCTCAAGAATGGGACGCAGCTAACAGTGCCAGAAACATATATACTGCAAAGCAAGCCTGGTCCATGCGTTCAAGCATCCAGCCACTTCTAAATGATGCAGCACTCGAGGCAAAAGGCAAGAAACTTTTTGGCTTTAAAAATTCTATGGTTGAGGAGTAACCTGGCAGTTACTTGAATCAGAGAGACATAACCTTTAATTTTAGTCTTGGTGGCCTGACAAGCACAAGGGCAAGATTTATTCTTGCAATAAACTCTTCAACAGAGCTTTCCATTTATCTGTTCTAGGCTGATTTACAAAGCAAGCATTTCCATTATCCAGATGAATACCTAAAAGCATCAAGATTAGATGGTAAAGCAGGGACTAAGCACTGGTCTTGATTATCAGTTGCCCCTCTGTTCACTCTCAGTGATGAACCATTAGTAGAGTATCTCTCAAAATTGATTATACTGATGAAGAAAGTGTTAAACAGCATCAGAGTAGTGCCCCAGAGTGAAGTCATGAGTAATTTCTTCCAAAATTTCTTCATCAGTAGTATTTCTATTTAGACTATTTTAGTAATAAATATAAAACTTATAATCAAATTGCAAAGAATTACTCAGGAATGCCTTTAAGGCATACAACAGCACTAGCATGCGTTTCCTTGCAAGTGTTTAATAGCTTGGAAATCTATCTATTCTAGTAAGGGAGTTTAGGAAGGAAGAGAAGATGGAACCTCTTTATTCTGGAAGTGAAAATATGTATTTGAATATAGATAAGCCAATAGGTCATAAACACTCATGTAACTACGCTACAATATGCAACATAGCTATAAATCTGGCCTCTTTTCCCTTTGAATCACATTCCCTTTTAATCAAATGATAAAGGTCAGCACATATGACATATTTCTCCATCGAGCCTCCTTCCATTCACTACTACTGTAAATAAGTGAAGAAAAAAAGTGAAGAACCTGAAGAAATAGAAAGAGTCAAATCGGGGTCTGGACATGGTGCTATCCTTTTTGGCACTTTCTGTGAAAGGAAAGAGTAGAACAAACCAAATATCAGCTTTGCTTCGCGAAGACCAATAGTCTTCTGAAAGGTACTTGCATTGGCGCATATCACTTTACAGGTGTTTTATGAACAGGACACATAGGAACAGAACAACTTCCCCAAATTGGAATTATCATTACCTATAATCTTTGTGAAGCAAAAATTCTATTTCTTGGCTTTGTACTACAAAGAGCAGGGGGGCCCTACAGTCTTAATATTGACCACTTTCCTTCCCACAGGTTGCAAACTGCATAACACTTCTTTTGCAAAACAGGAGTATGTATAAAGCTCACTCCATAACATTACATTGGCACGAGCTGAAAAAATAGCATGCTCACCAGTTTCTAGATTAATGTTGCTTGAAATACAGATAATGCATTTTAAAACAGTTTACCTTACAGTTTTATCCACATCGGTTTTATTGATTTATCCACAATATAATTCCACGATAATTCAGGAAATGAGAACAAATTCAGTTTTTATTTTTTTTAGTCTTCCCCCCACAAAAACAATGCTTCAAATAAGATAATGTTAGTATTGGGCAGACTTAATATTCACTGATGTTCACTCTTGACTTCCAAGAATTCAGTATCTCTTTAAACTTGCATAACTTTGGCTTTAGGACACACTGAAATTATTCTGTATAAAAAGCTCAGCACTATGATACTGATCGAATCACTTAACCTTCTGTTTTTTAATCAGGGACTGCAACTCCCTAATTTTACATACAACTGCCTGAGCCTCAAGGTAGTTTATGCTCTTTCTCCCCTCTGCATGATACACTCACCCTTTCTGGGACAGTCAAGACACGATTCTGACCACGGCAGTGTTGGTTCACTATATATTCTTGATTCACCTCTTGAGCATTAAAAAAAATGCATGGTAGAGACAAAGGAGTCCTGTTTGAAGATTAAATTTATCAAATTTGGTTGTAGTCTCATCTGTTACGTAGTAAACAAAATTGGAACTTAGCAATCTTACAAAATGGCTGGTACAGCTGACTTGGGCAGATAAATGCCATAATGAATCACAGACAGAGATCACTTCATGAAGGGAAAAAAAAAAGAAAAAAGGATTACTTAAAGATTACAGACCTCTATGATAACACAGAATATATAACTGTGCATTAAAAACACTGTAGAATTTAACAAGACTAATGGCATAACAAGGACAGTTCACTGAAATGTAAATACTTCTGTACAAAATATGTTATCTGTAACATAACTGCAGTGATGGTGCAGTTGTATACCACTAACCAGGAAAAAGACACAATTGGACAAGCACACCAAGGAGAGTTGCTTAAATCATTCAAATAGAAATAAAAGTAACCCCTTAAAGCTGCAGCCTTCTTCAATGCTTCATTTTTGCAGACCATCAGGAATTGATGTTTTCCCATCAATGATCATTTTAAGCTGTTTTCCAGAAAAAAGCATTACCTCATCCTTTATTGCTCCTGAGCAAAATTAGACTGGCTCCTTAACCTGACAATCCATTAACACAAAATCCTCTAATGTATTTCTACATTGAGAGCTGAACTATCTAGCATATAGCCACCTACTCCTTATCACACCAGCACTCACACAAATGGTCCCATAACTAGTTTTGGAGAAGGAAGAAGCAGATTGCTGTAGCAAGGTAAAAGCTCTCGGAGAAGTACTTTATCAGGGACTCATCTGCAGAACTACTTGTCTCTCATGTTTGCCCAGCAACTCCTAATTATTTATTCTTTGATGTCTGAAACTTAAGTTTTTCATTTCTTGTAAACCAAATTAAAAGAATAACCTCATCATACTACCTTGCGTTAATGCATTATTCTTCCCTGCACTGACAGTTCTTGCAGCATGAAGCATTAGATTATCATCCATTTCTTTGCAGCATTTTCACCAGCAGTCAAACAGAGGAGCAGGTAATTGAAGCAACGGCTTGAGGCCAGACTGCAAGCCTTAACTCTTCTCCAGCAGATCACAATTTTGCTATGTTAGATTCCTTTATTCCTTAACAGTTCATTAATTCAACAATAGATCAGACTTCATACAACTAAAGCAGTGGTTTTTCTTGGGAGGATTTGAAGTTGCCTAAACAAAGAAATATTTCAAGGCTTTTAAAATGTCTAGTTTTGTTCTCATAGTATAGTCCTGTAAAATTTAATGCAGGACGCTGCATCCTCTCACTCATTTAACAGAGATGTTTCAGCCCCTGCTTAGCTTGACATACAGGAGATCCATGTCATGAAGATTCTTTATGCCCTTGAGTATTAAAATAGTATTTTAAGTAAAAGATTAATACTTAGAGAAAAAACAAGTACTTTAACACATACAAAAAGATGAAGACCAAGACTCTCTGGCCCTAGTTAAATTCAATCAAAATACACATGCTCCATTAGCACCTGGAAGTTTTCCAGAAGCCTCCTGTGTCTTTGGCTGCAGGCCAAGATAACTGAGTGTATTCAAGCCCAGGGAAATTACAGTGTCATATTTGAATATCCTAGTCCCTACTTTTGGTACACTATTTACAATATTCTTTTGTTGCATATAGAAAATGTAGCTACCTAACAATTAATATATTTGTATTCTACAGCTATATGCAGATAGATACACCTAATGTGACCTAAATTTCAGATGTTCAGCCCTTTTTGCAAAGCTGCTACTAACCATTACATTTCCAAGCTTCTTGAACCATAAAACATTAAGGCACTAGTCACACCTACCATGAATATATTCTACTTAGCATCCAAGATTTTAACTCAGGTGTGAAATATCACCTATGGAGAATGAATGAAGGCTCTCAGGAAATTCATAAACTGGTGTTTCCTGGATTAGCTAGCACTTTCTACAAGAATGCCAGGACCCAGCACCAGAATTGTCCAAGAGCCTTGTTCAGGCTTCATGCTTGTCAGAGGGAGGGTCTGCACCGACGGAGAGCGGCTCCCCTACCACTGTGTGGGAAATGCCAGGAGGAGGAAGAGGTGTTGAAGCTAATCGACGTAACTGAAAGTCCTTATGATACAGCATCAGAACGAGATAAGGTTGTTCAGCCACATCCTGGGAAAGTTGAGGAGTGTTACGTCTCCATGTGCAAGTAGTTAATATTCCCTCCAGAGACCTTCAGATGATAGTATTTTGTTAATCTAAGATATCAGAGAACATCCAGGGTATGAAAGAAAAAAAATTAGAGGTAGACAGCTATGACTCAAACAACTTGCAAAAGCAATGGTAGACAGTGAAATTAATTCTGGCAGTCTTTGGCTTTAAATAGAAACTTTGAAGTCTCAGGTTTTGATATTTTCAAGGAGTTAGTTGTGTGCACGTTTACACACTTTCACATTTTTCTTTTCTTTTAAGCAGGCTGCTGAAAGCATCTTAGTAATAACAACTGCTTCTCTGAACTGAGCCAGATTCAGTGGGTTTGTTCTCTCGAAGACACTTGAAGTAATTTAGTACCTTCATTAGCATTAAATGTTTTTAGTTTCAAAGCATTAGAATTCACAGTGACATTTTCCTGTCATTTACATAAAAGTTGTGTATATTCACATATTTAACACTTGTGATATTTCTAAAAAGAAAAACAACTATTTTGCAGCCATAGCCTGGATAGTAAAAGATGATCAGCAATGCTCTGGAGAATATTTGTTGGTCATCAGCTTAACATCTAAGCAACCTCAAAAAGTGCTTTTTGTTTCTTTAACATTTTGCATAGGAATTATCTTTCCAAAATTTTAGACGTCCACCCAGCAAGAATCTCTATCCAATTCTGCCTAAAAACTGAGCCAGTGTGATGAGGAGCAGAGATCCATTGCGGTTTGTTTTACCAGGTGGTGTGCGGATCTACCACCACCTCACTTGACAGGCCTTCACAACAGAGCTGCAGAGCTGTCTGCTCAAAGGGAGCTGCGAAAGAAGTAGCTCATTCAACAATAAATCCTGTCAGTTCCACCAGAAACCCAAACCAAGTTGTTCTCCAGAACCTTTCCTACTTACATTTCCTAAACAGAAATAGGCAAGAGGACAGGAACATAAGGCTTTAGAAGGCACTTCCCAAAGCAATAAGCTAAACATGGCAAACTATCTTCTCTTCCATCCCAGAGGATACAGTAAAATTCCACAATACCACCCTTCTGACTAGCCTATTTCTAGAAAATTTGCAAGCTACCCTCAGTTATGCAGTGGAAGTGCTGTGACTCACATCGTATTTTTCTCCTTCTGTTCCTACGGTCTAAAAGTTGAGCATTTTTATTCCTGTTTTGTAAGATTTGCTCAGAAAAGGTCTCTGAAATTTTAAACAGCCGTCATGACAAACAATCTCAAACAATCTTAAATACGGAGGGTGACACTGTAGGCCTTTATCCATCCTTCCACAACTCTTGAGATACTAGGGGTATCTGAAATCTCACCTACTACTGGAGAGAGAGAGAGAGAGAGAGAGAGAGAGAGAGAGAGAGTTTGAGAGAGAGAGACGACTTTTTTTTTTTTTTTTTTTTTAATATGATAGGGTTTAGCTTTCCAGAACTAAATACATTTCAACAACCTAACAACAAACTAACCTAACATGATTACAACTTGTAGAATTATGTTTAAAATTTTTGGCACATCATGTGCATACCCAGATAAGTATTATCAGCCACATTATCAAAAAATGGGGTGCATGTGGGTCACAGAGCAAAGACTGGGCTATACTTTGTAATACCTGGAAAGCTTTGTATTTGCATTCCTTGTACAAAAGAGTACACACTAAGCAATTCCTGCTCTTCACAAACTTTGAAGATTTGAAGCTTTTATGTGAATAAAAGCTCCTCAAAGTTTCATCAGACAGCACCATTTTATGCTCTTCATTTACAGACTTCTGGCCTGGGGGGTGGGTTTATGATACTTAAAGACCTAATTCTCTTCCAGAATCTCCATTTTCTATTTTCAACCATGTTGTAGTTCAATTTATTGGTTATACCAATAAAAAATAAACATTCCTAATGTAAATCAACATAACTCATATATACAACACTAACTGGTATTCCATGAAAGTGTTTAAAACAATATTATCCAGAGAAGCACTAAAACAGATGCAATATCAAATTTTATTTTGAGGCAAACTACATTTACTTTTTTGTCCAATGAAAATGGGACGGTTCTCATCAACAACTCTTGATGATATTTATTAGGGGGAAAAATAATGAAGATTTGTGCTTGTGTTCGAAGACTTGCTTTGGGTATGGTTATTACTTAGTGTTCAGCTTCTAACCAACATACTAATACCACTGCAAATAAAATGCAAAACAAACTGTTGGGAGAAGACAGTTAAAGCAGAGAATTGTGATTATCGAGTCCAACTTCTGTAGAGTCCCCGCCTCAAATGTCATCTATGGTATTTCTGGATTTCTTGAGTAGATCTTCTACAAGACAAAAATAGATCTATAACTACACAAATAGACAGTTAAACTACAATAAGATTATACTGTCCCCCCTAGTTCTTGTTTAGAAGCCCAGCTCACTTATGTGGTCCATCTTAAACAACTCTTTGTAACAATCAGATGAGAACTTCCATTTCTGAAAGCCTCTTTTCTCTCTCTTCCCTTTGCCTATAAGACACATGGGTCTAAAACCTACCTCTCTTCATACATTTTCCATGATAAATACTGCTTTTTTTCCCCCGTTGAGATGGCAACATTCTTTAGGGAACTTTAATGCAGAACATGCAAAATACTAAAAGCTTTCTTCAAATATTTGAATTATGATGTTATTAAGCTGCCAAGATTTAAACATACCTTGGGAGAAATGGAGGGGAAAGAGAGAGGTAACAGGAGCTTCTGAGGAAAACTTATTTGACAGACTGAGGAACTGAACCCTCAAAAGGGGAACAGGGGGTAGGAAGGCACCAAACTAAGCTAGGAGGATTATGACAAACCCAACTCAGAGCTCAGGCTCACTTGTCAGCTAGGACAGTCACTGGAAGTAACGGAGTACATATAGCTCAATAATTGCGCTATACTCTTGTTCCTCTGTTCATCCTTCTGCCTACTTAAAGATGTGGTATTAAACTTCTTTCGAGTAAACTATGTCAGCTAATATTAAGTATTTCAGTCGATTCTCAGTAGAAGGTGAAGAAAAGCAGGGAAGACTTTGCAGAGAAGAAGAAAGAAAAAATAGCTATAGAAGTTCAATCTTGATAATTCCATCCAATGAAATCTACCTTTACCCTTTAACTAAGGACCTAGGAAGTTTTAAACAGTCCCTACCATTCCGGTTTAAAAAAAAAAAAAAAGTTAGATTATTTTTCTAAATTAAGTCTTTTCAAATACTTTAAACAGGAAGCCTAAACTTCATGTAACAAATTGAAAACCATTTGTTTTGAGGATTAGGCTATATGTTAAGAGCATATAAACTAGACACAGAAGATCCAGTTTCCGCTTGGTTTTGATTAATGAGAATCTCAGATTTGTCAGAATAGGGGAAGCAAACTGGGAAGCAAACAGCATTTCAAGCAGTACTGAGGTATTGGTTATATGCAAGGGATAATTTTCTAGATGACCTCTTCAGTTCAGAAGAGGGGCCTAAGTCCCTGTGAAGAGAAACAAGCAAGTTATTTCAGCTTAACAAATGCACTGCAAGAAGCAACACACATTAGCCTCAGCTGGCACATTTTAACTCTGCTTTGCAAGCTAAGTAATGTACGTTGTGCTAAACCACAAAGGCAGTTTTGAAATGGCTCTTTCAGTCTTGCTATTGAGGCAAACACATGCACATCACTACTGCTGCTTAAGTGACTGCATTAGTGTTTGCCAGATAACCATATTTCTCTACCCATAGAATCTTTCTGTTCTTAATTAAAGAGCATCTCTCCTGCATACCTTTGGTCAGCACTGTGCTGCCACAAGAGCAGCAAGGTAACTCAGGACAAAGCCAAAAAATCATCATCATTTTCCTCTCTCTCATAACTCTCATATGATGACATGCAGATAAAAGTTAGCATTTTTAAGTATAAAGAAACATAACACAAGGATGACTTTTGTAGTTCTGCAGTGTAAGAAGACCCCCAAATTACCTTTCGTTACATATATGACATTCCACAAATTATTAGAAATATGGTTTTCCAAGAAAGAAATGCCTTTGCATTTTGAAGGGCTTTTATCATCAAGTGGACAAAACATGAGACAGAACATCACTCTTCATTAGTTAGCCAAAAAAGGACTATTTTAAGAGTCACAGAACACATTGCTATGGACATTATCCCTCAGAGGGCATAACTCATTCAAATGAATTATGCTGATGGCTAAGAGCCCTGTAATCTGCATTTTAACATCCTTTTGCCCTTTTCTCTATAGTCACAGTGAGTTCCTGATAGCGCAATTCCTCCAGCTGTTGTTTTGGTCTTAGTCGAGTCAAAAATCAAATACATATACTAAGATTTTGTTTCAATAAATTAGCTTTTTCCACAGAAAAGTAGATGATGAGCAGTAACATCATCTGATGATGATGTTACTGATGATGAGCAGATGATGAGCAGTAACATCAGTTTTTTTGTTTGCTTGGTCCTGTTCACTGTGCAAGAACAGGAACTGCCTTGCTGGTTTATTGATCTCAGATCAACAAATTGCAAGTAAAATATCAGCCAGACTGAGAAATCACCACTCTGATTCTGATTAAGATCCAAAAAAAAAAAAAAAAAAAAAAAAAAAAATAAGTCAGAAAAAGCAATTCCATCCTCCTGTGTAATCTACCATCACAAGAGGGAAGAGCAGCTGAGTAAAGCAGAACTAGCAAGACCCCAGCTCACATCAGTCACAAACTGCTCTCTGAAATGGGTAGCACTAAACTACACCACTTCAGTGCGGCCCCCTGAGGCCATGTTTCACTTTGAATGAGTCATTTCTTAGTCCTCCAATTAGAAGTTTGCAGCGCTTGTGGTGAAGGAGGTTGCCCATGGGCTTTTCCGGTGAGGTCAGCTGATTTGAGACTGCTATCTTTCCCAGAAACGCAGCAAACTCTTGAATAGCCAACCAAGACTAGATACTTTGAATAGGTACTTCAAGATCTTAGGGTAAAAATAAAATTATTTAACTATGAGTTTTTAAATATAACTTCATGGACCAAGCAGTCTCAAATATACATGTAATGCTTATATTTTATGTTTTTATATCAAATGAATCTACACACTTTTGCTCAGCTACAGACAAACAAAATACATCAAATTTGCAGGCAATAAAGTGCCCTGAAAATTACATACTTAAACATTGCTTTTCTTCAAATTATTCTCTAGAAGTTATTTTGCTATAATCTTCTAGAGCCCAGCTCATGATAGGGCTGCACAACAGCAGCATACCAACAAGAAGTCCCTAGCTATAGGTAATTTTAAGTACAAATGGAGGAGAGAAAACAGGTACAGATGGAAGCAGAACCAGTAACACTGAAATGTTGGCACCAATTATACTAAGCAATGCTCCTGGTCCCCAAGGTAGATGGAAAGTCAGAGTCGACAAAACATTTAGTATCAAAAAGCAGTTAAATGCTGCAAAACAGACTCAAACCACCTTGCTCCCACACACAAAGAGCATTGTAGTAGAATTATTAGCTTAGTAGCAGAATTATTGAGACTTGGCATCACAAGCTAACCAGGTCTGGCTCCTTTTCAATCAGGATGGTAAGTTCGTACTAAGCTTCTTTTGTTTTGACAGGTCTTAGACTACCCAAGCTGAGTGTTTTCCTTCCCTCACCCAAAGCTGGGGAAAACGCATACGTGGGTGTGCGTGATGGCTACAGCTGTGACTTGATCTCACAAAAAATACTTGATGTAGGGTTCTCGAGAATTAGTATCATTTGAAAGGTCTTCCAAATGTCTTCCATTTACATCTAAAAAGCAACTTCAAAAATTGCATCCCCTAGGAAGCCACAGCAGCTTGTCTGAAAACAGCTACTCTCCACCTGGCTGGGGAAATTAAAAGGTCACATTTCAGAATATTCCATAAAACCAAGACTAAAATGATGATAAAAAAAAAAACAATATAGGGAATGAATAGTTAACCAGTTGAGTCTCTTAAAAAGATATATGACTATTTTAAAAGATTAAAAACAAACAAGCAAAAACCAGAAAGTTTTCCATGCAGAGGAATACGGAACCTGCTATACAAATACAGTAAAAATATTTGTTTAGAAAAATCTCACTATGGTCAACTTTGTAACCCCAAGCAAAAAAATAAAACTGTAGCTGTGAAATCACTAGTCAGTTGAAGAACACAAATCCCAGCTAACTTGGAGCCCCTCTGATTGTCTTAAACAGTTAGAAAGTGCATGTTAAAAAACAGTAAGGCCAGTTTCTCCCCTCCACTAACCCCACAGAGTGTTTACAGCTCCTTTTTTTATGCTAGAAGAGTTACTTTTGGATATGACTTATTGTAATTTAAGAAAACTACACTATTTACTCTTTTGTGGTATTACTTTTTCCTCTAGTGCTTTTCCCCAAATGAACTCACCATAGGTTCAGATCAGTGCCAGAAAGAGCAGAAACAAACATAGCAGCCCTTAGCTTTGGCTGGCTTACATATTACAGAGCTTGTAGTTTGACTAACTTTATGCTAGCAGAAATTGGCACTTCCTCCCAAAGAAACTATTCTGCTGAGCCTTCTCTGCTTGCTCTTGCACCAATTTCACATTCCTTGAGCTGGCAGAGCTGTTTGCATTGTTGGACGATGAACTCCAGAGAAGTACGGTCCACCTAAAATATTCCAAGATATATGATTTTTGTTGCATTTGTTTGAAATGGAGTACAAACATAGAAAACAGATATGGCTGAACTTGTTGACCAGAAAAACTGGAACGGCAAAGACTCAATTGATAAATGCAAACACCAAAATAGCAGAATTGTGTAGAAGAAGAGGGAAGGGAGAACACGACTGAGACACCTGACAACTGACACACACACACAAGGGGTATTTTATAATATTAAGGAATCATGCATGCACACACAGTTGTGTTAAGAATATTAGGGTTGCCTTGGGAACTTAAAATATGCAAAGGATCTAGATTAGACTAATTACTTTCTCTTGTGCATGAAGTTGCTGTTCATAAAGACTCATGAAAAAAAAAAAAAAAAAAAAACACTCCAAAAGGTGTAGAGCCATTTTTACTGCAAACTATTCAAACCTACTCTCTGAAGTGAAAGCTAATGTTTCCATTTCAGTTTTGTGACACTCATAGCTACAGCATTCAGCTACTTCAAACAATTTTCGTAATACCCTGGTTAAGCAATCTTTCAGCACAAAACTAATTAACTTACTATAGAACAAGCCAGGCTGTAGGAGGATAAGACAGATGTTCACATAGCAAACCAGATGCAAGGAGTTACTGTCTCAACTATTCAAAGCTAACTCACTTCACTACATACCTAGATGTACACTATCAAAACTAATGAGGTTTGTCATTACCATCCCATAGCTGAGGTGGCAATTTGTTAGTCTGCTTCAGCTATTTTGCCAAGTAACGTCTACTTTACCCACATGGAAGGAGAAGAAGGATCACAATTTTTTATAGATACCAAAATAGAAACAATCAAATATAAAAAGCTGAAAAACACAGAAATATGACTTAGGAGTAAACAAAATAATTCATCCTGGAGTCACTTCCCCATAATAGCACTCAAACACTTAAAAGCCAGAAGAAAATGAAGAGTGATGGATACCTCTTTCAAGACTTGAAAACCTCATAGTTCAACAACAACAATAGACTAACCTTTCTACAAGTCAAGATATATTTAAACAACCATCTACGAGTGATTGAGCTTTCAGCTCTGACAGGGTTCAACTGAAGACCAGCAAATAAGAGGCAGTTTCACCTTACACTAAAGTTTCATGAACTTGCATAATTTAGAGTTCGCCTGTGGAAACCTGTGGTGGGAGACAGAATCCAAGGAAGAGCAAAAAGCAGGACTAGACAGCAGGAATTGGGTGCTGAGGTGAGCCAGTTACACTGAAGTTCATCAAAATAAAAATATAGCAGGAAAATCTGTGAGCCTCTGGACAGTGGGCACAATAGTAGAGAACACTCAAATGAAGAAGTTGTTAGGTTGGTGAAACAAATTTGCTTTGTCTGTGTTGCTGAGCACCACCCAGGGCTCCCTGTTGTGGTTAATGACATTCAGTTTCCAAAATACATAGGCAACCCCTCCCCCTAGCCTATTACATCTCTTTTCACAGCTCTTCCTGTCTCATCCTTATCAGCCCTGTATGTTCCCTCTTCAGTAGTTCAGAAAGACACTCACATGGAACACCAATCCCACTTTATTCCTTATAGAAACATGCACTACCTTTAACACCATCATTATAAACATTCACAATTGGCATTTTTACTGGAGTCTAAACATTTACAATTGGCATTTTTACTAGAGTCTGACCCCTTAGACACAAGAGCAGTATAAAATTAATTTCTACTGCACAGAGCTTAACACCCATTTGCCCTTGCCAAAGAACCCTTTAAGCTTTTAATATGTGGCTTTCCCTCTTCTACTTGCTCCTATAAACATCAGAGTTGAACACTCAGATGATTTTTATATAGTTTATTATCTGCTTTTCTATAATCAGTGCTTTTTATTGTTGCTTCTTTCAAGTTCTTGAACACAGCCTGCCTTCTCTCTACTACAGAGTCACAGAAGGGTTGAGGCTGGAAGGGACCTCTAGGGATCATCTAGTCCAACCCCCCTGCTCCAGCAGGGACACCCAGAGCACAGGGTGGCATCCA
>JAWLRI010000942.1:1264806-1301721 GCA_034781795.1 Crypturellus tataupa | reverse complement strand
TCGCGCAGCAGCCGCGACCCCGCCGCTCGGTTTGTGCCGCGGCAGCCGCCCGGTGTGTGAGGCTGCAGCCGCCCGAAGCCTCCTTGTTCGCTAAGGGTGTTAGCGCCGTGCGGGCTGTGCGCACCCCGTACCCGGGCGGGAGGAATGGGGCGTCTCGCGGGTGCCCCCGCGGGCGCAGGGCTGCGCTCAGCGACACGCCGACACGGTGCCAAGGCACGTCTGCCCGGCGGGGAAGAAGCGCGACACACACAGCGCACCTTCCTACCATGTATAGTGCACAGCCTTAACGACAAGCCTTGCAGGTAACATACGGAGTCCGTACAGAAAGGGCAGCTTCCCGGGCGCTCTGGTGTCAGTGTGGCTCCCAGATGAGGCTCATCAGGACCACCAAGACCCACGCACGACCATGGCACAGGTCACACAGGCGCTCATTAACTTAGAGACTTGTTGCACCCTCCTGAGTGTGCCAGCCTGTTTCTTTCTTGGCTCTGATCTCAACAGCCAAGTCCCCTGTTGTTCTGGAATCCAAATCTCGTGCTCTTCTTCCCCTTCTGCACAGTAGTTATTAGAATTTATTACATAGCCTGTTTTCTGCATATTGCAAAGAGTAGAGGGGAGGCAGAGAATGTTTCATTCCCTTCCACCACCACCCTCCTCTTTTTAAGAAGTTATCTAGGTGTTGCAGAGAGTTTCTCAACTGTAATTTTTGTTCTTGGAAAAAAGATACAGCAACAAGAAAAATTCTGATATTTCTACTGCAGTAAGTGGAAGCAGCTGAATACACAGCACCTCTGAATAAAAGCAGGTCACTTAGATGCCTAAATATAGACTTGAAGTCAGATTTTCAGAATAGATCAGTACCCATTTTATTCCTATGTTATGCTTAGAACATAACATCTGAGCATCTTAAAATGGTGCACATATCAACACGGCTAACATCTATCACATGGTTGTCTTTCATCTTTTTTTCTAGAAGAAATCTATATGGTGAAGCATTTGGGTTTATAGATACATGATATACAGTAAGCATTTTGGTAGATTTACTACAGAGAAGGCAAAGCTGAAGGTTTCTTTTTTTTCGGAGGTCTGTCTTGTCTTTTGGGCCCGTGTTGTAAAGAGCTCCTTCCTGCAATTAGGAAGCCCTAGCAGGGAGGGTTCTGATTTATCAGAGGAACAGATGTTGACCGTAACTTGTACTGCAGAGTTACAATAAATCAGTGGCCTGGGCTGTCTTCAGCACAAGGTCTGAAACACAGGTCATCTTCTACAATTTTAGGTACCTGATACTCAAGTTAGAAGCCTGATCAATCTGGCCTTCTTTTAGAGTCAGTGGGGAAATCGGGATGCGGCCACCGAGTTGAGGCACGCAGTACGGAGCCCAACTTTCCCAGGCTTTCTAGTCCAAGTCCAACGGGAGCTTCCCTTTTTTTCTCAACTCTAACCCAAACCAAAGCAGAACATTCAGGCTGAGCCTTGCCCAAGCACATACGCTCAGTACCCAAACCAGAATGATCTCGTCACCAATGCTCTTTGCAACCTACCTGCCATTTCTCTTTGGCAGCCGTTTTCCGCCCCTTTTCCAGGATGAACTTTTAGGCTCTTTGTATCCTCCCTAACTATTAATCTAAATAATCTAGTATGAACTTTAGACCAGGCCTCCCAGGCAGCGGCAAAGCCAAAAAGATCTTCCAGATAGATTGTTTTTACAGGCGATATTTCCCTTTGTCAACTCTTTTCAGCTCTAAGCTGCTGCTTTCCCTCAGCTTTAACCATAATCACAGGCTGAGCCTTGCACAAGGCCCTGCAACCATGGGAAAAAATTCCTGCAGCCAAGTTCTTTTTAGGTCCCACCATTTCCCTTTGGGATCCCCCTTTCTGGACACACCCCAACTGGAGCTCTTGGCACTCTATTTTTGTCAACCCCAAAACTAACCCTAAAAATAAAGCGGACTGTGGGCTGAGTCTCAGGAAAGGTCATCTATTAAAAGGTTTTCATAGCCGTGCTCTCTTTTCAGACTCCCCTTTGGCAGCCCTCTTACAATCTCACTCCAGCAGAGGGTCTAAGTTCTGTCTTTCTCCCAGCCCTAATCCCAGTGGAACTGTAAGCGTATGCTGGGCCGTCCAGTGCTGACACCAAGAGGTTCTCTTTACCGCCACGTCACCTTGGCAGCCTCTACTTGCCTTTGGCAGCCTGTTTGTCAATCCACTTTAACTGCAGCTTCTCATTTTAACCACTTCTCAGCAGCTCTTTTGTGTCTGCCCCTTTCCACTCCCACTGCAGCTCCAGACTCTCTATTTCAGCCCTAACAAGAAAGGCCTAACTACATGCTGAGCCTTAGCCAGAGCCCCAGATCAGTGACCAGACCCAAAAGGTCTCCCAACCTTGTCAGCTCCTTCCCGACTGCTTTCTGAGCGGAGTTCGGGTGCTCACTCAGTCCTCACCATACGGGGAACACTGTCTAGACCAGGCTTCCCTCAACCAGCATCCCAGGGCTCTCCCAACCGGCTCTCTGCTCTTGGAGACAGACCACAGCTGCTCCTCCTTGTTCCTCTATGGCTTATGGGCATTTGTGAATACAGGAGATTTTTATTCATATAACCTGCCATAACTCAGAGGCTGCAGTCTAGCTAGCGGGTTGTTTTGTTTTTTATCATGACAAAATATACATTGCAGACCTGAGTTCATGCAACAGGGGCATTTATGGTTTTGGAATATTAAAGACTTTATTGGAACTGAAACCAAACCTGAAATGTTGCTGCTCCTAGTAACACCTTCAGGGAGTTACCTCTTGGGCACCATCTCTCTGCACTGCGTTCACATTTCATCAGAGGGGAAACTGCTCGATTCGCTTAGCTTGTGAACCAACTAACTTAAAAACTGTGAGGATAGTTCTGGAATTGACAAAAAATAAAAAGGGGATGGAATTATGACAATGCGACATCTTCTGAGGCTACAGCTGGTCTTTAGCTAGCTCTTGGAAGCCTGCATGCAACCAACATGTAGGTTACAGTGTTAGTAAGAAGAGTATTTGAAAAGGAAGGGGAGATTCCTTTTCTGAATTACTGCACATATCAAGTCCTGAATGGCATTCCCTGCTTGTCTTTAAAGAAACTCCATGGGGACATGGATTTACAAGTCTTTGAGCCTCCATTTGCATGACCAGAATTTTTTAGTGACCAAATACAAAGCTCGTTAAGTGCACATGGAATGGGTAGGTGCACACTGTCAGGGTCAACTCATAATGCTTGAAAACATTTTTTACATGCGTGCAATATCACCAGTGAACTAAGCTGCTCCTTTTGCAAGCACAGAGTGTGCTCAGCCTCCAGTGAAGTAGTCTACTATTCTTAGTAGCCTTGAGTAGTGTTTAGTGGCTTCTGTGGAGAGAAAGGCTTGTAACAAGTCTCAGAATAGGTTTGGGTGAAACTTTTTTCTTGTTGTTGTCTATCTCTGGTATTAGAATTTCTGCTGCTTCCCACATCTAGCGGGAGATTCTCTCAGCTAGGAGCTGATGGGCAGGGGAGAGGGAAGGATGATCTAACAAGGCGGTGCTAATGAACGACTGATTCTGGCCATTGACTCCCCTCATCAGTAGTCAGAACAGGGCTGGAAGCTCTCCTCTTGCCTTTCAAGAAAAGACAGCATTTAAACATGACTAGCAAACTTGCTTTTAAAAGTTATTTGCTCCTATTAACGCTTGCTATACAGTTTTGTTTAGCATTATTCAGTGTAGGACTGATTTGATAATGCTTTTCCCAGTACATTTATGAATTACTTGATTTTTTTTTTTGATGGTCATCAAAAACAACTGAAAGGGAGTGCTAGGGTCCCTACTTCTGAAGGAGGGAACATCAGTTTTCTAGTAGGGCTTAGCATCACTTCTGAAAGGTAACATTTCCCTTTACAATTATTTTCTGCAGCTGCAAAAAACAGAAGGCCTACAGTTTCCCTGGGCCAACTGCCATAGAAACTAATTTCAGCTAAGGCAGACTCATAAATTGTTCCATTACTCTATAAATTGGTCTGGGCACATGTCACTTCAAGCCAAGCTGTGCTACTTCAAATCTAGCCTGTAGTTTCTTTTAGTTTTTTTTTTTTTTCTTTTTAAGAACACATCTTAAAGACATGATGAAAACAAGTCATATCCAAAGTTAATTTTCTATTTCTACAAGACCATGAAACCTAAAAGCATAACAAATTATTGACTTTTAAAAAGATATATAAGACCATATTTTGACAACAAAGCATTCCCTTCATTTATAAGGCAGAAAATAAGGAATCAAAAAACAGCATCTCCAAGTACTTAAAAATGCAGACATAATTGCTCTGTATTCAGGAGGACAAATACAGCCTGTATGTGGAAAGGATTGCTAACTACATATGTTTACAGGCAAAAAGCATTGCCTGCCAGCTTTCAGACATGCCATTAAGAGTTACAGGATTCACAGTATTTTATATCATTGCAGAAGATTTCAGACAACATCTAAAGCATAATTCAAACAACAAAATTTAAATTGGTAAAGCTTATAAAACTAATCTGTATGATTAGTATGATAACTTCCTAAGCAGAAACAATTCTGACATTTCATTTGAGACATTACTAATCTCCTTTTGTTCTTCAAGAAGAAGCATAACCCATAGTTGAGGGCCTGCACAAAAATTCATCAGCTTCACTGGGAGATTAGTTTTATACCTTAGATTTTTTTCATTTGAATGCAAAAAAAAGTTCTAAAAAACAAAACAGAATCCAATCTATGTTTGAGGCAGTTCCTTTGGTCAGAATCCTAAATGCAGTGTAAACCAGGAAAGCTTCTTCTCACCTTGTTCAACTCTCTATAAACCAGCCCCCTGATAGACTCTCCAGGACCAGCATCTAGCAGTAGCAAGGTCCATTTTAGTTCAAATGGAGCAAATTTCCCCCAGCCAGCAAAACACTAAAGCACCAGGATCCCACTCCCTCTGGGGCCCTCTGCTTCCCTTTTATGACTTCCCCACTTAGGCAGCCCAGCTGTCAGTTCCACCTCCCAGCAGTTTAACAAGCCACAACTGCCAGCTTTTGCAGCTTATATAGTCTTTAAGGGCTAACCTCTTCCTTTTGGTCTAGTGAAGAATTTTAACCCTTCCTAGGTTTGTAACTCATAGTTCAAACTTGTGAGTTGCTTCTATGCAGCTTCCTAGAATAGATAAGACTTTCTAAGGATCTAAATTGTTGTTTTATCAGATGAACTCACCTCTGAACTTGCAGGCCTGGTCCTGGGTATCTGTTCTGCATCCCAAAGTTAGGGAGAGAGCAGGGAAGAGCATTCTCAGCTCTTCACAGCATATTTTGGAAAGGCTGTTTATCTAGTCTTTGCTCATAGAAGAAGAAACTAGACTTTAAGCAATATTGAAAAGATATAAATTAACATATTGCACCTTTAATAGTGAACTCTATTATCAAGACTTATCAAATGCATGTCATTTCAAAGAGGACATTCTGCATATCCATCTTGCTTAGTCTTCAGTGTCAAAGGTATTTTGACCAACATCACATAATAAATGTCACTTTGAATAAACTGTTAAGTGCTTTTGTGCCTGTCGAAAAGTTCATCATTTTCAAAATAAGTTTTTTATATTAAAATATACTTTGTTATCTGATTTGAATTTATTAATCTTTATAAGATAAAAAGACACATTTAATAGTAGCTAACATAATAAGAAATAACAGAGGTAACAGAAATAAAACATAGCATTTACTTTCTTTAGTTGCACATCTTTTAGTTTGGTGGAGAGTGCATCTTATCTGGTAAAAAATATTTGAAGTTCATTTGATTATTTGTAAAATATCAGAGCAGTTTTCCTTCCTGCTTCATCTCTTGGGCAGCCTTTTCAAGTTCTAGCTCAGCACTGCAGCTTCCTGAGCTCTTGCCGTGTTAGTTTCTTGCTTGCTGTGGTTAAGCACAGGAACTGGCTGAAAAACTGTGACAGAACTACCGTAGTTCCCACATGGTCTAATTTAGGCTGTTGCCACTGTTACTGGGGGCTCTGTTTTAAGGGAAGATCATGCTTTTGTCCTCATTCGGTTTTGCTAAATGCCTTTCTTTCACTTTTCTTCTGAAGATATTGATGAGTTTCTCTAATGTTAGTTGTTAGTCCTAGAAAAGGTTCGTGAAAGTCATGAAAGAATGAAATACTGAATTTTCAATGCTCAGTTTACAAAAGCATCCTTTAATACTGAGTGAGTCTCCTTTGAACAGAAAAGAGTGGGTATCTAGACTTTAAGTACCGACAACTAACGGAATTTTGAAGTTTGGTGGCACAGTACTTCTGAAAATAAGGTCTCCCATGCTTCTATATGGCATTTAAAAGTAATTAAAAAAAAAAATCTGGTCCTATGTATGTTCAAGACCTCATATGGTCAACATTTCATCATACAGTGAAATCCCTTGACAGGACTGTAGAAATAGGAATGATGTGGCAGTTGCCCACCAGCCTTAGAAAGAAAAACTGATTTCCATTTTTCCAAGCTCCTACAAGCTTTATGTATTCTCAAATAAGCAAGGTGAAAAGGCCAATTTCCTTAATCTTTCAGTTTATCTTTTCCTTAATCATTAATCACCATGATTTGAAAACAGACTTATATGTTTTAGTTATAACCAGTGTTTCATAAAATCATTTAAAAAAAATTATTTGGAAGGGGCTTTTGAGGAAACGTGGTCCAACCACTCACTCAAAGGAGATCCAGCTAGGTCAGTATTCTTCAGACCTTGTTTGTTCGAGTTCTGAAAACTTGAAGGATTTTTCAACTATTCCAATGTTTGACAACTCCTATGGGGAAAACACTTTTCCATATACCTAATGGGAATTTCCCATGTTCCAGCTTGTGTCTGTTGCTGCTTGCCCTAACACTGGGCACCTCTGAGAAGAAACTGGTTCTGTTGTGTCTAGGTCTTCCTATTAGGCAGTTGTTGCCATCAGTAAGATCTCTCCTTAGCCTGTTGAAAATGCAGGTGTCTTTAGTGCCTCTGCAAATTAGTGCCGAATCTAGCCCCATGACCATCCTAGTGGCCATCCGTTGGACTCGCTTCCATATGTCAATGCTTTTCTCCTATTGTAGAGCCCAAATCTGTACACAGCACTACAGACACAGCATCACAAATGCTGAACTGGAGGGAATAAACACTTTCCTCAACCAGTTGGCTGCACTATTCCACACAGCCCACTTATTTTGTCCTAGATATGAGATCCTCCATCCCATTTGCTTTTGATGAACTTCATGAGGTTCCTGCCAGACCAATTCTTTAGCCCATCCAGGTCCCCCCGCCCCGTTGTCCTGCAGTGCCATAGCTGCTCCCTCCAAGTTCGTTCTGTCTGTAGCTTGTTGGTGGAGCACTCCGTGCCATCACCCAGCCATCCATGCCGGGCAGCTAGCAAAGACGCAAAGCTGGATGAGCTGCATCTGCAGGCCCTGAGGGCTGCCGCTGGGACCACTGCTGGCCAGTTCTGCTGCGTCCTGCTGATCACAGCCCTTTGGTCCAGCCAATTTGTTATCCATGTTATCATCTACATACACAGTCCATATGTCATTGAATTGGCTCTAAGGCTAGAATGGAGGACAGTATCAAAAGGCTTCCTAGAGTCAGGTGTATCCCATTCCCTGTCCTCCCTTAACCACTGAGTAAGGTGTCTCAGAATGGCTTTTTTTTTTTTTTTTTTTTTTTTTTTTCTCACATAAAGCAGTCAGGTTGGTCAGGCACAATTTGCCCTTAATAAATCTATACTGTCTATTCCCAATCAGCTTTGTATCTCTCCTGCTCATGGAAATGACTGGCAGGAGAATTTGGTTCGTACTCTTCCCAGGGGCTGCCGTTCCACTGACCGCCTCCAAGTTCTCTCTTGTCCTCGAAGGAAGCTGTGGAAGTTGCTTTCTCTCTTCTTTATGGGTCATTTGTAATGTGTATGAATCAATATGACAAAACTGACAATGTGACCTTAATATATCACAAGAGGGTAAGAATCCAGCAGGTCTCTTACCTCAAAGAAATTTTATATTTTAATGTAAAAACTTGCAATATTTGAGTTTCAGTAAATCATGATATAATTCTGCTAGATGAAATTTACCCTGCTTGAACCCAGTCTTGCCTCAGATTCTTTTAATTTGCACAACAGATACACATTTTTAAGAAATGCTCTTCCAATGAGAAAATGTATATTTGGCAAAGTCATTTACTATTTTAGTTATTAAAAATCTTTCCTGATGTCAGTAGATATTTAAAATATTATTGTGCAAAAAATAAATGCAAATAAACAACTCGCTAAACCCCAGAATAAGAAAGCAGGAAATGACTCAGTATGAAGAAAAATGTGTTCACCTTAATTACTTTCTAAGTACTATGTAAAACTTAAAGGACTTCAGAGAAAATGAAACTCACTTCTCATGAGAGCAGTAAAAGCAGAAATACTGTAATAGCTAATTAGACTCAAGGCTGAAAGAGATTCCAGTGACATAAAAGCCTTTTGGTATATGTTAATGGGATGTAAAGCTGGGACTGGGCTTATTGCTGATAAGACAAGGCTGTGGAAAGCTGCCAGACCAGTGTGTTTTATGCAAGGCTGTGGAAATGGGTGGTTTGAGTTTACTAAAACTGTTCCCTCATGCAAATGTTTGTTTGAAGATACATGGGTATCAGGCCTGGTGTACACAATTCTTGTTTGTTAATGGTAGCAATAATGGTATTAGAAAGGTGATTTCTAACCTAAGTAGATACGCAATTGCAAGGGAAACTGCATCTGTTTATACTAAACAATTTTACCATTTACAAGTTTATCAGCAAAAGCTACACCACTGAAGCACCTTTGCACAGCTATGGCATCCTTTTCCCTGAGAGTATTGTAGTGTTTTGTCTGTTCGGGTGTTAAAAAGAAGGTTAAACATAATCACCATGGCCATTCCCGAGCTGAGGAGTCACCTCCTTGCCTGAGGTGTCTTCCCTGGTAAGGGTTAGGAGTGAGGTGATGGTCGGGACAGCAAGTTCCTACTAAGTCTGCACGTGTCCTTTGGTGCCAGTAACCTGGTATGAAATGAATTAATAGGGATTATTAGTGTTAAAGGAATGTGGCCAGTGTGCATGCGAAGCTTTGATCATGATACGGTGTCACGGAAAACTTCCTAGCAGCCTTCAGCAACATAAGCCTAGCACTTGTTGTCACAACGGACAAGCTGTAGGTTCCTTCAGTTTCACCAGGGAAGCACAAAAAGTTTTAGGAATACAGCTGGAGAATTCCAGGAGTTACATAATGAAAAAAAGTGCTAGTTGAGCTAGGAGCCTGATCAGTTTGCTCCAAATTGATCGTGTTATGTCATTACAAAAACTTATTGCTAATGTGGTGGAGGACTTGTGAGGAGAACTACGGCAAGGACTGGGGCTAGCACCTTTTATACTGCAGATAGTGCATTTTCAAGATTTTTCTTTTACTGTGCTCTGTAGGTCATGCATAGACAGCATGGATTTAAATAAAAAAATTTGGATATTGGTTGATTTGGGGCAAGAGGAAGGTCTAGGACGCAGTACATGCACCATTAAAAATAGCCATAGAACAAATGTAGTTTACTGCAAATTGCTAAACTGTTGCACTCATGGATGTTCACTGACACATGTGTAATATTATCCTCTTCATTTTTTTTAAGAAAAAAATAACCCTCAATCTTGCCAAAGACATTGCTGCCATTAGTCATTTTCAAATGCTAAGTCTCTTGAAAAATACTGTAAATGAAGAAGGATTCGTGTATTTTTTTTCTGAACAGTAAAAAGCTAGACAGACAGTACAAACCATTTCAAATTCAGATAAGTGACACATCTAAGTAGTGATTTAGATAATAGGTGTATTCTACATTGTTTTTAGTTACTTATTGTTTGAAAGCACTAAAAAATATTCAGGATTTATAGGTAATCTTCGGTGCCAGATAAATGATGTGACTTATCTTGCCTGATAGCCAAATACAGCCAAGAGTGCAGCAGAATATGCAGGTAACATCACACCAATGAAAGCAAATATACAATTATTTGTGCAAAATACTATAGGCAGAAGGGAATAAAATACATAAAATACATCATAAAATACAACTCATCCCTAGCTAATTTGTTTCTCACAGAAAAAGCATAATTCTTTTAGATAAGGTACAGTAATTAATAGCAGGAGAACATCTTGTCTGTGTTTACATATAAAATAGGTTTGGAAATTAATTAATTGGTGGAGAAAAAGGATTAGAGCCACAGATAAGCAACTGACAGAGGCCCAAAGCTCCTCACCAAGGGTGCAGTTTTACATGGGCAGTGAGTAGGGTTGGAGTGACAGAAAATTGAAGCAGAGGGGGACACGCCACAAACCACAGCTAATTTGGCCAGCAGCGTTCCTGTGCTGTGGCTGTTTCTGATGAAGTTGCAGACGCATTTCCTGTGCAAGGCAGCACGCAGGGTGGCTTAGAGGCTTGCAAAATGCAGCGGACGTGCAGCACTACAGGAGTTTCACTGTTAGTGTCAATGGCAATTGCTCTTTACTGCACTGTGCTGCAGACATTAAGACAGAGTTCCCATGCTATATAGAAGAATAAAGAGATGAAGCCAAGAGATTTTGCTTTGCTTTGAAGCAAGGCAAAGGCTTCAAATAAAGACCTTGGATGAAATATACACACATTACAGTGCGTTCTTGAAGCACTATTTTGAGTTGAGCTCCAGTTTAAGAAATGTCTTACACAACTACCCCACAGTATGGAAGGGCTTCAAAGCCTGCAAGCTGTGTTGAGTACAGAATGGGAGGCAGCACTGAAGCAGCACAAGCTTGCCATCATAGACCCAGCTATTCAGTTTCGAATAAATATTTACCACAGAAAGTTGCCAACATAAAAATAAAACACAGACATGCTTAAAAATTTATTATGCAGAAGGAAACCATTTCCATGCTGCTCACAGTCTGCAGATCATTGCACACGGTTTTCTCTTCAGGTTCCTGCAGCAAAGTAGGGAAGAAAAACACCTGTGGTAGATTGTGTGGTCTCTTCTGTTTTAAAGCAAAGAAATTTCCACTAAACATAACCATGCAACTTTATATTTGTGTGTCCTTTTCCTATTACTCTTGAATGCTAAATACTGCAAATAAAATGTTTTAACTGTTCCTATACATGGCAAACGGGGCACTTGTTTTCTCTGGCTGGAGGAGGCAGGCAGGATCTGACTGCCAAAGAGTAGCATGAAGACACTACTTTATTTTCCAAAAAACAAAAATTAAAAAATCTCATCCCTTGTAATTTCTTGCTTATACAAATATACAGACACACATACACGGGCTAGAAAAAAAAAAAATTTGCAGGAAAGAGCTGACAAGAAGGGAAATGAAGGAGAGAGGCTAAGAAACAAGTCGTGCAGTGAGATAGGGAGGGAGGAAGGAGTGGGTGTTTTCTTTCCTCTTCTACACAGTCTGTGACAGTAAAATTACTTTGAAGGTTTAGGCATTAGATAAATGCTAAAAAGGAATTACAAGCAAACATGAGAGAAATCATTTGAAACAAATATTGCCTTATAAATAGAATCTAATAGCTTCTGCTAGAACAGCAGGTCTCATGAAGTATGTCAGCAAAGTGACCTACTCTGTCAGATATCGTCATGTTTTATTTCCCCCTTCACTCAGGCAAAGAAACAATTTGTATGACTTAACACTTCATTATTTTATTCATTTACTTCTTCATCCATTACAGGTATATTTCCTACCAGTTACTAGGTTGATCTTGTCTCTGTCCTCAGTCATGGTCATTGGCAGAAGGTCATATTCTCTTGAAAAATTCCCTCAAAGAGAAAGATGCATTTCACCAGGCATCTCAATAAGTCTGTAACTTTCTTATTTGTAAGAATTTCTAAGGAAAAGGGGAAAATGGTGAAATCTGAGTAACTTCTACATGAAAAAACATGTAAAAATGCATGTCATCTTTTGTAGGTCCATCTAGTTTCTCTGAGGCAAGTCAGAAAAATGAGTATCTTATATAGTGTTGGCCCATACTATTAGGGCCAGCCCTAATAAGCTGGACGCAGGCACCTGCCTTCCACATATAGAAATCTATACTGGCCATCTCTTCCTCTTTTCAGGTACTTCATGGCCAAGGCACATTTCCCTGACAGTATATGCCATCTAACTTCAGGCCATGCCACCTGGTACACAAGGAAATATATTCCATTACATTCTTAATGTTCTTTCAACTACCATGTTCCTTGTTAATTAATCTCAGTAGTAATGTTTAAATATTAAATAGTACTTAGAAATATTTACAATTTTATATTTACAAATATTTTAAACTGCAAATATAACAAAAGTCATTACTAAAACAGCAATTTATAGAAGAAAACAAGATAATTTCTCTGTATTGCAGCCCTGAGATTATGCTCACATTTCAGTGTCTTAAGAATCATGCCTTAAAAATTGTAGGCCACAGTCTAACAGAATGAATAAAATACATTTAGGATAAGATGAATATAGGAAGTAGAAGAAAATTTACATTAGATCTTAACACATGAATCTAAGTGGATTAAAGTTGATGGCTGAATCATTTACAAGCTCTAGTTTCTAGCTTCATCACAGTGCTGAAGAGTTTCATAATTGATTTCTACAGGAGCAAAATTGGACTAAATTTTGGATTTTCAAATCTCCTGAAAATTGTCCATAAATATATAGTCATATTTTCCATGATTTCCAGGTGATGTTTGTTAAGTATTCAATTAATGTTTAATCTGAGATCTCAGTCATGAATTTGAGAGGCAGGTTGGAGTTTATATCTATTATTTCTGGTACCAAAAATTCATCACGACAAATTATGCCCTCAATTGGTTTCACTGAATCAACAGCCTTGGCTGGACCATAGAAAAGAATTTTCCTTGTCACACATAAAGTCTTTACAGAAGAGTTAGCTCTGCAGTGCAGACAGCAGTGAAGTGCTCTAACAGTATTTTAACCACTTCAGAAAAGAGTCATTAAAATAAATGTATGCAAAAGAGGGAGCTGAGGAATAGGAAAGTGTCATTTATGACATATGTATCACCAGAGTAGAAGTGCACTTGAAAAAAACATTCAGATAAAGAGAACTACCTGAAAAAATAGCTATCTTAGGGTAAAACCACTTCAATCTGGTATCTAGAGTAAAGAAAATGTGAATAATGACATCTGTCTGAGTATTGGTTCTGATTTTCACTCAGGAGGACAAATCTAACTGAAGAGAATTTTACCTGAAGAAACATGAACCCTCTTGGGTGACTTGGGATCTACAGGTACGAGTCTTGGTGAAAATGTTTTCTCCTTTGGGCATTGCTAACCCTTTGGTAGGGAGAAGCTTCCAACACTTGTCACTTTCTACAGCGCACATTTGGCCTCCAAAGCCGTCTTCTCCTGGGAGAAATTTTATATTTTAGCTAACAGGACATTGTTGTCCTTTTCTGGGCAAAACCTATTATTATCTTAGGAAAAGATAGAGTACCAAAGGAGGTTACTAGTATTATTTGACGGGCATATACCATATTAGCTTTAAAGCACAGAACAAGTTAGAGCTGGCTTGTTAATTGACTGCTTTTCAGCAGATGGAGAAAACAGACGCTGAGAGGCTAGAATAAATTGACCATACAAGTTAATGGCAGTTGGGAACATGAGTCAATATCTTCTGGCAAACAGAGTCGCTGCCAGCTGTCCCCGTGGCAGCGCGGTGTCAGCATGGGCTCCCTTGCCACCTTCGCTGGCACTGGTCAATGTGGCAGGAGAGTCCTGCAGCCGCGGGAGGCGGCCTCTCCCCTGTCACCACCTGCCCCAGCCCTTGGCTCACGAACGGATCCTACTTTCTCGCACAGAGAAGTCAGCTGCTTACTTTGGAAGGTTTATTTCAGGCTTCTTCCTTCACATCACTGTCATAAGCCTTGTGGACTGGGTCCACAGCTATTAGGTTTACTAATCGTTTTAATCGTCAAACTTTTTTAGACTCTTTCTGAAAAGTTGTCCAGTTTATGCAAAGATCTACATGATTCAAACCATTAATTTTTTGAGGTCTCTGTATTTCAGACAAGGCATTGCGGGTATGATAGACAACTGTTCAACACAGCCATCTTAAATAGTTTATAACCTACGGCTTGGTCTGCCATCATTTTGTTAAGACCTGTCAAGGCTTCACTTTACTGTCTGGAATCAGACAATGCGTTTTGCATGTCTCAGTGAATGATAAATATCCTTCAAGGATGTGCTAGAAACTCTCTGATGCCCTCTCCTTCTCTGTAGAAATGGCACGTTTCATTGAAATCTCTATGAGGAGGGCTGTTCTTTGCAAGGTCAGCCCCATGGACTTGGTTTCTGCTCCATCAGCAGCAGGACTAATGGCTCCTACTGTGACAATTGCTGGGGTTAGAGAAGATCTGGAGAAGGTCCCTGCCCACTGATGTCTGGATTAAAATCTAGAACCTTGGAAAGAAGTTTCCCCACATACTTCTTTCAAGTAGCTTTTAGAGTATACTTTCCACCTGCTTGCCAGTGTTCCCAGCAACTGCTCTGTTCTGACATTACAATTCCAATGCCCAAGTTTTCTTAATCTCTCTGCTCCCTGTTGCCTTATTTTTCTGACCAGTGGCAAAAAACATGAGAGCAAAAGGACTGAAAAAGCCTCTCAAAAAATTGCTTCTGCCAGATTGCTTGATTGGGAATAAAGTATGACTGGGGTAATTGATAATATGGCACAAATCACAGAATCACAGAACGGTTCAAGGTTGGAAGATCATGCAGTCCAACCCAATGGTTGCTTTGTTGCTATACTATGAGAGTATAGGTTTATGCCACGTCATTGCTCCCTCCTAGACAGGCTTCTGCCCATGAACAAGACTCCTCTTTTGGCACCTAATGTTATCAGAACTCCAAGCATCTTTTCCATGCAATGGTATACCTAATTTCTGGGATTGCTCTGCAGGCAGCCAAAGCATTTCCCACTTCAGATCACATGGCAGCCCTCATGCCTTTCAGCAAAACACCATGCCATGTATCTGTCAGCTTCACAAGAGTTCACTTTACCACAAGAAAGCTTAAAATGCAAATACAATTTTTATTTTTGACACAATTGCTAAAGAAAAGCAAATTGCAAACATGAAATGTACTAGTTTCAATTCTTTGTCTTTAACTTATGCTGCAGATTCATCTCAATTTACCTTCTCTTCACCCTTCATCCCTACTCAACTGTTCCCATCTCTCTCCTTTGTGCTAGCACTGGTGCTTGTCTTGTGTACTGTGGATCAGGGGATTTGCAATATCAGCATAGAGAAGGCAGAGGAACTGGCCTAAACATACACATAGAGCTTCTGAGGATGTTTTAAGAACCCCCTTGATTCCTCTGAATTTCTGTATTTCTCTACTCCCTTCTTTCCCTCATTATGCTGCTGGATCTAAGTGTGAGAAAGAAATGGAATATCCTTGATTTTACTTGATAGCATCTCTTCTGTGAAGCACAGAGTTCTGGTTCTTCTCTTCCTCCATCTTAGGAAAAGAAATGTCAGATATATTTCACTGTAATATTTTAAAAATCATGTATCACATAAATGTTTTTGCTGCATGGAAATTTCAGTTACCTTTTGGTTTATTGGCATTTTCTATATACCACACATGTCATGTTAACTACATAGATGTTTCGTTTCAGAGGTTATTGAGTGATGCTGCCTGTATGACCTGTGTCTGTCTGAACAGTACTGCTTTTTATCACTTTCTGAAGCTTGAAAATACCCTCCCTTGCAGAGGACCAGACTGAAACTCCTCATTCTTCAAATACAGCTAATAAAGTAGAAAGGTATTAATGGCTCACGGAGATGCTGCTCGGTATTACTAAGTGAATAGGACTCTAGCCCCCAATTTCTACAGAGCAACCTGCTAGAGTGTTCAGGTGCAAGGAGGTAGAAAGAAAAGACACTCAAAAACCCTGAAAACTGTATAACCTCATAATTAATCAGCATCCATTTCTAAAGAGGTGATACATAAGACCCTCTGCCTTGCCACACAGACAGAGTAATACTATGTTGTACCTGTTCTGAAGGTTTTGCCAAAAGGAGCAAACGCTGAGGTGCTGCCTGCAGTCCTGGCAGTGTGTGTGTTGCCTCTGAAATGCCCCCGTTCAGTGCAGGTGCTCAGGCAAGCACACAGCCACGGCCCCGCGGAGCTCTGCTCTGCTGGCTGTGCTTTTCGGTTCACATTATCCTGTGGGCTGCTCTTTAGCACTTCAATCATACTCCATCCTTTTGCTCTGCTCAAACTGACCTCACTTTTTAAATGGAAAAATATATTAAGAGAGTTATAATCATAATGTTCCCTCTGGTTCCATTAGCTTCAGAAGAACTGTGTTTCATACATTATATGCGACCAAATTAAAAGGCTCAAGATTTCTGTGTGCAATTCATGGCTTATAGAGGCTAGGTATAATTATTTCTTCCGGAGTGCATTATGCTAGAATTTGAACAGCGGTCCAAAAGCTTTCCCATGTGCCGACAGGGTCAAAAATCCCATCCCTTGGCTGGCAAGGGCACAGCCTCTGCTGTGCTTGTTTCAGCATGGCCAGACTCTTAGGTAATTAGGGAAGAATTAACCTCCTCATCACCAAATTAGGGGTTGTTTTAACATATAAAAAGAAACACTGAGTTTGGAACATAAACATACTGATCTCATATCATCAAAAATTACAAATGATATTAAGTTATTTATGAAAAATTATTTTAAAATATGGTGCTTGAAACACTGAAGAGGTTCCATGTAAGACCTTCATTTTGAGTTTCATGAAATGTATTCCTTTGCACACTGTGAAAATAGAAGCTGTTCATCTTGTTCTTCTGTACATGTTAAAACTATGTACCATTAACCTACAATCATCTCAGTGGAGACAAAAAAAATTATTATGACCAAAACTACCATCATATAAAGCATTTTAGTAATGTCACAATTTCATACAAAAGTGGGCATTCAGCTTGCCTGGACAGTTTCTTATAAGGTGACTTCAGTGACATTTCTGTAATTCAACTGATGAACCTGAATCGTCAGTAAATTGATGATGGCTGAGATCAAACCCAAGCATCTGAAGCACATCTTGACCTTACACTTATGTTATGTTACAAGAAATTTTCAAGATTCTGAATAATTTTGTAGTCTGTTCAAATCTTGAGTGGATAATGGATATCACAAAAGCGAGAATTATAAAGTAAGAAGTCTTATCAAATCACTGTAGAATTTGTGCAGCTGGGCTCACCGTTTAGTTCTTACAAATTGGGGTATCTTCTTATTTTTTAATAGCATCACTATAAATTTCTTTGGAGTGTCTGCTCCCAGATTAAATCATGCTGTCCTTAGATTGGATGAATTTAGTGAACTGCCATTTTCGTGAGATTGGTCAAAATGGAAGAGATTTGGACAAATAACTACTACGAAATAGCACCAAAGAAAAATATCAAAAATAGAAAGTTTAGCTTCTTTTCTTGAATTGACAAACCATTTTTTAAAGTTATTTCAGGACCTTTGATGTAATTCAGGGTTTCCCAAGATCTTCACAAACTGATGCCAATTATTCTGCACTATTACTTCCCATTGAATGTGGAAAATAAGTGCTTGGTGAAGTGTATAATACTTCGCGTTTAATTTCCTGAAACACATAATTTCATTATTTTCTATTCAATTTATGATTTCATATGGTAGTTACAATGTGAATATCATTTTAAGGATGTTCTCAGATGCAAAATTGAAGCATGCCGTTGCAATGTTTTCCTGTCACTCACTTGTTACAGTGTAACCAACACTCCAAGTCATTGTATGTATATTATTGAGCGTATCTATTCAGATCTTCCTATTTTCTTTCCTTCTGAAGTGTTTAAAGCTAAGCACATCACTTACCAGTCTAGTCTTCTAAATTTAGTCACTTTTACTAATGTAAAGAAACACATTTCTCCAGTACTTGCCTCAAAGTCCTTTTCTTTTTCTTTTCTCTTTCTGTTTCCTTTTCCTTTTTTCTTTTTTTTAAATCTTTTTGAATTTTAATTCTGTAACAAATGATTCAGTCAGCCCATCCTAAAGCAGGACAGTAGGACCCTGCCACGAAACTGAGTAGACAAGGTTAGGATGACTTGGTCTGATGGAGGCCTCTTGCTGTAGCCCTGTAGCCATCAAAGCTAAGGGAGTTCAATCCCACCCAAAGACTCTATCTATGCATAAGTCGTAATCAAGCCACTCAAAACTATCATCTCAGGATACAAAAAAAATATCATCCTGCTTAAACAAATATTCAGGGAAAGATTTATTTCTGGTGAGGTGGCATAGGAACAGTAACACTATCAGGCAACTGGCATTTGGTTGCTATTACAGGGAACAGTAAGGACAGCTCAGTGTTATAACCAAGACAAATTAATTTCTTTATAGGAAGTGTACTATCTGTCTTTTTAATTCCTTCTGTTTCAAATGCTTTAATTTCACGACTCTAAAAATATGCACTTCATTTTTATACTTCAGTGGGTGATTATGTGACTAACAAGAGTGGTGAGACTGGAGAGGGAAAAATCAAACAAATCATAGCAAATCTCACACGGTTTTGGTAAACTGAAAACTGAGGATCTTATTATTATTATTATTATTTATTTATTCATATCTTTTGTCACTTTGTCTTCTTGAGGACAGAATTTACAATACCACCCTCACCTCAATTTGGATGATTATACCGGTACGAAGCCACTTCCCTTCTTCTTATACTCAAGGACTCTGGTAAGGAAAAGACTACAGAAAACATCACAGTCAGAAAGAAACTACAAATAATAGGAAACTTATGAGAGGTAATGAAGCAAGAAAGAAAAATGTATTGAGGATTGGATACCCTTAAAGGTGGTCACAAAGGCTCAGCAGCTGCCTCAGCCTCCCAAAGCTACACAGAAAGATCTTTGTACAAAGGGAAGAGGAGGCTCAAAAGTCCTCACACCTATAGATAACTACAGTTTTCACATTCTACTTGCAGAACTTTCTCCTTCCTTTTCTACTGGGAATATCATTTGTAGGGCTGATTGGGGATTTTCTGAATATTCTGTTTTGCCATGAAATAATTATTAGGCAAAATATTTTTTTTTTCAGGAATGTCTGTGCCTCTTTGGACAAGAATGAAATTTCTGACCCAGAGCACATGGCCACCTCTCCCAGCCTCATTGTGACAGTTCTCAGGTGGCAGATAGGAAACTACAGTTCAAATCTCTGACCAACACCCCTGTTGCTACCCCAGCTGCCCGGTGACTGTTCTGTCCCGGGACTTGGTGGCCATTCAGGGAAGAGTCTCTCATCCTCACCTGTTGTATTTTATATAAATGCATCCATTTTGCAAAAATAGTTAACTGGTTATTATTGCAGGTAATTGAGCCTTGGTGCCCACAACTCAGGTGAACACTGTAACAGGCTACAGAGCTAATTTCTGACCCAATTAATATTTCATTTGTTCACCGTAAAACAGCTCCAGCAGGAAAGAGACCGGAGGCTGAAATTTTGCCCATTAGTTGAATACCATCCATCCTAGACTCATAAATAACGCTTTATAATGAAAAATATATAATGAAATTAAAGATTGACCCCAGTGTGTATGAGCAGAAGAGGAGGGGGCAGACTAAATTAAGTTTAATTTTAGCTTTGAAAGATTGGCAATTTCAATTAAAAAAAAAAAGTTTTTTGTTTTAAAATTTTAACAACCCAAGTTTAGCAAATCCTTGGGAAAAGCTGAAAGTTTCACCAGTTTCTTCCTGAGAACCCATGGTGGATCAATGGAGAGTTATAAAATTTACATCTAGCCCACAGACACCTGCCATTTAAGCTAGTGGAATAATTTGCAGCCATAAGTTGTTTTTCTCTGCATGGACTGATACCAGAGTGTAATAGGATGAGACACACACATTTGTATGGATGTCATTGATTTTCGTTGGCAGTGACAAATAAGGAGAATTAAAAATTCTGTATTCTTTTCCAGACTCCGAGAAGGCAATGCCATTTAATGGGAACTTCTATTGCTCCCAGCTCTGACCTTTTTCCTGCTGTCCCCTCAGTCTCTTCCTAGCCCAGTCCTGTCCCTTCTCTACTTCTTGTTCCCCATGCTCCTCCACAAGTCACTGCTCCACAAGCTTCTCAGACTCTTTGCACTGCAAACCACTGCTTTGCACTGCCAGCCTCCTGCCTGGCAGCTTTGTTTGACCGCTCTTTCCTATTCCACCACACTTCTCTGGCTTATTATCTCGGCCACTATGTCCATTCCTTCTCATATCTCCTACGACACTTCAGGCTTTTGTCACATCTGTCTGTTGTGCAGTTTTCTTGCTTTTCTCACTAGTCTCCAAACGAGGCCAAACCCAACCACTTGTGCCAGGAAATTCCCTCTCCAATCTCCCTCCTCCTGCATTTCCTGTGGTGCCCGCATGTTCCTGCTGCATGTGCGCAGATTTGTTTTCTCTTTCTTGCTTTCCAGATGCCAGTACACGAAGGAGCAGAAGAGGCCTAAGAACATACAAATGACTACACTGGCTCAGCAGGTCTCTTTAGACAAGGGTGTCCTGACAAAACCCAGCAGCCCGGGAAGCAGCAGAAACACAAGGCAAGCGTGTAGGGCTGCTTCCCAACAACACTCTCTGTTCTCAATACTTTGCAGCCTGGAATTCCAGGTGTCCTTGTTAGATAACAATGGATTTCACATAGGACAGCAGCAGCTTCAAGGCAGGCTTAGGAGCTGTCAGACACTTGAATATGGTAGAGAAAGTGGAAATCTGGTGTATTTTAGTAGAAATGGAAAAAGAAGCATCCTTACCACAAAGACCAAGTCTCTGCTGACTTAAGTCCTACCTCTAACATGCAGTGTCTAGAACCTTTCAAATATAGGACCCCAGCATTATTATGAAGGTGAATAGGGCAAACTATTTCTGTTGTTTCTGAAACTGGCTTGTTGTCCATGCAGGATGGACAATTTCAGCCCAGTTGATGATTCATTGTTGGGAGTGGAAGGAAGGGGCAGAGGGGGAGTTTCAGAAATGGCTTTCCCCATTTGCAAATCTCTTCTCCCAGTTTCCTGGAGAGATTTCTCTGACTTATTCTCATCCCTCACTGCAGTAGGTCAGCTATTTGTGAGCTGAGCAATGAGCAATGGGTCGAGCAAACTTCTTTTTGTAAAACCTTGTATGTTTGATAAAAAATTGTTTCTACTAATATACCAAGTCTCATTGTTTATTGCAACCTACATTTGAAAATCACCAGCAAAATAGAACACAGCACTTGCTTTTAGCCCTCCTATCCAGCACATGATTCACTGCATTGCATGTGGAAAAGCAATAACCTGAGCACTCAGTGCATTTGTGTTTACTTTTACAGAAGCATTCACAGCTAGCACCGTAAGCTGAAAGCTTTAATCTGTGTACGATTTGTTTGCATGCATCACTCTGGCAATCTTTAGAATGTATGTTTATCACAATGCAAAAGCAAAATAAAATAAATTGCTAACAGTTTGAAAACCCATTTGCAATCCAAAGGCTGATAATAGTTTATTTGATTCAAAATAAAAAAATAAAGCAGCTCTAAATACTAAGACAAATTCACCCAATTGCTCAGCAGGTCTCAGCTTCAGACTTACAATCAATGACATTCAACTAGGGGAGACTATGGTACACTGCTATAATTTGATATTAGCAGTTAGCTGATATAATACTCCATATGAAAGGATACTGTTTACAAAAATACAATAAATATGTTGGGGAAAGAGAAAGAGAAATGATGCTGAAAATAAGTTAGGCTCTATCTGTCAGAGATGAGCAACCTTCTTGGTTAAAAGTTAGGAAAAATACACCCCAGAGCATTTGGTCTTCTGATTTGGACAGTGATGGCTCGCCACATTTATGAATAATTTCTTGTAGTTCTCTATCTCCTTCTACCCCAGAAGCTAAATTAGTTTTACAACTATTAATTGAATTGTCTAACTTCACTACACTCTCTGAGATAGAAAGGATTATTAACTCCACTTTACAGATAAGGAAACTGAGACAGGGAGAGGAAACGATTAGCTGGAGGTCACACAAGGAATCAGAGACAGATAAATCCCAGACCTCTCAGTCCAATGCATTAAGTGCTGATGAGTGTTCCTCCTCCATGCAAACAGCCCTCAGAAATGAGATGCACTTCAAACAGAAACGATCAAAATACCATTTCATCAAGGTAAAAGCTTCTGAAATTCATGCTCTGCTGGTTATCCCTACCATTGTTCTCTTTTGTCTCCAGCCCATTGTTTTAAATGCAGTTTATGCTCCCTTTCTCTGCATGCATGCAGCGCATGCAGCATAGGCTCTTGGGTCCCTTCATACAGTCCTGATGCCCGCCCAGAGCCCTCTGCCCTGCGTACGGCCGGCCTAGTGCCGCAGCACTGCTCCCATTGCAGCAGGCGCAAAACTGATCGCTCTGCGCACTAACATGTGAAGTAAGAGCCCTCTCTCCAAAGTGACCGGTCTTTACATTACACAAATGCAGGATGTTTTTGCTTTAGAGAAGTTAATGGGTACTTCAGGGGTAATCATCACTGAGAGGATGGAGGGGATTAACAGTACACCAAATATCTCACGCTTCGGAAAGATGTTCCCTGGCCAAGGCCCTGGTTTGCACCACTTTTTTTATTTTGTATTTCAAATAATCTACGCTCACATTCTGGATATCTAGGAAACCTTTAGTATACTTACCTTGATTAAGACATTTACAGTTTCAGCTGTCACTCTTCCGCATGAGGTATTTGATTAAACTAATTAATGTGGTGTTTATTACCTGGCAGCCATTAGTAAGTGAGCTAGTTAAAGATTTCCCACAGTGTATCAATCAACAGAATAGAATTTTCTTTACTTTAGTTTAAACCTATGTGTTTAGGCTGTAATTACCTCATTTCTGAGATTTAATCCTGAATTTCTTTAAATCAGCAGAAATTTTGTCATTAACTTCAATGAAAGAAAGATCAGGATATCTGGGAAAATGCCTTTTAAGGCACTGTACAGAAGCAAAAGAGGTCCCTATAATATCTTGGTTTTGAAAAAAAAAATAGTTCCTGGCTTTGGCATTTCTCTGCATACTTCCATCTCCACTGACTGCTTGTACACAAATCATTTGCCCCATTTCTAACAGAGTGAATGAGATCTCATGACTTCACTTTGATGGAACAGATCTATGCCATTAAAAAAAAATATAGCAAAAAATAAGGCAGAAGTGAAGATTCATATAAAATAAATTAAAAAGATTCAAATGACTGCATTAATTACTGAAAAAAGAGAGCTATAACCTTTTCACTGTTAAAATCTTTCTCAAGTTTTCTCGAGCAAGATTGTAAAATCAAGTATTTTTATATGGCACATCAAAATCAATGTGTTTTAAGATAGTTTTTATAGACTGTTAATATAGAATTAATTTTCATAATTGTTTGAAGTTAAGTAAACAATAAGTTTGTCTGGATTGTTTTGAGTGAAACCACTGGAGGAACTGTCTGGGGAAGGGTTTTATAAGAGGTTCCTGAAGTCTGGAGTTTCAGCAAACAACCTGGAATTCAAGAAAATGCAATAAAATAAAATAAAAAATATATACTATCCATTATCGACTGTTGTCTCTTATTTTCTATAATTATATATAATTTACTACCTGATAGTCCTGCTTTCTCTAACAAAACATAGAAGATGGATGCATTCTAATTTACCTGTGACTTTTCTTACCTAAAAGTCATAATGAGTTCAGTATTATGCTTTGGTTTAGCTGCAGAAGAAGTATTTATTCTGTTTGTGAGTATAATATTCCTCTCGCTAACTTCTAGTTATTCTTGGGGCCAAAGGAAGCTTTTCTGCCAGTGCTATTCTGGTATGTAGCAGGCAAGTTTGCTTGGTTTACGATCCCTCCACATGTCTAGGGTTGTGTAAGGGTATAGGATTGTCAGTGGCACTTGGATGTCCTCTCTGCACACAGATTAATTTTCGACTTCACACCCAGAAATTCTTCTACCTAATCTTCGCCTCCTGGGACCTAGTTTAGATGCCACGGTCTGCTTTGCTTCCCTTGCAGATGCCAAGAACTGAACGTTCTGTCACAAAATAGGGACTGCAGCTCTGTCTACACTAGTGTTCTGTGCTGAAGCAAGGCAGGTCCTGACAGCCCTCCCGGGCTGCCCCCTGGTTCAGTCTGCAGGGCTGGGTCTATGCGCACTAAGTGCCCTCCCTTTCCCGGGAATCTAGCCCGACGGCTGAGCTCCTCA
This sequence comes from Crypturellus tataupa, assembly GCA_034781795.1. Lineage (NCBI taxonomy): Eukaryota > Metazoa > Chordata > Aves > Tinamiformes > Tinamidae > Crypturellus > Crypturellus tataupa. The sequence goes on along the minus strand of JAWLRI010000942.1, from coordinate 1,277,434 downwards.
CGGCCACTGCGCTCAGTCCCTAATGGAGATACACACACACACACACACACACACACACACACGAGTCCGAAACGATTGCTGCTTCGGGGTGCGCCTGCCGCAGCGCTGGTTCAAGCAGGTCACAAACAGGCTTTTGAAGCAGAGCTCCCAGCTGTCCCGCTTGCTCTTTGGGTCATGTTGCAGAGAGGTCTCAGAGAGCTTAACCTGGGTTCCTTGTAGGTGAAACTAAACAGGGCTCCAAGATTACTCCAAGTATTCCAAGATTATCCCCTAATGCTCTTCAGCTCCTGATGGACATACAGTGGATAGGACCAGACAAGATGTGGTGGGAAGTAAACCCTCTGAAACACGTACGATGTGGATATTATGTCGCTCCGCATCGGTTCACTCCGCAGCCCTGCTCCCCTCGCAGGACGCTTCCTTCCAACCCAAACGTAACCTCAGATGACTTCAAACAACATGTGTGATGGTGACGTACAGTTCAGAGGACCAGATTACATCTAGTCCACAGCAAAGCTCCCGACCTGCACATAATGTAGATGTACAGAGCTCGGTACCGATTGCTTTATTGACTGTTCCCTTTTATTGTACCTTTTTATTGCTAGCTAATGGGGACCTAGCCTAATGCTCTTGCCTTTAGACAGGAGCTTCTGATGCTGGCCACGCCAACCAGAAGGCAGCTATTTTAGCCCCTCCAAAAAGAAAAAGTTTTATCACAACCAGATTCTTGAGTTAATCTCACTGCTCTTCTAACTACAACTTTACCGATGCAGAGGCCGCAGGCATCCCGACCATCGTCTCATTAGGGTCTTCTTACCTCACGACATCCCCTTCTACGGGATTCCTTTCCTGGGACAGTGCCCCTCACAGCACATGGCTCTTCCTCACGGCAGCCCGTTCTGGCGGGCCTTCCAGAGGGAACAGCAGCAACAGGAGCGAGATGCCATCGCCGAGACCCAGGAACGGGCTGGAAGGGGCTGTCGGTTTACATAGCTCTGTCTGCTTAAGATTTAAATTCCATCATACAGCTTTTACCGATGGTTTATTTAAATCCCGCAAATGCAGTTTTATTTTATTAAAGTGCTTTATATCCGATTAAATTTTTGAGCATTTTTTTATCTCTGTATATCACCTAGCATTAAAAGTAGATTCACTGGGATACAAATAAATAGACAAGTGAACTCAAATCCACTGAATTCCCACAGAATCAGGGTTTCATTCTAGCACTAATCAAAACTAAAATCACTGAGAAAATCGGAGCCATTTATTTCCAGGGTTTATATTAAAGCACTTGGCAGTGTCAGAATGTAGCCCTCTAACAGCACAGCAGCATTCTCACATATCAAGTTGCATCTTCTGCTGTTGCGGTTTGTAAATATTACAATAATGATAGATTTTAAAATTCATCTCTTACAGAGCCAGACGCATATTCTCTCTGGTCCTTGTCAAAAGGGTACAGGAAAGCTTTAACCAAATGTTACTGGTCAGAATTAAAAAGTGGAAATGACACTTCCCACATATATCTTAAGTTCTGCCTCATGATTTCAGTCTGCAATAGAATTAACCAACAAGAGAAAATAAATTGTGGCAGGACTACAGATACAGATCAGAGCTGGTTTTGATTAAGTTCTCTCCGTATATCATATTATGGTGCCATCTGTTTTGTATTGAAAAGGAATAATATTTTAAGAGACATTTATTACAATATATTAAGAATCTTAAGCTCACGTGTTCCTTTAAAATATATATTGAAATTATAACAAAGTTCTACAATGGAAACTGAGTTTCCTCAGCATCTTTCAAATGACATTTAACAATTTCATGATTTAACTGTAAAAGAAAAACATGCCTAACAAGTCTTGCCTGCATGCTGTAAAAATCATCAACATTCAATATAATGCACTAATAAATTTTATATGCAAATACTGTAAATTACAGAGAAAACACTTTTAATGAAATATATATAGAGGAATTTCTGTTATACAATTATATCTATGGAGAATTTTATAAGAAGAACTTGTGGACTGGTACTTTTCTAGTCATGGATGGATCTACTTAATTTTATTATACTATATTCCAGATAAACTGGATTTAATATAGATATAGCCTTCTAATTAACACTGGATATGAAGTTCTTGCACAGCTTTTGCTGGTCCTGCACATTTTTCCCCTTATAACCACTCAGAAAACCAGAGGAGCTGCAGCAGCAGCAGCAGCAGTGACACTGGAATGTGGAGGCTGTAGTGAGGCAGGGGTTGGTCTCTTCTCCAAAACAACTACCGATAGGGCAAGAGGAAACGGCTCCAGTTGCGCCAGAGGAGGTTCAGGTTAGATATTAGGAAATATTTCTGCACACAAAGAGTAGTCAAGCACTGGAACAGGCTGCTCAGGGAGGCAGTGGAGTCACTGTCCCCGACAGTGTTCAAGGAACGTGTAGATAAGGCACGCGGGGACATGGCTTAGCAGGCTTGGTGTTGATGGGCTTGTGTTTGGACTCAATGATCTTGAAGGTCTTTTCCAACCATAATGATTCTATGATTTGATGACCTCCAGAAGTCCCTCCAACTAAATTATTTTATGATTCTGAGGGTATATACATAGGTTGCTACTCCTTCCATTCTAATACCTTTCCCATCTAGCTTTTCTCCAGCTAAACACCAAATCTGTCATCTAGATCCTAATAATCTTGCATTCTGATTAATTCAAAACTGCTGCTTTCTGACCATCTGTTATGCATATTCCCTCTCAACCACGTATTTACAAAACACCGTGGCTCTCATATTCCCAAACCGCAGCTGTGACGTTCCTGCATTTTTGTGTCTCATCACAGCCCTGCTTATCTCCACTGCACCACGGCAAATTTATTTGCCCATTTGTTAGGTTTTGCCATGGGATGTGCCTGCATTCTTGCATGGCAGCCAGTAGTCCTTCCGAACTAGCCCAAGGAATAGCCAAACATGTATTTGTCCATTATTTAAGAGCTCAAACAGATAATTATGAGGAAAGGTCTGCCTCTTGATTGTTTCTCCTATTCTTTCTGGTTTTGGGGAGGCATATTTATGCCATGACTTTAAAGAACTGTATCAGTTAACACGGGTTCACTGAGAGTCAAGCTGGATGTCAAGTTGGAAGTTTTGGGATTCCTGTCTTACAGCCTTGTTAGGAAAAGAGGAAACACTTACTAGACACAAGATAAATTTTCCATGTTCTCAGTACAAAAAAATGCAAATAAGGACCTATTCTTTTGCACCTTCTCTGTCCATTTTAGATTGATAATTTCCTGTCAAAAACTTGATAATTTGGCTTATTTTATGCAAAATAAAAAGAGAAGAAATAAACGCAAGAGTGATATCTCAAAACAGAAAAAAAAAGGAATTATTTTCAAAATAATTTAATAAATCATAGTTGCAGCAAGGAAAGTCTGTAACATAACTAACAAATTAGCTCTGAGCCGCATTGTCTGCTCGATGGGAAGTCAGAAACGTCTGAGGCTGGACCTCAAACTACCCAGTCAGCAGAACTTACCCTACTGACCAGAACTGAGATAGGGATTTGGTTTAACTTCAAAGAAAGTGAGTACTGATCATTTCCTATATCTTTGGTTTTTTTTGGATTAAAACTGTTCGCTGGAGAAAAAAAAAAAAAGAAAAGAAAAAAGGTAGAGCTAGGAATACAAATACAAACTGTGTTAAAATTGCAGTAGGATGTATTTGGGAAAACAGTGTAGTGTACCACAAATATAGAAGGTTTTGCCTCCCAAAAGACTTCGAGGTGCTAGATCATAAGTGACTGAGTGCAAAAATAACCACTGGCAACATTTCTGCGTCAGTTAAAATATCTGTGCAGCAGCCTCGTCGGGATACCCCCAATGCATCTGCATAATCAGTGTATTTAGCACAGTGTATTAATCACAGATTGAACTTGACAGCTATGACCAGCTTTATGAAAGCCCTCCAAGATACAGTTTAAGCCTTGATCACAGTTACACTAAAAGGTCCCTTTACATTTTTAGGTCACTTCTTGCAACATTCTCTATCATTTTTGGAATATTATTAGCATATTCTCTTCTCTGTTAGCAAAGATTTGGAAACGCGCAGCACCACTCGAACGGTTTGCCTGCTTGTTGCTTCTGGCACGGTCCCTGCTGCAAAGCCGGGTTGTTTTCACCTGCATGAGGTTGTTTTCACCTGCAGGACGTGGGTGGCCGTACAGGGCACGAGGCTGCGAGCGCCAGCCCGCTGCAGCGCGGTGCAGGCTGTAGCGCTGCTCGGGATGCCCGCTCCGGCTGCGCGCTCTCCTGCAGCCGGGCAGCCAGCGCGCAGCGCTGCAGCGTCTCTGCAAATCCTTTGCTTTGGCGCCTGAGCTCGCGGAGGAGGGTGAAGCCATCCCAGCGGAGCAGCCCTGTTCGCCAAGGCCCCGCGCAGCGATGCCGCAACAGAGCCTCTGGCTCCGTGTTAGCACCGCTCGCCCGCTGCCCCAGCGTCGCGCGGCCTTCTCGCAAGCGCTGAAATCAACGAGGCCCCGGGGTGCTGATACCTGACACCGCAGAATGCACAGAATTTGTCGTCTATAGGCAGATAAAGGCAGTTGTATAAGGCAGACTGCAATAAATCCCACTGCCTTATATTTAGTAATACTACCATTTGTGTCATTCAGGAAAGTGAACTTGATAGTTTTGCAAAACGTCAAAGCTTTGAATAACTCTCTTCCATAGTGAAATGTTTGACTGATGAGGCACTAGCTGTCCTATAGGGAGAAAATTATTCAGGCTGTGAAGATGACAGGTTCAGAGCACAAAAAACAATGAACCATAGAAGAGCTGGAAAGAACAGCCCGTACAAAAGACCAAAGGGCAATTGTCACTATCCCCAAATAATGACCATAACAACAGGTGCTAAAACATACAATACAGCTACATAGTACCAGCCAATTTCTAGACTGGCAGGAAGCTCAATAGCCAAGTAAAACCCTTTATAAGCGAGAGAGGCTCATTAGCACGATGAATGGGACACAGAAAAATTGGTAGAAGGTCTCATTTGCGAAGCCTGTTACAGTTGCCTGCGATTTGAGAAAACCTCCTGGTTTCTATTTTCATTCGACCTCCCTGAGCTATTAGAGCAGTTGCCAGGTGGAACAATAAGTAGAGTCTTAGAATGGGCAACTGCCTCAAAATTGTTGTAATTTCTTCCCTTATCTTTCTTTCCAATAAAATTCTTGTCTTAACAAGGAAAGTATATGATTATTTCATTTTTTTCATCATGGAGATGTGTATCATTTCTTATGTAGCCTGCCTGTCATATCTTGTTACAATTTGTAGAAATCTGTGATACGCTACTCTGATAAATCTGTCAGAATGATAACAGAAATACATACAGATCACATACATACAGATGTGAAGATGTGAGAGGGATTACATACTATTTTGAGAAAGACAGGAATAGCAGGAATAACACTCTAAATATAATTTATATAAAACAAACAAACAAACAAAATGCTATTATTTCCTAACAACCTCAAAATCTTATTAGCTATTAATTGCTAATAAGCATGATTTAGTGTGATTTACTGTGCACAGATTCACTCTTCCTGATACTGAAATAAGCAATAGCAATGGGGTCTCCCTGAAGATAATCCAAAAAATATTTTATTTACTATAGGTCTGCCAATTTTGTCACAACACTTCAGTATGTCTGTGGTGGCCTTCAGGACCTGTCCTACTGTGAGCCCTTTTTAGCCTAAAGTTTACAAAGACTTTACAGAAGAAAGTATGGTAAAGCTGTTGTAACATTCTGCAGAGAGCTGAGGTAGGTAGAGATCGGAGGAGGGGAAAGGTTCCTCCATCTCCTTTTAGGTTCGGACAAGGACATGTGAAGGTAAATTTAGCTCCCTTTCTAATTGCTAATGACTTGAATGTTAAATTCAGGAGTTCTGAGAAGAAGAAAACAACCTCGAGAAGGACTTTTTGTTTGAAAGGTATGTTAGCTTTAATCTTAAGCTTTCGTCCCCGCCTCCTACATGAATGCAGGACAATCTGACAGAACAGGCCATCCTATCCTCTGATTTATTTCCCTGACCACTCCTGCTTCAGCTTTGTCATCGAACCATCCACTTCAGACTCAGCTGTGCCCCTCACACCTCTTTTCTTTTTGCTGCTTCTCACTGCAGCTGTTCTTGCTGCTACTGCCTCCCCAGGCATGAGCCAAGAGAATAGGCAGGAGTATTTAATGACTCTTTAAAAACAGCTTTTGCCTAGGTGAGAGCTTGCAGCACCAAACCAGACAGGATCTTTAATAATTTTGTGTAACAAGATCAAAGATAGACAGCTGTGAAACAGAGGGTTTTTTTGCTTTCAGTGTCAAAAATAATTGTTTCTAATTGAACAAGTTTGTTTAACAGTTATATAGCTCGAAGGACCATAGCCTGGGCTGAGGGAAATAGTTCCGGTGCTGCTGGAGCCGGCTGTGCTCATCTGCACACGCAGGACCTGTGACAAGGAGTGACAAGCGAGCGCTGCTCCTCCGCCTGCTGTGCCCGTGCTGCCTGCTGCAGCCCGATCCCAAACTCGCTCTGGCCGCGGCAGAGTGAGCGTAGTGGCCTCTGCCTGCTCCTGTGCGAGCAGCTACCAGCAGATGAGAAAACGTCCAACAGAATTTGATGAAGGCAAAAATGAGGTATGTTGGAAGAACAAGAAGAAACTCATTTTCTAGCTGCCTTTAGAAACTGATTTCCCTCTGCAAGGAAGAAGCTTCTCTTTTCCCTCCCCAAGCTTCACACGCAGCTACAGTTAGCCAACAGCAAGCTCAGTTCTGGGGCTTGGATTGAAATAGTTAGAATATAAACAACCACAAATCCAGCACTTTTTCAAATCAGGCTCCTTTGTAAAAAGAGACTGAAATAAAGTGTGGGTTCTACCTGCCACTTTTTAAATTCTGCCCCAATGTATGGAAAAAACAAACAATAAACTAAATTGACTTCCTGCAATAGTGAATCAGACAGATCTTTGGGATAGAGGTCTGTGAAACACATCACACCAAGTTAGATTATCAACGGTAAAAACAAGTGAAGCTTTCTGAGGCAGCAGTGCACGCTAAAGCAAAAAGTATAATTTAGGGAGAGATCAAAAAAACAATTGCAAATGTAAAGAGAAATTTTATTTATTCCTGAAACAGAATCTCCTTCACTCTACTAAGCTAGGAAAGTCTACAAACAATTCCAGCAAAACTCAGTGTGTTTCTTTGTCATTTGCTTTCCCTTTGCTTCTAACTCTCAAGCTCTGTGTGGGGATGCGGATGCCCCTATGCAGGATTGCTCAGTGGAGAAACAAACTGAGGATCCAAAGCTGCTACAGGAAGCAGCAGGAAAACCAATATGTGGAAAGCAGTAACGTGGCCCTGGCCTAACAGTTCTGGGAGAAGGTTGTCTGGAGAGAGGCTTGCAACCATGAGCTTCTGCTGCTGTGGAAAGAGGCTCCTGCGTGCACTCCCCCTAAATAAACAAGATTGTAATTAAGGAAGTGTGACTCTGCTTTGATTACAGCGTGCGGTACCTGAATATTAGCTATGCTACATGCTGCAAGGGAAGACGAGATACAAAACATCCAAACGGCATCAACATCTCCGTAACTGAACAGAGAAAAAGCGGAGAAAGGAGGAGGGCTGTGCTGCAGAAGGTCCCAGTTAAAGGGATACACTGGCTGAGAGCAGCAGAACGAGTGGCTGCCCTGGTACATTAAAAGAGGGAAACTTGGGCAATAGCAGTTGGCAACTGCATGTAATTTATGGGGAAAAAAATGATGCTCATTCAACAATAACACAGGCTCAACCAATAAAGCAGAAAGAGTCCTCAAATGTTCCAGAAAGATGACTCACTTGAAAGAAAAGAACAAACACACGTTCAAGAGCATCTTACTGAGCACCTAACCTAAACACAGTGCTAGGACAGTGCCGGGCAGACGCCCTGCTGATCTCCCCGAGCGCGCTCTGCCAGGCACCTGAAAGCCTGGGCCCGTGACTGATTTCTTCACATCCAGACACAGGGAGCATCCTCGGACGGCTGACAATATGGTAAGGTAATTTTCAACACAAATAATGCCGAAAAAAGAACTGGCAGTAGCGAAGCTGGGAAACATAGCTGAAATCAAAACAATTTCAGGCTGAAACCTGGAACTTCCCGTGCAGTTTCGAGGTCACCGACTCCTCTTCCACATCATTTATCTTTTCTAGGAGCAAAAATATGAGAAGTGCTGGGCTGATAGATCAGGATGTGTATTCAAGCTGTGAATTATATTTTTCTAACAACGAGACCTGGCAACACAAACAGATTTCAAAGGCAGCACTGCTGCCTTCTCTGAAGGTGCCCATGGGCTCCTTAAGTAGCTGGCCAGGAGGATGCTGGATTCTTATGTCTAATCAGAGTTCGACAAATACCCTCCAAAATGAGCATGTCCTTAAAAACAGCAGGGTGTTGGCACAAACAGAGGCTCTGATTTTTACAAACAATCCCCAAATTGCTAATGAGGAAGAGAAGGATTTGAAGATGCTGAGATACTCCTACATGCTTTTATCTGACTTCAGAATATTTTGGTAACTACAGGGTATTATGTATCAGAAAGAGCAACACAGAGAGGTGTCCCAGATACCTTTAGAAATGTGGTAAACAGTATCACTTTATTTAAAAGAAGTATAGGGACTGATAATTTAAATAACTCGCATTATTTTTTTCCCCTCTCTGAATCCATTTTCTAGACTTAAAGAGCATTTTCAGTTAAAAAAATCACAGCAATAAATGACCTTTCATGTAAACTAGTATACTTTTCAGGAATATTATTTGTATGACTTTTGTGTGTTTAACTTCTTGTGAGCTTAATCTCAAATTTAAAAGCATTTGCTTTTCTGTTTTCCAAACTCAGAAAAATATTCTCACATGGAGGATTTCTTCTCTCTCTCTCTCTGCTGCACATCTATTTTTCTTCAATTTTTAAAAATAAGCAGAAGGAAAACAAAACTAATTCTGTATTCTGTACTGCTTTCAGATCTGAGGAAGCTGTTTAAATTACCAACCAAATTAATGAATAGAAACTGAAGAAAAGTGAAGAAAAATACCTAGTTCCCCCTCAAAACGGGAAAGAAACAGAGAGATGAAAAGAAAAGAAGCAAAACCTAAAAATCTGAGAATTCACAGTTTATAACTAAAAGAACTAAGACTTCAACTAAGAAATTTTAGAATTTTGAATGCAAAATTAGAAGTATTCCTTAAACTATCTTCTATTACTAGTGAGTCTAACCTTAGTGCTTCCACTGTGGGACCATCTGCCCTCTCTGAGGCTCCCTGAGGACCCCGACCAGACCCAGCACCCTGCGCACTGGCAGTAAGTGCCACTAGCAGCAGCCAGGGACCGGGCTACAGATCTGCAAACAGGCTGCAAATTCAGCCTCTAAATGGGAATGCTACGAAAGTTGCACATTTGCAATCTATGATCAATCAATTCTTAAAAATAGCCATCCATTTATGTAGTTTGAATGCGGTTGAGAAGAAAATCTGGCTAGAGATTTGCAATGGGAGGAGGCTTTTCACGACGCTCAGCCCGTTCCCTTAGTGCAGCCGCGGAGCCTGCAAAGAGCGGAGACTTGCGAGCCGAAAGAATGAAGGGCTTGTTCATTTATTTGATTTCCATTTCTGCTCAGGAGAAAGAGGCCCATTTACAGTGACACTGGCTATTTTAATGTGTGAAGTAATACAACAAGCTGAAATGCCAAGCTGGTATGTTGTAAATTCATTATTTCATAAGCCAGCTGCTTCTTGTCGGAAAATTCCTTCTAACTCCCTTTTGAGACAGAGATTAAGCAAGTTCTATGACAAGACTGTATGGACTGTATATCATTAGATACTTCTTAAAGCATAAAATATGACTGCTGTTTTTCAGATTGGAAAAAAAAGAATAATTTCAGACAAGCAATGCCACAAATAATAATTCCACTTCTGCTGTTTCAGGAAATGAGGAATGACTCCCCCAGTGGCGCTCTCAGTAACAATCAGAAGATGATTTCAAACCTCTCAATCTTAACAATATTATCCCACAATATTATTTCAAATGTGTTTTTAATCTGCATTTATTTTTGCAAATGTCTGAATTTAATCAAATTGGCAGGATATTTGGCTATATTCCTTCATAGTCATTTTTTGAAAGAATTAAAAATTCTGCAGTGACTTTGTCAAAAACTAAGTCATCAAATTAAATTTCATTAAGATACATAGTTAGCAAAGTCTCTATCCACTATATTAAATATTTACTCTCAGGAAATTTCCTAATTTCATAGTCTTCTATCTTTAATACAAATTGTATTATTCTGTTTCTACATTTTTGATGTTAGAATAATTTATATTTTAAAACATTATTTCTGTAATTTATGAATATTTGTTCAAATTGTGAATACTTATGATATTTTGCAACTATTTTCATTAGTCCTGCTCCTTTGCAGGCTTATTAGTATGTTGTAACTTAAGGACACCCTAAGAATATTTTCACAAAATGAAATTATATTATTTTTATTGAAGTATTTGTATGATTGTGTCAGCGCATAATAAAAATATTGCAATTATGTAGCTTTCATGCAGTGTTTGATTGCCTCTACCTGTGCAAAGATAGACAAAAATAAAGACAGAAAGGAGAATTATCTGCAATTCTGTCAAGGCCTGGGGGTGCTGCTAACCTGAAGGTTAGACATGAAAATACGGCACGAATGACAGAGCTGTGGAGGGAAACAAACGCATGTGCTTCTCCAGACCTACTGTTGTTCCTCCTTCTTGCTATCTACTTCACAACAAAGATCTTTTTACTTCACAGAACTTGCAGGGAGGTACTGGGAATGAGCCTGACCACTGTTCTTCTCCAATCTGCTTGAGGCACCTCAGTCTTGAAGGAAAACTGAACCTAGTGGCACAGGAACATACTGAAAGACTCAGTGATCTTGCCCCTAATTACCTATCCCTCTCCTGTTGCTTGGAACTCATTATACAGAAATAAAAAAAAAACAAGTAACCAGCTGAAGGTTGGCCAAAACTACATTTGAATTAGAGACAAGATCTGCCAACACCAAAGGCAAGAAAAACTAGTTACAAAAATTGCCTAGTTAAAAACAAAATCCTTGCCTTCCGTACCTACATTCATCTCTTTATGTTTCTATTATTTGCCTTCCACAGCTGTGTCTTAAGTTTGTGTCTCTCTTCAGAGAACTGAAAATCCACACAGAAATCTGTGAAGCAGATTTCTTGTGTCTACCATGTTAGAAATTTCTCCTGACTGTTGAGGTACAGAGCAGTATAAACGGTTCTGATTTGTCATTGCAGTCACTTTCATTAATACCACTGAAGGAAATTATAAATTGGAATTTCCTACGGGAGTGGTAATGTTAAAAGTGGAATGAGGCACAATCTCCTATGTAGCGTGTTTACGCCTAAAGATGGCTCACCAACTCTTTTGCTATGACTGTAATCGCATTTATTAACAGTGCCAAACAAAAAGCCCAGGACCTATTTGTACCACAGTCTCTACAGACTGATATGGGTTATAAAAGCGGACCTGAATTTATACTTGCAGCACAGTGTTAAAAGAAATCTGGGGACAGAGCAATGACATTTGCAGTGAGAAGGAGTCACAGGAGAGAGTTAATAGCAGCTGTAGTTTCTTTACCTATTATTTTCTGGCTTTGAAGTACATAAAAACATTTTATTTGCCTGTTCCCACTTGCTTCCACAGTTGCTGATAGCAATTAAGCTGCTTTTGAAGGTAGGAAATGCTATTTGATTCCAGAATTTGAGTCAGTATTCATTCAGAAACAGCCTTAGCTGGCAAAAGAGGCCACCACAACCAATTGTTACTTGGAAAGCAGCAGTTACCTGTACAGCATGGCCTTCACCACCACCACCACCACCACCAAGCTGGCCACCGACAGGAGGTGACTCCCGCGGCCGAGTGACAAAACCTGTGCTGGTGTCTTCACAAGGGACCCACCACAGGTCATCCCTCGCACAGATTTACCTCTTTTGGGTTTCCTCCCATTGCTGTAAGTAGCATAACAAACCCATGGATTTTTTCTCTTTAATGCACTGAAAATAGCTAGTGAAAAGGGAAAAAAAAAATAGAGGAACACAAAAAGAAGGAATGAGCAGGGCAAAATCTGCTTGTTAAGCAGTCTGGATGTGTTTATTAACTTTAAGAAACAGTCGCTATTCTTTGGGTGAGAAAGCAGCCTTTTCCTTTAAGTTAGAGGTGTTACTAATAGAGTTTTCCCTCAGTCCTCCCGCTCACCTGCAGTCACCCACTGCCTTCATAGACTCACGGAATCATTAAGGTTGGAAGGGGCCTTTAGCGATCATCTAGTCCAACCCCAGGGGACTCAGCCCTTCCCCAAGGGACTGCACATCCCGCAGACGCGGCGCGCAAGGGAGCGGACGCCGCGTGTGCTGCGGCGCCATCGCTCACGAGGGCCTCACGAAGGGGCCCGCGCTGGGCCCCTCTGCGGCCTTCCCTATCGCAGGGGCAGGGGCAGGGGCAGGGGCAGGGGCAGGGGACGGGGAAGGGGAAGGGGAAGGGGAAGGGGAAGGGGAAGGGGAAGGGGAAGGGGACGGG
>JAWLRI010000942.1:1194904-1264733 GCA_034781795.1 Crypturellus tataupa | reverse complement strand
GAGTGAGTGGGTGAGTGAGTGGGTGAGTGCGGGCTGGGCCGCTCCGCTCCGGTCCGCTCCGCTCTGCTCTGCTCTGCTCCGCTCTGCTCCGCTCTGCTCCGCTCCGCTCCGCTCCACTTCGCCGCCGGCCCCGCTCCGCCCGGCCCCACTCCACTCGGGCTGGGGTCGCGGTGGGGCCCGGGGCCGAGGGTAGGAGGCGCCGCAGCAGCAGCAAAACCCGCCGGCAAGTGCGGAGGGCGGCGCGGCGGTGGCCGCAGGCAGCCCGTGGGCCGCCGTGCGTTACTTTCCGTGCTGCCTTCAAGCCAAATTCCGTAGTTTCTTTTTTCCCTCCCTGGCGCTTTGCTTTTTGGCGCTTTTTTGAGTTAATGAAGAGCCAGGTAGTTGTGGGCTTTGGAAGGTCCCAATCAAAGTGAAAAAAAAGTCATGAGTTTTTTGCTTATTTTAAAATATTTTTTTTTATCTTCAGACGTGGCTAAAACTCCCTGAAATATAGTGTCTGTTTGATGTCGGCATCTATGGCTTTAAATGAAGCAGCAGGATTTGTAATAAAATCATAAGGCTTGGCAACAGCAGGAGCAACTGGAGTACATGAGAATCAGCAGAGTTAAAATTGAATTAAAATTTAAAACTACAAAATGCAAAGTCCTGCCCTTCGGGGCCGAGGAGGGTATTTCCTCCTAGATGCTGTGAGCTTAGACACATGTCCAGAGATGGACACGGTGAACGTGTTCTTCAGAGGACACCTATGAGCAATGCTCGGACCTACCCCACGGAGGTCTGCGTGGCAGCCAAAAAAATGGGTTTAAAGCCTTCAGCAGGCAGTGTCAATGAGGAAGAAACAGTGCAATACAGATAAGATGATCTGAGCTGGTGTGCGACAGTAACATGCAAGGTATGGTATCTAAAAATGTGTGGATAAGAGATGAGAAGGGGAGAAAAAAATAATTGCAGAAGTTCTACCCTAAAAAACACCAACAAATAGCTAGTCTCTTAGGGAAGAAATTGCACCAAAGTTGGAACAGAATACAGGTACAGTAAATTGGCCATAAATAGATGTAGATGGAAAAAATCAGAAAAGGTCCCTGATCACTTAAGCCATCAGCTTGTGGAACTGCTTTTCAGTGAGGCAACTGGGAACAAAATATCTAACAGTTTTTAAAATACAGGAGATTGGTTTCTGGTGCGAGCGATGTACTGTTTGGTGCGGGAGAGGAAGGGATGGGATGTAGTCGTGCAGGGTGCCACTGTCAGCCCTATGTGCCTGTGTAATGAGTGTGGGACGCTCGTTTTAAGACTTGCAGATGGCACAACTGCTGAAAAATTTACGAATATCTTTAATTTATACTGGTCTTTAAAATGCCTGTCTTCCTATGTCATACTATCTTTGGCTTTATATGAAAAGTATCCTGCTATTAGTCTATATAAAATGGTTGCATAACTACTATCTCTCACTTATTATAGGTTAATATTAAGCTAATTTTTCTTAGTCTCTCTCTCATGGGATGAAGGATTTCACTATGTGTCTTAGTGAGAGTGATACATTTAAAATTTTACACATAATTTCTAAAAGTCTTCTTTATTCATATTGTCACAGCTTTGATTCTCCAAGGATATATCCTAAGTCTGGTATTATTTAATACATTCATTAATAATTTGGAAATGAGAAATAACATAGAGAAAGCAAAACTTGCTGATGAGATAAAATGGTCTAGATTAATCAAGACTAAAGGAGATTATTAGAATTTCCTGAGAGACGTTCTGCAGTTAGGTGAGCACCCTGACAGATAAAAAATTGCTATTGACAAATGAAATATAATTTACTTTGGAAGGAATATTTGAATCAATATGCTCCTCAGTAGTGAACCTAAATCAACTATAATAAACAGAAAAATGACCTGTTTACAATTTGTGGATAGGTTGGTAAAAATCTTTGCTGAAGAAATTGGGTAAAAAATTAATAGTCAAAAAGCTATAATGTCACTAATAAATCAGTAATGTTCTAAAATTGCATACAGTATTTCAGGTTAGTTTAATCAGATCTCAGAAAGATTTAACAGTCATAGAGAGGCTCCGATGCAAGAAACACATGTCTGCAAAAGCTATATGGAAAAAATAAGTTTAGAAAGGTGATAAATCACAACGTACAGGGAGTTATAAAAGAAAGCAGAAAAGATCAGATCAGGTCTTCTTTTAACTAAATTTGTTACAAAAGAACAAGGAAATATTGTGTAGAGTTAGACATTTAAACTGTTTTCATAGTTTTGAAACCTAAAGAGCAGTTGTTTATTTGAACCTGTGCCACAGCATGTCACAAGCTAAGAAAAGTTTAAGCATTTATGTAGACAGTAAAAATAACGACCATTGTTAGACAGAACATAAAAACTTGAGGAGATCTAAACTTTCAGACTTTAGGGAAATAGAAAACCTGGAACAGATGGAGATGGGTTTCAACATTTATCAGGAGCATTTGGCTTTTCCCACTCTCGAGGTAGGAGACTGGCCTGCCAAGGGCTTGGGCTTGTTCAGGGCAGCAGGTTTTTGTGCTGAGGCATCTTAGGTGCTCTGTGGCTGGGAAAGAATGTTACCCTGTTCTTCAGTTCCTGACACCTATTTCTTTTTTCTTTTTTTTCTTTTTTTTTTTTTTTGTTATCACCTACCATGTCTCACACAGTACAAATTGGAAAAAAATACATTGTGCTCCGGTAGCTTAGAATATTAACAGGACTTGATTTAAATGTTTTAGCACAGCATTTGCAAAGGGCAGCTTCTCTGCTTATCATTGTGACCTTAATTAGAAATCAGGCTTTCAGTTCTTGTTGCTTTTGATGATTTATCTGAAGAGAATTAGTAGTTTTAATTAATTGACTGATGTTGAGACAGGGTATCAGAAGCAATAGGACAAGAAGCAACAGCCACAGACTGAAGCAGAGGAATTTCCTGAAGTTGAAGAAAAACTTCTTTACTGTGAGGGTGACAGAGCCCTGGAACAGGCTGCCCAGTGAGGTTGTGGAGTTGCCTCTCTGGAGATCTTCAAAACCTGCCTGGATGCCACTCTGTGCCATGTGCTCTAGGTGTCCCTGCTTATGCAGGGGGTTGGACTAGATGATCTCCAGATGTCCCTTCCAACCTCAACCATTCCCTTATTCTGTGACCATCTGTGTCAGCATCTCTGTTGACAGGATTTGAGAGGACACGGAGACTGAAATATCCTTGTTAAGAGTACGGGTCTTCAGGAGAGAAGGTAGAAACGTGAAAAAGGCCCTGCTATCAATCAGAGACTGGATCATTCAAAATTTTTATTCAATCTCAGGTCCTGCTTACAAGTTCTTATTTACAGTCTCAGGTCCTAGAATTTTACAAATACCTGAGAATCTCAGCTTTTATTGAAAATACAAGGTCTAATTCTTGGGATTTTGGAAGTAATATTCAACTCAATGTTAGTGTAATCTATCAGAACACAAATAGAAAGTACCAACCTGTATTTAGCCAACCAACCATTATTTTAGCTCACCTAAAATCTTCATCATTTCATGTAACTACTAAAGCTAATTTTTGCATTTGAGGGTGTGTCTGTAGAATACTCCTCTTTGCATCTCTCTGTTTTGGTTTTGGCTATAGATATATCATTTGAAAAAAAGAATTTTTCAGTGAACTCTTAGAATGATCAGTGTGTATTTAGTCCTTTTTTTTTTTTCTTTCCTGAAATGGGTTTGATTTTATTCAGCTGAGTCAAGGTAGGAGATGTTACCTTGCATCTAGGATCAGATTCTGGTCAAGTTCAGTTAGTTAACATGTTTTACAGGATCGCTAATGCTTGACTTAATCATTATCTTTTTTCTGCCTTTTTTTTTTTTTTTTTTTGCCTAACATAGGCATGGACACAGATAAAAGAGAATGAACGGGCAGATTCAAAGGTGTTGACTGAATTTGTCTCACTTATAATGTATTGTTTTCATACAGTGTAAAGAATTGAAGTTTAATTTGGACCAGATGTCCCTTTTTAATTCTCCTATGAAGTCAAGTTTTTATAATATATTAATGTTTAGAGTTTCATAGAAGAAAATTTAAGGAGTAGGAAAGAAGAGAGCCTGACAGGAGTATGAGAAGTAAGAGTGGTTCAAGACTGCTGTCCATCGTTCTCTTAGTTATGATAAAGCTATGTGGATTTGAGAAAGGAGTGACCTAGAGTGTCCAAATAAAAACACAATTGAAGGAATCGGAGATGACCAGATTAGAAACAATAATTTTTCTGTTATCACATGGAAAAAAAAAAAAAGAAAAAACTTTTTATTTCAGTGAGAGAGGAAGAAACAGGAATACTTCACTAAAACTAGCTAGGCTAAATTAAGATTACATAATTATCATCTGAAAGGGAGAAAGAATCTGTCTTATAGAGAAGAATCTGAAAGGTCATAGCCATAGCTTAAGACATTTTTTAAAGCATGGTACTATCACCTTCCAAATTAGATCATGTAAGAAATTACCGATTAGAAGCTATTCTTAAACCCTTTTCTTTGCACTGCTTTTTCATAGGAAGTAAGTGCTCTCAGAAGAATACTTTGATTCCGTAACTAGGAGGTAAGTTCCACATTTGGCCATGTCTTTAACTTATTCCTTTGCTGTGCCTTATTTTCTCTCAGCGTTTGCAGGATCTTAGATTGTTCTGTTATTTAACATTTTGGAAAATAAAAGTGTGAATGGAGCAGATACTGTTTTGAAAATGCATTATCTGACTCAGAGACCATGTTGTTTTGTGCTTTTAAGGGTTTCCAAAAGACTACTTCCTGAGATTGGTCCTATAAGAAATTGTTCATAAGGTATTCATATTTGAACAGTGCAACCACCATAAGATTTCATAAAAATTCAAACTGTGATTTTACAGACTTTTTTTTTTGGTTGAAGGTCTTTCCCCTCTCCCCTTTCCCACACTCATTCATCAACAAATCTATGAGGAAATATGTGTTGAAAAACCAATGTTAGCCTTCTTTAAATAAAAGGTATTTAGCTGTCAGTTGTCATAGATATATAAAACAAGTATAAAGAAACAATGCCTAATATGTCACTACTTCATTCTTCATTCAGTGAGTAAGAAAGGTTGGTCAGATTTGCAGTCCAAGAAATTGTACACACTGAGTAGAAACGTTCCAGAGAAGGCTAATAAAGTGAAGCCAGCACAAGGATCAGGGGCATCATCATCTTAAGCTCATTCCAGTACTTGGAGTCAGTTACTCTGCAACCGTTCCTTCTAAAAACTAAATACATTTTGCTTATTTTATTTGAAATGCCAGAAATGCCTGGTTTTGATATAATAGCCAAGAGGTTGGAGGGATCTACTCTTGAACTGAAAGGTCTGTTTTCAGTTTCCTCAAAGAAACATGGATATATTTATCTCACTAACTTTAGATACTAAGAGTATAGATGGGAATATATGAGGTAGGTGCTCTAAACACTTTTTTGTCAGTGGAAAAATAGTAACTTCAAGGTGCGATTCATCTGACTAATTTTAGATACTTACTTTAGGGTGAGTCTGCCTTAAGAGTTATACATAAGTGACTGATTTATGTACTAACAGTTTAGTTGAATGAGTCCCACCCAGATTTTCTCACTATCTGAAGGGAGTTTGGAGAGAGATGGGGGTCCCTTCTCCAGAGTAACTGCCAACAGGACAAGAAGAAATGGCCTCATGTTGCACCAGGGGAGATTCAGATTAGATATTAGGAACAATTTCTGCACAGAAAGAGTGATGAAGCATTGGAATGGACTGCCCAGGGAAGTGATGGAGTCATCGTCCCTGGCAGTGTTCAAGAAAGGTGTAGATGAGGGACTTGGGGACGTGATTTAACGGGTCTGGTGGTGGTGGGTTTACAGTTGAACTCAATCTTGAAGGTCTTTTCCAATCATAATTATTTTATGATTTTTTTTTGATTATTTTATGATTCTGTGATTCCATGATACTGATGAAACTGAGCTTACCAGACTGTTCAGACTAAGGTATTTCTGGAGATATGGAGAAACTGGAGCCCGTAATGAGGTTAACTGTGAAATAGGGAAGTGTCTACGGATCTTGAGCAGCAAGATTATCCAGAACTGAGAGTCTTGGAGGCTCTGGTTTAGAAATGAGTGTGTAATGACTGTCCTGTTGGCTGAGAAACACCTGATCATATCACTGCCCTGAAAACGAGCTGGAGCAAAATAAAATAGTGGTAAATTCTGGCTGAAGGACCATAAGTAACATGAGATGATAACATTATAGATTGCTTGAACATGTATTGACTGCATCAGTTATGTCTAAGTCTTTTATTACCTCTATCCCTACCTGATTTTAAAATTTTAAAAATGCACCTTTTAATTTATAAAAAAAATAAAATATCCTGTGATACAATCCTGTGATTCTAAAAACTTACAGATCACAAAGGAGAGAATATCCCCAAAGTGGGAATATTCTTTATTTGATCTTAAAAATTTAATTAATTATACTTAATTTCTAAATAGTGGAGCGCTTTATTTTTTTTAATAATTTTTTCAGAAAACACAGACCAAGCATTTAATCATATTTCCCAGTTAAAATTGTGTCTGAATTCTAAATATTTATAATAATAGAAGTATTTATACATTGCAATCCTAAATGATCCATACCTCAATTAGCAAAGCAACATGGCGTTAAAGTTATCTCCTCAACAAAGGCTTCCTCCCAGAACTAATCTAGGTAATTTACAGTTAATTTACACAGGTTCAGATTGTGGTCAGAAATGGTTTTAGACGCAGTGAAAACGCAGTCAAGCGACAGATTAAGAGTTTTCCAAAATACAGCAGGAGTGTACGCATACATGTGGAATTCTTAGGCTTATCCTTCAGGGGGAAAGCTAGTGGGGTCAGAGAGGATCAGACTGAGAAGTACAAGAGTCTGTTATTGACCTATGGCAAAGAACAGTAGGAGCTGAGAAGCAAAGATGTAGCGCTATGGAAAACAAAGGTGACACACAGTTACGGAGAGAAAGAAATTTGAATAAGTAGTTCGCTTAGGGGTCAGTAGCCATTCAATACCTGTACACATTGATTGTCTGTGATGATTAAAATTCAATACACAAGACACATTTTTAATTATCAGTAAGCCAAAGAGACCTGTGTGTATCATTGCCTCAAGTCAGAGAATGGTTGCTGAATATAGAGCACTTTACAGGGACCAAGCTTACAACAAAATTTGGTGACAAAAGGCACTGAAATCCAGAAGAGACACAGCAGTAAAAAGGCAGACTAAGGGACTAAATCCACAATTAAGTAACTGTACACACTTTTCTGTGTTGCTATAGATCACACTTTTTTATATTATCAAAGAACCAAATATTTCTGAGCATGTAGAAAAATGTGTATGTTTCTTGAAAATATTCTCAAAAGCTAAATACATTTATATTTATGATTAAAGGCTTTTGGTTATCTTGGAATATGTGTAATTATTTGAATCTGCTCATGTTAAAGGTACAACTTTATGAATACCTTTACTTAAATTAGCTTTTTAAATGGTTTAAACCTTATTAAACCTATTCAGAATTAAAATTCTAATGGTTTTACCTTAATTCATATCTAAAATAAATTAAACTGAACCAAGTTGAGGCTATGTTAATTCTGAATAAGTGTGCATGTGTCCCCACCATTATTTAACACAGTTTAAATAATCCAGTTTTCCTGAATGTCTTTTGTAAGCAAACCTTATTAAATTTATTTAATGTTGATGCTCACTTTGTACAATGACTACATAAGTAAGAAGGTAGAATGTCCATCATTTTTATCAAGTACACCTTCACTAATTTGTCCTCTACTTTTTTTTTCTTTTATAAAGTTAACTGTTCCTTATCCAAGGCTGCACTTCCTGAAGCAGTGAATCTTGTGTGTATGTGGTTATACAGCTGTGCCTCTTAAAACTCTAAAGTATTTGGTGACCAACCTATGAAGTGTTAAATTCAGATCTATTTTTAAGAAGACTTTACATGCATCCTCATAAGTAATCTTATGAAGCAGTTTAACTGCTGTTGTTAGTTACACTTCTAAGGACTACTGGTAGGAGAACAATGCCTGAAGGACTTCAGGGAACTAAGAACAGCTCTAAAAACACAACAAACAACAGTCCTAAATTTTGAATTTGTGCAGGTTGCAGCTCATATCGAACTAGATAATAATCTCTTAAACCGCAGAGAAGCTGTAAAAAGTAGTCCTAGCTGAGAACCAAAATACCCTAGTAGTGCCTTTGTGCTCGTGTCTGATTCATACATGCAAATAAAAAGGACTTATAGAAATGCATGTCCTATGTTTTTGTACAATGTTATAGCTTCAGCCAGTGATGTCTTACCTCCTTCTTCTAAAATATATATTTTGTTAGATATATTTTACCAATTGTGTTCAAGTGTTAGGAAGTTTCTTTTGTGGCACAAATGAAACCTTACTGTTTAAAGGGAACAATTTTCTGCAAAGAAATTCTGTCTTGCAAGCTTTCCTAAACCACTAGTATGCTGATTCCTAAAACACAGGAGGAAGTTTGTTTGTCTATTTTATATTCTCGTTTGTTTGTTTTTAGAATGGGTAAAAAAGTGAAGAAGGAAGTAGAGTCTCCACCCAAGGATGTGGTAAGTTAGAAAACTACTATGTACTATCAAATATACATTACACAATTATATGCCTGGCTCTACCATCCTTACATAGTTCCTTACTCCACTAGTTTACCCACATAATTCTAAAAATACTTTTTAAAGATGTTTCTGTTTCTGTTTATTTTGGACAGCATGCAAACCAGAGTAACTAGGCATTTCTGGTTCTTTGTAGGGCTTGTCTCTGGCAGGCTTTGCAAGTAGTAACCTATGAAACAATCGGGGCTTATTTTTATTGGAAGAACAGTATTGACCTTCCACTTGTAAAAAACCAAAGGAGAGAAATGAGAGGAGAAACCTGACATCTGCCAGTCTTTTGAACTGTGAAGACATTCCATGAAGACATTTTTTTTTCCACTTGAGGAGAAAAAAAGAGAAGAGATGGATGGATCTGCAGTGTTTTATAGTGTATGCAGTTTTTAAATGGCAAGACAATAGTTTGGATCTTTTTCAAAGATAAAAATTCACTATCAGCAGTTCAAGGTATTCTGTGGTTGTTAAGGGTACCACAGTGAGAAGTAACTGCAGCCAAGTATAGAGTAGTGGTGGTAACTTACATACATACTTTTTTGAGAGTCTTTGCAAAACCATGAGTTAGAGGGGGACCCAAATAATGATAGCAATTCAAAATATAGATATTTTCAGAGTCTAATTGGTTTGTTCAGAAAGAAAAAGAAATAAGACCATTGACCAGAGTGTAATATAAATTCTGTACCAGGTGATAACTAAGTTAATGAGGAAGCAGGACCTTAACCAGACCATGAAAAATAAGTCATTCTAGTTCAACTCATATCCAAAGCCATGATATCACTGAGGCTTAGCAGCTGATAACATTTCTCACCCAACTGTTCTGTGAACAAATGAATATTAAAAATGTAATACATAATTTGAGGACACCGGTGAATCCTCATGAAAGGGGGTTTGAAATAAAACTTAAAGAAACGTCAGAGGATAAATCAATTTAAAGTCTTTTCTGCGTGGAATAACCTAAAAAGCAAGGAAGGAGGCAAAGTAGTTGTCTCTGTAAAACAGGCCTGCAGAATTAAAACAAAGTATCTTTGGAGTCTAAGGGGAAAAAATGGTGTATTAGTAGAATTACGGCATAGAGATGAGCTATCCCCCTTCACATCAGGAGACCATTTCAGTAAATATCTAGAAAACCAGTAGAAGCAGAAGCACAGTTTCTAGATCCGAAGGACAGTGTGAGAGTTTCTGAAGAAATGTGTGGTACCACCTTCTAACTACTATAATAACTATGAATAATGTTAGAAAAAGATGTTTCACAAGTGGAAATATTAAAGGAAAGGTCAATAGAGTGATTAAAATATAGAGCATTAGAAAGAGAAGTCCAGGTGGCATCTGCAGGTTTTGGCTTAAATACTTAACATTACGGTACTTCAGAGTAGCACATTCCCTTTAGCAGTCCTTTCAGAAGAAAACAACTGAATGTTGCATACCAAAACTATTAAATATGAAAATAGATTATTGATTAGTTGTAACTGGCAGCCAAAAAAATATTCTAGCCAATTGAATATTGTTAACCGTGATGTTGTAAAATCAGATTTCAGAACTCTTAGCTTGGCTTGGGTAATATACAAGCTATAGTAACTAATGGATAGCTTGGATAAAATACAAGCTATAGTAACTAATATCGACCGAGTATTAAACTGCGCATGGAAACTGTCATGTTCAAGAAGAGAAACCTTGAGATAATGTGGCAGATGATAAGATGGCCTTTGTGCCTGCAGAGTGCCTTGGAAATATGCAGAACCGCAACTGACCACTGATTTTTTATAGATTTCTAGAAACAGGTGGAGAACCTGTACTGCTTATGCATACTAGAGAGCATTCCTGAGGGCCCTCTTGTCCCTGCCTTTCTTTTAATTTCTACATACTGAATTTCTCTGTATAGTATATAAATACTGCTTTCACCTTGCTTCTTTTTTGGATAACCTTAAAATGTATTTCAGACAGATGAAATATGGTAGCTTGGGAATGATTGATAGGAACTTTTCATATGATATCTTCATTAAGTTTTTCCTATTTGACCATCTATTGGATCATAGATAAAAACAGAAGTTTAAGCTTACCACTTGAGAATGTACTGAGGTGTTAGCCCTGAAATGTTTTTGAAAATCTGAATGTTTTTGAAAACGGCTTCATTTACAACACTAATATTAGTGATGCTAATAACTATAAAGGAAGCTATATATAGCTTCCTTTATATGCTAATCCTATGCTAATAACTATAAAGGAAGCTATAACTATATATAAAGCTATAAAGGAAGTGATGCTGGATACAAGGAGGTGGCACTGTCAAATCCTGAAATTCAGTCTGCGGAGAAGCACTTTCTGGTCAATCAATACCCAAATGTTAATTTGACTCAACTTTAGCAAGGCTCTCATTAGTACATGCTGTGATATACACAAACTGTTAAAGTAGGGCCTAGATAAATGGACTAGCTTTCATGAGGACTAAAAAATGGCTGAACTGTCAGGCTGAAAGGTTTGTCATGGGCAGCATGAAGGCCAGGAGGAGGTAGCATGAAACTAGAGGCTCTCAGGGGCCAGTACTGTTTATTCTCCTTGTTAATTATGTGGTTGATGGGACAGAATGCACGCTGAGCAGGTTTGCAGTCATTGCAAAAGTGGGAGGAGTGCTTGATCCACCAGATGGTTATGCTGCCATGGAGCTTTATCTCAACAGACTGGAGAAGTGGGCTGAGAAGCATCTCATGAAGTTCAAGGAAGTCCTGCAACTGGAGAGGATAATCCTAGTCTACAGCACAGGCTAGAGGTTGACCAGCTGCAAAAAAAGCTTTGTAGAGATTTACCTTTATACAGGTTTGCCTTAATTTGATTAATTTGTTAAAAGGATTAAATCACAGAAATTATTTAAAAAATGAAATATGTATGTGAATACATATGGCAATAGTGGGGCAGAAGCAACCAGACTTGTGTGGAGAAAAATCTTATATTAGAAATCTATTCAAATTGTTTAAATAAATCAGTGAGCAAGAAGGCAGTGATGATCTGTTTGGTACTATTATTTCTATTATTTAGTTTTTTCAAGTCTTTAAACCAGACTCTTCTTTGACATAAATGCTGACAGGTAAAAAGAAAGTCCTCTCATGGCTATAATGTCTGGTTATAAAACAGAAAGCAAAGGTTAGAAGACAAATTAGGGTTCACTTTATGTAATGGAGAGAGGTTGCCAGTGTCCTGTCATGAGGATTTATTCTGCAACCTGTGTCATCCAGCCCATGAGGATTAATGGGCTAGCTTCACGAAAATGTTAGTCAGTCAGCAGCCAAAAACATGAATTCAGACTTGAAATTATTAATGAAAAATATTAAAGGCAAAACATCACACCAATAGCTATTCCATTAGACTTTCATATGTTAAATGCAGCTAACAGTTGTGATTTCTGGACCTCAAAAAGGATACGGTTGAATGAGAAAGGTACTAAGACAGACAACAAGAATAATCAGAATAGCTTTTGAATTGGGAAATATCAAATAGAGTAGGATTGTTCTTCCCCAAAAAGGAATGGCAGTGAAGAGGCAAATAATAGAAGCCTAGAAAATTATGCATGTAGAGAGAAGGCAAATAGGTATAATTTATTTCACTTTCTCACAGTGAAAGAACTGAGGAGGAAGAGAGATAAACAGAATTATCAGGTGATAAATTAATCCAAAGAAAAAGCACTACTATTTATCTAAGGCATTGTTAACTATGATACTTATGCCTCAGAGTATTAAGGATAGCTAAAATACAGATGACTACAAAAATTATTTACTTAATTAACTGGCAAAATATTCTCTTGCGCTTTTTAAGCACAGAGGCAGGAGAAGAGGTAAGCAAAGGTTAACAGTCTGCTTGTGCTCGCTGGTTACTGACCTCTGTACAGGGGCAGGATGCTGGGCTAGATGGACTATTTTGTCTGATAAAAACATTTTATATTATTTTTGATTTAGCATTTCAAATGAGTGGGTTGATGGAAGCCAAAAATCTGATACAGATTCCAGAAGCTTTCCAAGTTAAATGCACAAAAAACTTGATCATATGTATATATATAAATTTATATATATGTGTTTTGAATTATACCATTTTTCATTTATTTTATTTTTCTTATATAAAATAAGAGTGGGAATATCGCTGTTTATTACACGAGATTTGGGGATTTATTTCAAACTTGTGTGTGAGTTCAAACATATTCTAGCACTCAGTCTGGCCTATATGTACAGTCGTGGGGACAGTCTACAGAAAATCAGGAGGATTTTGGAGCAAATCTTAATAACAAATGGAATGAACACTAGCTATGCTGACATCATGTTAAGGAAGTGTTAGATCCAATTCTGTGGTATTTTGACTGAAAATATAACTTTCCAGCAAATCAATGAGGCTCAGACATCTTACTTTTTAAACATATGTTCATTTCAGTGACTCTCTTTAGTATATTTTAAGTCAAAAGATACTGCTAATGGGAAGCTGACCATTAAGTATTTCAGACAGTAGCAGTGAATCTGATGTCTATATAAACGGGTAGATCAATTGACTCTGCTCATACCCCAACCTGTGATAAAGCTGAGGAATTGTCTGTGAATTGTAGTTTATACAATTACTTGTGAGTAGGAGAGAGGCAAAGGAAATGGAGCAGCGTGATACTGTCTTTGGTATTTAATCAATATAAATAAATTACTGAGACTGAAAACTCTTATTCCATATTTTATTTCTTATTAAACTTTATCTGAGGTCCATCTTTGTGTTTAATTTATTTTCTTCTGAAGGACTAACAGCATTTACTAAAAATTACAATTTCCTCCCAACACCATGTATGTGGCCAGATTGAAGCATGCTATTGGCAGTAGAGTTTCTGCAGGTTTGGATTTGACTCTGCCTCTTTAGCTATAAATCACCTTTCATTCAAGGTCTAATATGATTAAAATCTCTGCAATAGCTTTTGACAGCTATTAGGAGCCCATTTCGAATTTCAGGAGAGAAATTGTAGGTTTAAATTTATTCTTTTATTATTTATATTCTACTTTGTAGCAGAACGTGGCATTAATGGAGGCTCCCAACAATCAGCATGGAGAACATCTTCAGGGCTGAGTGGAGGAAGGACGACTGAGGTGTGGGAAGGGTCCTGCTCTGCTGCAGCCCCTTGGGAATGCCCCAGTGCCCCTGAGGAGCAGCTGAAGGCAAAGGGAGGATTGTATTTAGGAAAAAAAAAAAAAGAGAGAGAGTTTCCTTTTGCTGGAATAAAAAGGGCCCTGACAAGCTCCTACTCAACATCTACATAAAGATTTTTGGCAATACAACTGCACTGGCCATAGAGAAGTAACCTATGTGCAGCCGAACTGCGAGTCAGCTTACAGCAAACACAGTTGTGGTGTCAAAGTGATACAATTTCTTTTGCCTCTTTTGGCTGTTTTCTATATTGGAAATACAAACCTGCATTTTCACAGGTTTAACTCTTTTCACATTAGGTCCAAACTGCAGGTGTAGTGTACCCATACTGATAAAGCAGTCATAGCTTAAACATGCTCCTAATGTCCTCTACTAATCAAAAAGCTAAATGCAACCTAGTCACAAAGGATACAGCTACACTGGCTGCAGTCTATAAAGAATCATCTCAAATGGTTTCCTTTTCTGTTTGCCAAAATCTCTTTTTTCCCCTTTTGCTGTGACCTATATGCTAAAAGTTCTCAATTTGCCAAGACAGTATTGGAAAGCAGCATTTGTACATATGGGTTTGGTTAGTGACTCTGTCACATCTGCTTAGTATTCATGTAATATTAATGATAATAATTTAAATTTACAATGTATAAGACTGAATTTGTTACCTGAAGGATCATGGCCATTTAAATTTAAATACATTTTAAAAAAATGTTGTGTCCTATCTCATACTTTTATCTACCATTGCCTCCAAGGGATTAATCCAAGAATAGTCTAGAGTGGATTGGGATTTTTTTTTTTTTTTTTTGGAATTGCTTTGATTTGGGAACCCATCAAAAATGCACATTGAGATGCGTGGGCATTAACATCGTATTTTGCCTCATTTTTGAATACATTCAGAAGGAGAAAAGCTTATTGTTTCTTCATTTTTCTTCCAGCATACCCATGACTTTGATGAAGATTTGCTCCAAATAATTTCCTTGATTGATAAGGGATGTATGTAGATCTCCTTGCCCTTATTGTTCAGCTACCTGGTATTTTAAGGAATGCACAGTATTAGTATATACTGTAACAGCAATGCAAATTATATGTTATCTAGAGAAATATATTGATATTGAGAAACTGTGAATGACTCCAGTGTTTTCGTGGCTCTTGTATGTAACACATGCACTCTCTGGCCATTGAGTGTGAAAAGAGTGGGACAGAAGAGAGTTTTCACATATTAAAATTGTATTTTAATTCCAAATAAGATTAAAACTGTTTATTGGGTAAAATTTTGATAAATTCTTGAGTCTTATTAAAGAACAAAGAGGCTTTTTTTAAAAGAGTACCCTTTCTCAAACTATGTTAGTCCCAAAGTGTCTATTAAGAGGGTCAAAGCAGCTGGATTTGCTGGAAGATTTCTCAGTGTGAGAGAGGTCGGGGATGGAAACCAACACTTTGTATCACTTCCAGCTGGCTGAGCTGGGATCATATCAAAATGCTTCAGCTAGTACAGGATCATGGTAAGCGAGTGTTTGACAAGTGAACCGAATTGAAGAGGGCTAAGGAGAGGTCACTATGTATTTTTGAAACTATCACAAAATAGTAATGACACTGAGAAATCACATCCTTTCTCTCATGCAGCGTCTGAGTTCATAGATTCTGTGCACGGCTCCTTCTCACGTTATTTTTCCCAGAGGTTGTTCCATGATTGGTTCCGATGCCTCAGAATGCTTCGCTTTCATACGCAGCAGAATTTCATAGCCTGTTGCCTTCACAGCTCCTTTCTTGTACAGGAAATTGCCAAGGTTTTCCAAAATTTTCATACAAAATGAAATCATGAATCAATTTTGAAGTCAGTTATTCTTCCTTATTTTTCAGCAACAACTCAACTGCTGTTAAAAAATTGAATTTCTCTAGGTAAATAGGAAACCATGACAGTGTTTATAATTCACTGCCGATCTCAAATTACTTTTTTATAATGAAATATGAGAGTCTACCAAAACACTCTGTAAGGCTCAGTATAAACTCCAACGGTTCTTTCCTTGTTTTGTTTGTAGTTTGATCCTTTATTAATTGAAAGCAAAACAGCAGCAACAGCCGTGCTAATGCTCAGTTCTCCTGAAGAGGAAGTTTTGATCAAAGCATGTGAGGCCATATATAAATTTGCATCAAAAGGTTAGTCTTGTTTTGATAAGCCTTCCTCTACCTTGATTACATTTTGATAGTTGTTCAGAGTTTTTTAGTTTATTAGTGCTAACATCTTTGTTATCAAAGGTTTCCATCAGTGTTTGGGAGGCTTTCTGAAATATCAATCACACCTATAGTTGTTGTAATAAAGGACAGAAATCTTCTAATTATCATGAAATAAATTTTTAATTTTTGTCTTTCTCATTTTATAGATACTCTTTTTAACAGAATTTCCTTTAAATGCAGTCTAGTTCTGTTTCATCATGGGTAGCACATTAGCATCTTGGATTAGATTCTAATTTTCATATTAAGATTTGAAACTCCTGTACTAGAAATAGTTGAAAATGAGAAAATAATTATTTCAAGGTTCTTGTGTTTTGGTAGAATGTGTATTTTGAATGAAAATTACTGTTTAGTCTATGTTAGTTTTTCCTGTTCTGCTCTGTAAGTACTTCTGTGATAGATAATTGCTGGTGATCTCTTAGCCTCCAGTATGTAGTTTATTTCTGCATGTATTGGAAATCTAACAAGTCTCTAAGATACAAATCCTCCAGGTCCCTGTGTGAATTACATATAATTAATCGTCATGTCCTGGGTGCCCATTAGACAGCTGTAGAGCAAAGGCTCAAAATAGTCAAGCACATAATTTCCGAAGTGGTCTCCTACTCATTCCACACCACCCACTCGAGTCAACTGGCATAGACTGTTAGCATTCTTGGTGAAATTCATCTTTTTTATATTAATTGCCATTTAATTTATGTTCCCTTAAAAGATTATGGTTTCATATATGCTGATTATTGTGCTGGCAGTAATTATCAGCCCTGCTGAAGTTATGAGAGAAAACTGAAGGCTTTGACAGTTGTCAAGGGATCATTTGGATTCTGAAAAATGTTTAAGTTCAGCTTTAAAAGGCTAGTTTGGCTGAGGATATGCAAACAATTTGTAAATATGTGAAGAGAGAACTTGAAATGTTGGGAGACAGCTCTGAACCGCCCACTATACACTCTTTCCTGGCTCCTTCCTTAGTGTCCAAGGTAACATATGGAACAGAACAAGATGACAGATATTTTATTTTACTGTTTCTACTAAATCCTTAATAATCCTTTAAATTATTAATGTAGGTATTCTTGTAATCTTCCAGAAGACTAGACTATCACTTCTTGCAGTACCGTGCAAGTGAAGTTACACTTCACTTCAATATTAATTTATTTCTTGGATATTGCTAATAATTTAAACGGTACTCCTCAATAAAAGGTAGTTCCTGTCTTAATTGGCTGGGTTTTAGCCTGAAAGTGATCATAGTTCTCTGGTTTCTTCTCGTGTTGCCTCCTTTCACCCTGAAAGGGTAGGCAAGTTTTCCCACTGTTCTTTAGAGAATAGATTATAAGGCTGGTGTGCAAACAAAGGGAAAAAAGCAGATTTGGGATTTCTTTTCATAGGGTGTAGGGCGTTTTGAGTGAGCAGAAACAGATGACACTAATCATACAAAACACTTGCTTACCCAGAGTGTATTCAGCTATGAAGTTCTCCATTCTCAGATGGTAGAAAACTTGGAATTTGATGATCCAAATCCTGGAAATTGCTTCAGTAGTGCATGTCCATAGACTGAATTAGCTGTTGAGTTGTTTTGTTTTGATTTTCCAGTAAAATAAAATAGGCAGGAAAGAAAAGAGGAAAGTAAAATGAGGTGCTAAAATAGCTTTCACCTCTACTTCCCCAGGTAGGAAGGTATACTCCCTACTATTCCTGCAGCATCCAGCAAGTGAAGTGGATGTCCAACAGAAAGAAGCATCCTTTTATTATACAAATGTGAATCAATCCTAGAGGCTGTTCCAGTGCTACATTCTAAGGAAATAGTAATATGTGATGGTGTTTTTAAAGACTATCCATTATACACATTAAAAAGGGAATATTTTAATTTGAATGGTCAACTCTAGTACTGGATTTTTGGCTTCTAAATGCTTGACTTTTCTTTCATTGGTGTTTCTTAAAGTAATTATTTTCATCACATGTATTTAAAATATCCAAGTTGAGATGAATTCTCTTATGACTGGATGGATTAAGGACATCAATGACTTAAAGATACCTGATGGTGCATAGCCAAATTATATCCTTCCCTGCAGCATGTGATGGTTTTTCCTTACCATCACAGGCTATAGGCAGGTTCTGCCTGACTCTTGTACAAATTTTTGTCAAACTGTCACTGCTGGAGATCTCTTGTGCTATAGTATGGCCTGTCTTTCTGAACAATTGCTTTGAATTATCTGTAAATTCATTTGATAGCAGACATCAACAGGACATGGTCAAGCATGGAACCAAGGGCAAGGACTTCTTTGATTCTGTAGTCCAATGAAAGATTGATAACTACTACTAACTTTGTTACATTAGAAATGTTGACTTTCTGTTACATTTATACCAGATTTCTAACCTAACTACTGTTCAGGTGATGAAAACAAAGTGACACTTCTTGGTCTTGGAGCAGTGGAACCTCTATATAAACTCATCTCACATGAAAATCCAACTGTACGCAGAAATGCCATTACAGTATTTGGGATCATGGCGTCAAATCGTAAGAGTCTCCATTTCTTCATATTTGTCAATGTCCAAGAGCATAATTGTTAAAGGAACAAATGACCTATGTGATTCCTGTATTAACCTCCCAAAACAAAGGAACAAGTTTACCTCTAATAATCTCCACTGATTTTGAAAAAAAAAATAGGGAAAGTGATTTTCCCTTCAATTCTTGTTTTTGATAAGACAGGGCCAGATTGAAACCGCTTATTTCTGAATTTCTGTCTGTCCGGAAAAGCCCGGCTACACTCATATTTTACATGGTAATGATAGCAGCTGAAGTACTGAAGTGTCAAACATTGGCATTCAAATTTACTGAGCTTCATTGGCAAGTCAGTGCTGATGCAGATATTCTAGCAGTATCTGAGCTGGTAAAATTCAGCTTGCCTTGAGTATCTTCTGGGGCCATTGCATTCACAGCAGTGTAGGGTATATATTAAAGCCATAACATTGTTAAATGGTTCAACCACAGTATATGTAGAGTTTATGTAGGTAGATGATCTGCCCAAATGATCTGCCCAGATTTATGGGGGCAAATGATCTGTTTTCCATCGTGATGCCCTAATCCCTATTAAAGTTGCTTTCACCAACTGCTGCTTGCTTTTCTTGTTGCATTGAACTTTATGTCCTTTACCCTACCTTCAGCTCAACACTAGTTCACTGTTATTCCTGTCAGACCTTGTCCTCCTCTGCCACTGCAGAAATACAGGTCTGAATGACTCCGGATTCTCCATTTTTAGTCACAGCTTTATTGTTTTCCCTTTAAAAGTATATTCACTTCATATCTTTTCTCTTGCATGTTAACACTGTGATGTGTTGACAGTAACAACCCCTGCCTTAAGATCACATGACATCTGTCCCAAAGAGTGCTTTTCAATATTTCTATCTAGTTGTCATGCTTTTTTTTCAGTGTGCTATTTACTACAATAGAAGTGCTTTCTGAAAGTCATTATTGAGGTTTTAATAAGGCAAATATAATTTATGTTTTCAATTTGCAATCTGGGCTGTGTTAGCAGAAAATTAGAAAATGATGGCTTTAAAATTAAATAATGGAAGGATTGTTTTTAGTTCAATAGAAAACCTTAATACCTATAAATAATTTTAATTATTAGGGCATGACTTTTTTGACAACTAAAACTGTACAGCGCTTAATAAGAACTAGCTAGATGCAAGTGAATGAAACTTTAGTGAAGAATTGGAGAATTCTTCTGTATATCAAACAGCGGAGAATGTGTTGTCTGGTACTTGAGAATCTACTGTATATGCTTTCTGAGTCCATTACCATCTCCCTGTAATTTGTGCTGGGTGTCACTTCCAGTAAGACCTTCTTCTCACCCAGGGAGTAAACTTAAGTACCTTTTGTTTGGAGCAGAAGTCCTGTTTCTTTACTCAGTTCAGTTAGCCAAAGAAAAGACTTCATATTTGTGTTTATTTCATTGTAGCTGATGTACGAAAGTTGTTGAGAGAACTGGATGCTACAAATTCCCTTATATCACGACTGGCACCAGAAGGTAACTTGTTGTATTCATTTCTTGTACGAAAATACTATTGGAAATAATATGCTATTGCCATTTGATCAGGAACCTCAGTAAAATACTCCTTATAGCTTATGATTGTCACAATATATATTAAATTAATATATATTAAATTGGTAGCTGCTTTTATAGGAACAGCTTAGCTATTCAGTTAATAGTATTTTATATTGGACAGGTGGAGCAGCATGTATGTGAAAAGGTATGATATGATTAACATTAATGCTTATTGACTTTAAATAATGCATTAAAGTATCAAATTAGTGAACATATACTGTCTTTAATAAATATATATATATATATATATATGTGTTTCTTTTCGCCATAGAAGATGTTGTCATCCATGAATTTGCTACGCTATGTCTAGCACATATGGCTTCTGAATATACTAGTAAAATACAGATATTTGAGCAAGGCGGACTAGAACCACTTATCAGACTACTGAGTAGCCCTGATCCTGATGTTAGGAAGAATTCAGTTGAATGTATCTATCTCCTGGTGCAGGTAAAGGCGCTTTTTTTTTCTTCCCAGTTTCAGAGACAGATAAGCTTTCTCTGCCCATCCCCTGCAGGGTTAATCATTTTAAAATGTTTCGTTCAGGTACTGTCCCTTGTGCATGAATGTATATGAAATCACTATGCCCAAATCTTTGATGATAGCATTAGTTTTAATTTAGCTTATTTGACTCTAATTTTGTTGACCTTAATGCACTTATCCTTGCTGTACAGCAATGTAAGTAAGATCAGAATCAGATTCAGATGTGTTCTTAATTAAATATGAATTTGTTTTCTTATGTGGAAAATGTTAATCTCAGTAATGAGAGCATAACCCTTCTATCCAAAAGATAGGAATAATTCTGTGAATTAAAGAACCACAATTTGCATGCTGGCTTGTTTTGACCAACAAGTCCCATAGTCATGATTTTAAGCTTCTTTCTAATGATAGTTGAATATTGTTAACAGCTACTTTCCATATTGGAAGGAATAGATTTGTTATTGGCTTCTTTCACACTCAGAGCTAATGTCATCCATATGCTGCTTAGCAGAAGAATGATGCGTTTGTATGGCAGTTCTCTTCCCAGGCTGAAGCGACTCCATTCAATAATGAATTCAGTTTATAACTCTATCTCTTTTGGGGCATCAGAGCATGTCTATTCAGAATCACATTTTACTCTTTCCCCTTTCTTACTATCTCGCTGTCTTTGTTGCAGGGTATATCTGGATAACTGCACCTGGTGTTTGCTTATGTTGATAAGGATAATTGCATGCTGCACATGTGCAATAAGCTATTTAAAAGCAAATTGTAATTTATTTACATTTTTTCTTTCTTAGTATAATCTGCTACTCCTCTTTATTAAGTGACATATAGACTGTTTAAAGTTATTTTTTAAATTGTTATTTTATAGCTATTGAAACAAAAGAATATGTAACTAGACAACCATAATAATAATCTTTTCCATCCAAATGAGGAAAATTAAAATGGCCAGGTTAAATTTAAAAAATTTTCTCAAAGAAACATGTGTATGTGCAGACAAAAAACAAAAGCAAGCAGGCTTCTTTAGACAGAATGAGATACTGCAATATATACCTCACTCATGGAAAATAGTTGGATTTTATGTTTGAGGGGAGTTTTTTATACGCATTGTTTGATTCTTAGTTGAAAAGAAAGAAATCTTCAGAACTGGAAGTTCCGTAGTATTGACTCAGTGTTGTGTATTTGAAATCAGATTCTCCCGGTACCTTCTTTAAGTCGGGAATTGATGTGCTGTTATGTTCTCTATCACTTTCACTCTTCCTTTGAATATTTTACTGCAGGATTTTCAAAGCCGGGCTGCCGTTCGTGAACTGAATATTATTCCAGCCTTGCTGGAACTACTGAAATCTGAATACCCGGTTATTCAGTTGTTAGCCCTCAAAACCTTGGAAGTAATTAGCAATGACAGAGAAACCAGGGTAATACTGACAGAACATCAAGGATTAGATCATCTCCTTAAGATCCTAGAAACCAAGGTACAGGTTACTTGCTTTAGAAGTTTCTGTTCCTGTTGTTTATATTTGTATTACTAATCAAAAATACTGTTTAGATTATGAGAGAATGATAACAAAAGAAGGAACTCCTTACTTATTAAACAGTTAGAAGCAACATACAGTTTGGTTTGGTTTCTCAGATTTTCACTTTGCAATAGTACAGTATAAAATAAAATTATATAGCATTAACAGTAGATAAGAAACAAAGGAATTCACCCAAAAGTGTAATTTATTTGCTTAATGGACAGCTAGTTATGTTGATTTGTATTTACTATCCGATTCTCAAGCTGTTGTAAATATCAGAAAAATCATCATGTAACTACTTGTACAATGTTTTTTCCATTTTGCTGGTTGTATGCTGAACTATACTCGGTGGTCATTCCTAGTTTGAAAGCTAGTCTTGCTTTATGAATTTACTTTGGTATCAATGGCTATAAATATAATTTCTTACCTTGAAAATTTCATTGTTTATGTTAATAGGAAACTCACTTTAGTGCTTTTTGCCTTCTGATATCACTATATATTATCACTACTTATTTCATATCATAGGAAGTATGGTTCTTAGCAAAATTAGTAAAGTATCTGAAATATTTTGAAAAGTTTAATATTATTCTGAATACATTCCAAAGACACTCAGAAATAAACAATAACTTCCCCATTTTTTCACTGTTTTAGAAAAGTTGTAATGTATCTTAAGGAACATTAGGGAAATTAGATGAACAACATGAGAATTAAAAGATATTCTTTGTAATCTAAGCAAACTGTCCAAAAGACAGGTATACCAATTATCCTACAAAGATAAAAGCTAAAGATATTTTAATGCTGATTTGAAGATTATTTGTTTGTTTGTTTTTTTCCCTTATTAGGAATTCAGTGATCTACACGTGGAAGCTCTTGCAGTGGTGGGAAATTGTCTTGAGGATGTGGATACTATGCAATCGATTCAGCGATCAGGAGGCCTTAAAAAACTGCTTTCATTTATAGAGGTTTCTACCATTCCTGATGTTCAGAAGAATGCAGTGAGGGCAATTGCCAAGGCTGCTTATGACTGTATGTGACTTTTTAGAAATCTATGCATATTGTTTAGTGAATTTGTTTATGAAGTGAATTTTCATGCAGAATGAGGCTGTATTATCTTGTTAAGCATAGTGGTTTTGCTGAGGAAGACATTGGTAAGAATAAGTTACAATGATGAATTTTGGCAATCAGAGCAGCAAGTGGATGCTATGTTGTACATATAAACATTTTAAGATTTTCCCTCGATTCTTTTGTAATATATCCTTGCAAAGTGCTCTCCTCAAAAACGGAAATGGACCTCAGAAACTGGTCTTTGTCTTCTATTTAGTGATGCCATTTAACTGCCATCTTAAACCTTCTCTGCCAGCACTATTTCACATTGGTGCTGCTTAAGACTTAAGCACAAGCTTACTTTCTTCTGCATTCCACTCCTCATTCAAATGCTATGCAATTTCAAATACAAATTCCTTTAATGGGGACATGAAAAAAGCCCTTCAAATGGCTTACAGATTAATATTCCCAGTGGAGTTAAATAGTTTCATTGTCATCTTTTTATAATTATTCATCCTATGGTTCTTTTTTATAGAGTTTTCTTTAATTCACCAAAGAATTCTGAATTAGGCAGAACAGGCTCATCATTTTTGCTCACAAGGATTCTTTTAAAATAACTCTACATATGAAAATCCTTCCATACATTGGTTTCTGAGTTGCAACATATGCCTTGTACTGCTATATAGCAAAATTCAATGTAAGAAAGAATATATTTCTGTCTTTTGAAGATTTTGATTCTGTCAAGGGATTTTATGACAGTAGCTATGACAGTAGAGCTTAAATATTTTGTTCATATTTCCATCATCTCATGGCTGAATCATGGCTTTAATTTATGTATATTTTACAAGTATGTTACCTAATTGCATACATGGCTAAAAAAATCTTTCCTTTTCTGCAGTATTTCAGACATCCTTCCTTCTTATCTCAACTTATCTGTCCAATTCTTTTCTCACCTTCCTTGGTTTGACATGCAGAATATTTATAATTATTTGGATTGCAAATGATATATGGAAAGAGCAGGAGCTACCTTTGCTAGCATTTTGTAGGTTTCTGCATGCTTTCATCATTACCCCTTGGAAGCTTTACATGTCACTGAAAATTATCTGCAATAATGTTATCAAAGATGTGAAAGATCAGAAGGGTCCTGCTTATGCCAGTACTTTCCTTGTGTATTTTTCCTGTAGTGTTATTTTATTATATAACTTAGTTTGGTTAGTATTATTTTTATAGTCCTGTGACACACTTGTGAGTAGTGTGCTAAGTAGATTTATATTTGTGTTCTTACTAATTTCTACTGCATGTTACTCCATTTTCATATTTATTTTCACTTAAGCGTAGCTTTCTTTCTCCCTCTTCTTCAGCTTTTTTTTTTGTTTGTTTTTGGTGGCCTAATATTTTAGCAGCTGTTAGTAAAAGCTTGTCTGAACACATTTTTAAAGCACACAATGCAAGAACTAAACATAATATATTATAGTTCTGCATATGATCCTATATCATTGCATGTTACCGCCAGTGATGATGCATCTTCTTGTCACTTTTCTTTACAAATGGAGTCAATGTGGTTTTATTATAAAGGTTTGCTCTCTTCTTCATCCTGTGACAGTTCGTATGGATGTGCTAAGTTGAGAAAATAGATCAAAAAGAAGATATGAAATATTTGCTTCAAAGATGAAGAATTTTGTTGACAACCAGTTAGATAAATGGCAATGCGTTGTAGTGGCACAGTAGAAAACACAGTCCAGTAAACTTGCTGCTCAATATGGCCTCTGGAAACATTAAATTTATTTCACATACTCAGAGCTGCTGCTCTAATGTGAGGCAGAGTAGTTCAAAGACAAAAAGGAAACAGGAGCAGAAAGAAGACAAAAGAAAGATTTGCCACACTATGCAATAGTTGTGTGTTTTGATCCCCTTGGAAATATCCTGAACAGCCAATCCAGTCTACAATGCTACACTAATTAGTTAATGTATTAATTAGTGCTTGACTTGATGTAGAATCCAGTATGATACAACAGAGCTCTAAGTTCATATTCAACATTTTCATTAAATTTACAGTAACCCATACAGTAGTCTGCACTCTTCTGGTTTGATAAACATAGCTGTATTTTAAGAACATTTCCTGCATAGTTGAGAAAAAATAAATGCTGCTTTTCATTAAAATGAAAAACTGAACTGCTGCCATGATGGAACATGTATCTGGTTTTTACTCCCAACAGCTGAATATACAGCAGTGCTCGTTTTTGAAAGGTTTATCAATGACAGATGGCTTTTTTTTTTTCTTTTGCCTCATAGGTGTGATTGTAGCAAGCAGTTTTGTTCTGTGCCCTCTGGAAGCGGGGCTCCTGTAACTTTTTTTTTTCTTTCATTAGAAGACAGATGACGGTTTGAGAGCTATTCTCAATATCAAAATAACTTGGAGGCACAAACGCTACATTCAAATTTAGATTGCATGCATCTTTAGGTTTCTGCTTTTTTTAAGTAAGGTAAAATTGATCATATGTTTATACACAATGATTATCACTTTGACATGGAAAAATCATTCAATCTGTAACATAGCTCTACATTAATTTATTAATAGTTTTATTTTGTATTCTCAGAATTATGGCAGTGATTTTGATTCTGATTCCCTTATTTTCCACTAAATAATGCAGTAATTTCAGACCACAAAATACAGTGTAACTGTATGAACTATTGAATATTTAAAGGTGGATTATCTGGACTGTTGATTAAGTAGGACCTGACTTTTCCTTTGCACTGCTAGCTGCAACAACAACAAAACACTGTGGAGAAAGAGGTGATTGAGTTCGGCTCCACTTTTAATCTCAAGCTTTCCCAGTTCTTTACATGTATCTAAGGGAAGATAGTAAAATGCTCTGTAGTCTGATTAATATATGCTTTTTTTAGTGCAGAGGGTTTTTTTCTATTTATTTGGGTTATTTCAACTCAAGGTTAGTGAGAGTTCACAGCATCATTTAGCGTAATCTTTTCTTCATTCAAAATTGGTATAAATAATTCTGTAAGGTTACAACAGAGAGCTGAGCGAAAAATGAGTAGAACTCTGTGATTGTGATTTTGGGGCAAGACAGGGAAATAGAAAAATATATTGAAAACCAAAGGTCAGCTCATGATGGGGTCAATGCTTGAAAAACTGCACGGAAGTGTTAGTGCTCCCGAGCCTCTGGGTAGAGTGTGCCTGAGTGTTTTGCTTGGTGTTAAATCAATATATTCAAATGACTTAGGGGTCAAGAAATGTAATCCCCCCCAAAATGGTATTGGCACTGAGTATGAGCTGCGAGCCAAGGATGCCTCTTAGTTGCACCTTCTTTCTGCTCTATAGCAAGGCCAAAGGGAACAGCTCATGCAAACACAGAAAGGAACTGCAAAAAATATTCAGTTCTTCAATAGAATTGGCATCTGGATCTGAATACATTAATAATTTTCATCTATCCGTCTTAACAGTTTTTCTAGATTACTGAAAAAATGTTTTTTATTTAAAACATCTTAAATAACTTTTTTCAGCAGTTCAGAGGAACTTTTTCATATTACAATTTTTTTCATTTGGATTTAATATAGATGTAAAATATCTTTGAAGTGGAGTGTTTAGCCATCATCATAAATATCTATATAATTATTTATTACTACTATAATAAGCTCCTGAAACTTGCTGTATCAAAAACACATCCATGAGGCATGAAGAGTCTCTATAGATCATTATTAGGGATTTTGGTCTAGTTTGGCAAGCAACAGGCCAGAGGCATATTTGATTGCTTGTCAAAGCAGTCTGTAATCCTAATTAAGGGCTTCTCTGGAGAGCTGGCTGATACATATCAGTGTTGCGGCCAAGGTTCAGCTCTTGCTTAAAATCTTCTCCTTCCTGTTCTTTCTGTTACATGTTTAACGTTGTAATTTCAATTGTATATTTCTGATTCTATTTATGATTCTAAAAACATTGAAAACAGCTAGAGAGGAGAAAAAGTCTAATTTTCACATGATAGGCATCAAGTCATTTCTGTTGTAAGTAAATTTTCAGTCAGACCTCCTTCTCATTAACTGTGTTGACTTTTATTCATATTCAGTTTTTTTGAAAAGAGAACTTAAAATATTTTCTTTCCTGTTTTTATCCATTAGACAACGAGCCAAGGACTTCATCCCTCAAAGCAAAATTTCCAAGAGTGTCAAAGTCCCACTTACTGTTCCTGAATTTCTTTGATACATTGGAAAATTTTATTCCATAAATATAGCTTTGAACACACAATTAGCCCTATTAAAATTAGGCATGTGATTAAATAGGTTTTGGAACTATTAACTGTAATGCTTATTTGCTGTCCAGTGCCTTTTTGCCTAAAATCAGTGGACTTGGACAGGGCCATCTGTAACAAATACCTTGGAGATCAGGAGTTTGGCCATGCCCTCCAACCGTCCCATCTCAGGCAAGTGGCGAGAGGAGAGGAGCATCTGTGTCCTCTCCTGGTTGCTCTGTCTCATTGCTGGGCAGGTCAGCAGTGGCCCTGGTGCCACCAGGCTAAAATATGGAATTGACAGGAAGTTTTATCTTCATGTGAGGAAGAACTTCTGTACTGTGAGGGTGACAGAGCCCTGGAACAGGCTGCCCAGAGAGGTTGTGGAGTCTCCTTCTCTGGAGATTTTCAAGACCCGCTTGGATGTCACCCTGTGCCACGTGCTCTAGGTGTCCCTGCTGGAGCAGGGAGTTGGACTAGATGATCTCTAGAGGTCCCTTCCAACCTCAACCATCTGTGATTCTGTGTGTAATTCTGTGTGAAATCCTCTACATCCTTCATTAATGAAGAAGGGCAAGTGATATAGAACTTAAAATGCAATTTTCAATTTATCTTGCTTTCCTGATTCTTGTATTTTTACTGGTGCTCCTCTAAGTTCAGTTATTACATTTTATTTGTTTGATTTTTTGATAGGGTAAGCTGAAGGAAGGATACATTCCTGAGCAAGTATGATTCTGAAAGGAAAAAAATGTTTTCAGCAAGTCTGTATGCATTATGTGGCATTAACTTTGCATTTTACTGGACTATGTAAATTTAATAGCCACATGCATTTAATAGGCATCTTTTGAGCTTGATTCAGAGCTCAGTGAAGTCTTACGGGGTTTGGATCAGGTTCTTTGTGTATGTTTCTTGATCACTGATGCCTACCAAAATATTTTCATTTCCATGGCATCAAAAGCAAGTGTTATGATGGAAATAAATATGAAATTAAATTCATGCCCTTTGTCCAGTTGTCTGTAAGGCCAATTTTGGTGCTTACGGGTCATCTGGAATAGATTGCTTCTCAACAGTGTTGCAACAGTTGCGCTATCTCTACTAACTGGCTTAGAAAATGAGTGAAGATTAATGCTATTTTTCTTTCTTTTGTTTAAAGCTGAAAATAGAAAAATCTTAAATGAACATGAGGTTGAGATGTGTCTTGTAAACCTTTTGGGAAATGATAATGATGGAGTTAAAGCTGCAGCTTCCCAAGCAATATCTGCTGTGTGTGAGAATTTAGCTAGCAAACGGGCGTTTGGACCCCAGGGTAAGTAAAGGATGAACTTAGAATTTGTGCTTTTCCTTTGCAAGGAATCATATTATTATTTTGCAGATTGTCATGGTTTATTTAAAACTTCATGTATACAATTATTTTTTTTCCAAAGGGATTCCCCAGCTAGTACAGTTGCTAAGCAGTGACAATGAAGAAGTAAAAGAATCTGCAGTTGTAGCTTTAGCTAATTTGACAGCAGCCAGTCCTAGTAATGCCAGGTGAGTCTGTAATAATCAAATGATTAATTTAAACACTGCTATGAACACAAATTATACTTATGATAATACTTTGATTTAAAAAAAAATACCTCATGTTATTCTCATCCCACAGTCAGGTCTGTCTGAATTTGTAAGACCCATTTTGGTGTTTATGAGTCATCTGGAATAGGTTGCTTCCCATCACTGTTGCAACAGTTAACGGTCTCTCTGCTAACACTTGCTTTATCAGGGGATGGTATGAAGCACATGTAATAGAAGCAGAGATATAAATCATGATTTGAAGAGAGCACATGAAGAAAATATGTTTCATAACATTTGATATTGGATATTTTTTGAAAATCCCAGATCAGTAAGATATTCTTTAAAATTTCATGTTTCATGCAAATTTTTAAATTATTTAAGCCCATTTTTGATTGTGATAAATATCAAATATTCTAAGTAATATCACCACTATCCTCCTCTTTCTCTTTTTTGCTATTTTCCGGGTAATAGAGATACTCATAGTACATTCCATAAAAACAAACAAATAGTGTAGTTGCAGTATCCAAAATAATTAACAAAGGACGGTTATCTGGCCTTGACTTCATCAACAAAATTCTGCTGTCAGTTGCAGAGTTCTGTTATCTGAACTCCATTAAAAGTTCCATTCAGGGAAAAGAAACAGAGCAGTCTGACATATAGAAGTAATCACACATAACTAACAAACCATAAAATAAAATTCCTTAAAAGTTTCCTGAAATATTCTCAAGGAAGTTGTAATCCATTCGCAGGCATTCTTTGAAGTGAAAAAAGTAAAATAACTCACCAAATAAATTATTTGTTTCAATGTATTGATTCAGCTCTAATAGTCACCAGTATTCACTTAATGTTACCAGATGGAGCCATAATTTGACACAAGAGAATAATATTCTGTTCTCAGATTCACATAGTAGATTTTTTGTCTGATATTCTGCTCTCCTCATGTGCATGACTTTCCAGTTGGTGTCAGTGGGAGTTATACACACATAAAAAGGGAACAGTGCTGGAGTCCAGGGGTCAAACTTCCAGCTCAGCTACAGCTGGTTTTTGTAGTGCAGCCCTTGGAGGCTTTACACTGTGAAAAGGGAATCTCTGGAGAGTTTTGAGCTGGTGCAGCAGCTTATGCCAACTCATTCAGTTCCTTTTGCCAAGGAGATGGTGAGGATGCTGTTTACCTCAACTGCTAGAACAATTCCGTGAGACATCAGGCAGGGAAATAGCTGTCTCTGTCCCTCTGAATTATAATGGAGGTTGCATTTATTTCTTGCTGGGCTAGGAGTCAGGAAATTGTAAGGGTAGCTTACACAGGCTTCTCCCTCCTTGCAAGGCTGCTTGAAGTACAATATGGATGTACCAGATAATCTAATCACAGGTCTTCTGTGAAGATCAGGAAGCAATAATTTACGTTAAATATGTATATTGGATGAATGCCATGTGACTATGTAATTACTTCAAAGCTTCATTTCTAAATCAAAACCATTACTAAGTAATAGATGAGTCCAAGTGTGACTCGGAACTATAAATTAATATATGGAGTTGAACCCTCAGCTGCTACAAATTGGTGTAGTTCCAGCTCACTAGCTGAGTGTCTGGCCCATATTTATTTTATATTCACATAATTGAGAAAAAAATAGTTTGGAGAAAATGCATTCCAGATTGAGTTACCATAATCATATTTAATTTTGGAAGATTTTCTCTGTGTGTCTTGTAAACTATTGAAAATAAGTGTGTATATAATGAAGATGCTGATATATGTTTATAATGATATGACTTCTTTGT
This sequence comes from Crypturellus tataupa, assembly GCA_034781795.1. Classification (NCBI taxonomy): domain Eukaryota; kingdom Metazoa; phylum Chordata; class Aves; order Tinamiformes; family Tinamidae; genus Crypturellus; species Crypturellus tataupa. The sequence continues at coordinate 1,233,981 of JAWLRI010000942.1, read as the reverse complement.
GTAATTATGTTGACATTATTCTAGTCCCAAATGGGACAAGTGAAAGTCAAACCACTTTATAGGTTATGTATTAGATTTTACTTATAAGCTGTTCCAGAATATTAAATCATAAAGCTAGTAATAGTATATAAACCTTATGTGACAAAAACAGCAAAATGGCTACATTAAGGGGGAAAGACTAGAGTTACTACAAATATATTTTCACTATCTACTGGCCAGCCAGAGCACAAAACCAGAGCTGATTGGGCTCAAATACCTGCATTCTGCCATGTCCGTGTGAAGGATTTTTGCATGAATTATATAGAATGAAGGATGTATAGCTCGCCCTTTCAGTATGGACTATATATTACAGAATGCAAACAGAGGGCAAGACATTGCACATTTGCTGCAGGTTCTTGTTCTTGTTCTTATTAGAGATATTTGATCAAAAAATATTGCTTGACATTAAAAAAAAATACCATTCAAAACATATAGTGCCATTAAGGCTGCCGCAATAGCTCGCTCAGAGGGAGAAAGTCTCCCGGTGATTTATAACAGGGGAACAGCACAGGCAATGGGCAGTGCTGCCCCCACTAACATGTATTAACCTTGACCTGGAGGGACCTCCCCCAGCAGGGACAGTCCCTCAGCCCGGACAGCTGAGGAAGGGCTCCGTATCGGGAGGTTTTGTCTCCGTGTCCGCCAGGAACTGGGCACAGACCGACCTCTCGTTTCACATGGGTTCCAGGCAACCTCTACTCGACAAAAATCAACCAACCAATCAATCAATCAAACGCTGTGGATTCTGCAGGATTTTGACCCAATGTCGTAAGCCTAAGGACGCATGAGCCCAGTGCTCTCTGAGTTTCCTTCGTGGCTTACTGTGAAACACAGATTTGCCATCTGATCTCTACCAGAATGCATAAAAATTATCGTAAATAACCTCAGAGAAATTCCAGCTTTTAAGTATGTGCTGCATATCTGAAGTTGTGTGATGCTTTCTTTAGTAACACAATGCTTTCCATCCACAGAAACGGAGTAGTGTAGGAAGAATACAGGGGACAAATGCCTCATTAATTTTAAGATTCACACTCTTAAGTGCCACTTTTATCCGAATTTTATCATAATGTTAGTATGTTACTCGTAGTCTATGCTGATGATAAAGTCAGTGTAAACGAGGAAATAATCAGGTTAAGTAAAAATAAAATTGCAAATTACACTGCTGTTTAGAATCAGATGTACTTATTCTAACACATTTTAATTGTAAGGAAATGATTTTGTGATGTTACTTTGAGAATCTATAGCTCCTAAGCTCTTCTTTATGTATATGTCAGAATTTGTTTCTATGTGTTGACTTCAGGGAAAAGGGGAATTCAACTGAGAATTCATGTCCACATAGTGTTTTTTTAATCCACAAGACTAATTTGTCGTATTGAAAACTGTATATAGTTATTTGGACAGCAACATGCCGTTTTAAGGAGTGTGTGAAATCTGCCTTCTTTTGATGTGTCCAAGCATCAGGAAATGCAGGCACAATCACTTCAGTCATATATATTATGCACAAATTGAAAAATTATGCACAAATAGAGAAACAGCAGTGCCATCTATTGGACAGAAAAATAAATTATTCTATGCTATAAAGTTAGCTACAGAACAGTCTTACTTTGCTCTTCGCTTATGTTTTGATTTTTAAAGTACGAACAGTTATTTTTGCCTTTTATGTGTCTAGGGCAAGTTAACAATGGTAAAGGTAATTATAAAATGGTATTAATTAGAAGCAACGTACAGAAATGAGAGCTCAAATGTAAAGGTCGGTCAAGCATTAGCTGATCGGACCAGTTCTTCAGTATTGTATTAGCATGAATGCCGTTTCTAATAACTGTCTTCATAAATCTGGCAAAGTATGAATTCCTTGCATCTGTGGGAGTTACCACTAATGAAAAACATGTGCTCTGTAATTTAGAGCTTTGGCCTAGACATGAAGACCCTCTATGTCATGAATTGTTTATTTTAAATACAAAATTTGTAGCACACAGATAGAGTTGGGTCTGGGGAAAGCAGAAAGGAGTGGTTTTGTTCAACTCTCCCAGGGACCACAGGGAGCTGTGGTACCTGATGATCTGGGCAGATTTTTTTTCCTGAGTTATAATTAGTATCATTTTTCTTATTTGTAAGTAACATATCGGAATTAAGCATAATAAAATATCATCTTCCAAAAGCATAAAGTTAACAAGCTTGATGGTGTATGATTTTCTAATTTTTGAATTCTTCACAGGACTCAGTGTACCTAGGCACACGAGCAAAACTATGTCTGTGTAGATAGTCCTAGGCATCACGGCATCACCTGAAGGGGTGTGTTTGAGTCTGCTCCTGCGTATAAAGATTTGCAAGATTTGGATTTTGGAGGCTTGAAACTTATGGACAGTGCCCAGTGAGGAGAAAGCCTTTGGCTTCAGTGAGCACCGCATCTGCTTCAAACTGGAATTCGTGCATTGACCCAGAATACATCCTCGGTCTGTCCTGTGTGAATATCGCTCGCCATTAGGGAGAGTCTCCTTCACAAAAGGGGATTTTCACCACCCAATAGCAATTTTTATTATCTTTATGGAGGGTTCTTCTGTCAAGGAATACATTGAAAGAATATTCTGTTCTCTTACATTTCAGATTTTGTTACTATTATTAGTCAGTAGTGGCCTGTCCTTACAATTAGTAAGAGATAAAATGAGGTCAGTTTTACTTTAGTGTTTTGTTAAAGTGACGGTATCTATTAGAAACAGGAAAACTTAAGCATAGCTCTTCACTTGCAAGACTTTGGTGGAATCTAATTCATATGAAAATCAATGTTGAAGAGTCGGTGCTATACAGGATACTTACAGGAACATATGTGTTCCTATATGAGAATAAACACAAAGATGTTTAGTATGTGAGTGCTAAATTTTAAAACAGAAATAATAGTAATTTGTAGTATGGATTTTCTTTTCTTTTTTTCCTGATTTAATAATTCCTCTTTTTAACGGAAGTTTCTGTCCCTGAGGAGGGTAACTAAGAGTGGAATTCCACTAGCAATACTGTATAAAGGTAATGTGTCTTAATACTGACCCCTAGTGACAGAATTAATTATATTTTTGAGCTACCATGTAAGGTAAAGGGATTTGGTTGTGTTTTGTGGTTTGTGTTGTTATTTTTTACATCAGCACCTGTTCTGCACAGCCCTGTACAAATACAAAGAGCTAGTAAATAGGTTCCTCTTTTGACTTTCACTTACTGTGCATCTGTAGTGTGATAGATGCTTTCAAAAGAGAAAAGGCAACGTGCTCATTACCCAAGAGACGCAAGCTTTTAACACCATGCTAGTAGTTTATGGTTTACGTTTTATTTGTTTTTCTTTGTACAAGAAAATTATAAAAACAGGCACAGTGAACAGTAAGTTACATAATGCCTTCCATTAAAAACTGCAAGAAGTGTTATAATAAATTTCTCTCTTCAAAAATGGCATCAAAAAATGAATCAAGGTGTGATGTTGTTTAGAAAAGGGTCAGCACAATGACTTTAACATCACATCAAATGTCTGACAGACAATTTATGGACAGTTTACTAAATCATCCTCTGCTGACAGGTGCAAAACATTTCATTCAACTAGTTGCTGTTTTTCTGTCCTTGATTTATGAAAGTGTGGCTAGTTGGAAGAGCACTTCTCCCTATCACTCTAAATGCAGTTTGCTGCCAGTACAGATTTTCCTTTACACACAAACAAAAAAAAAATCCATGCAATTTTATTGTTATTTTGTTGTTGTTCTTTTTATTTTTGGTTTTTGGTTTTAACTGTGATGCCTATCAAGAGGTATAACGAAGAAAGAGAGCAATATTTTGTATTCCTCCCTGTTTAACACAAATCTCATGTCACAGTATCTTGAGGACCAAACTGTATATAAAACAGTTTTAGACAGAAAATAGAATACTTCTAAATTGTGACAATGTCAGCTGTATGGAAGAAAATAACAAAATCTTTTGGATTGCTGCATCCTCAAACTCTTGCAATATAATCACTGTTTTTCTTAGCTGTGGAAGTTTGGAATTTCATTTATAGAATGTGTATTGTCACTGGTAATTTCCCAGGGTGGGTTTTTGTGGGATCAGATGAGACCTTTCCTCTCTTGGTTGGCAGCTGGGAATAAGATAAGCCTGGGAAAGAAAGCTGTACTTTACACAGTGGTGCGAGTACCCTGCTTTCTCTTGACTGTGTGCCCTAGGATGACATTCAGTGCTAAGCACTGCGGTGAACTATAGCAACAGTTATTTTACATTTCAGGAAAATTCAGAAAAAAATAGTGCTCCTTTTGCATGTTTGTTTCATTTGTAACATTTCAGTAATGAATATAATTAAATACGTGTTATTTAAGCATACCATTTCACTTATTTTACTATAGTATATGGCGTGTATTCTGTGTATATATAAGGAAATGGCAGATTTATGGTTGTTTCTTACAAGCCCAATTCTGTGCTGCTGTGAATCTAATCTGTGCATTGACAGGTTAGACACATTGACCTGCATATGTTATCTAATTAGAGGCTGTCGTAGGCTGTCGTATCCACAAGGGGATAAAATTAGGTTTGAAAGAACTTTAAACCTTTAAACTTGCAACCTCCATAACATTATCTTGATGTAGAATTTTGTGTGAACTTCCTTAGAGATTTTATTTGATTTTTGAGATTTGTTTTTGACTTTTAAGGGATAATTTTATCTCTTTTAAGGGTAAAAAAGGATATTTTCTTTTAAGGGATGAAATTATCTAACAGTTTCACCAAATCATTGTATGAACCTGAATATTCATCAGGGCAAAAGAGATTGCTGCCAGCAGAGATAAGTTAATGGTTGTCTGGAAAAGGCTCATCCAAAAGTGAAAGATGGGATCCAGCTTCAGAGTGTGAGGAATATTTGCAGAGAGACAGGCTCGGGACAACTGAGTTGTCCTTCTTCACCTGGTGTTTCCCAAGCAGAAGCGGAACTGCTGGAGAAATCCCTGTGTTCAGTGGAGCTGTCGCAGGGACCTCACGCTGGCTCTTTCCTTCCTTTGGTCACACCTCCACAGAAGCGGCTCCAGCAGCTCCTAAATGTTCTCCATTTTCCTCTCTCTTAACAATGTGGATTCCAGACTCTCAGCGTTTGTGCTGCACTATTGATTTTTTGCATGCACTATTTTTTTGGATCAGCAGAAAGAACAAGGGAGGTAGTGTCTTTCTCATGAGCTTATTTTAGGTGAAACTAAATGGGATTTTAAGGAGCAAAAAGACCTTCTTGGTGACTTTCAAGCCTTTCTGCTGGCAGTGAAAATGTCAGAAATTCTTCATAGAGATTGTAAATAGACTTAGATATCATGAATGGATAGTTTGTTTCCAATGCCCCTGCAATATTTTAAATTAGTAAACTGCAGTATTATAACTGAAATCTTTGTAAACTCTCAGATAAATTTAATGACAGGCATTCAAAAGCATCGGTGCATCTCTAAACAAGAGTCAACTGTTACAGTTTCTGTCAATCCAGACAGTTTAACGTTTGAATGCTTTCAGACCATGAGATTTACTGAGTTTTGGGTTTGCTGATGTTTTAGGAAGGTACTTGCCTTTAAAAGATAGGAGTTCTTGAAATGAAGAATGAAATAGTTTGTGGATATAATCAATATTTTTTCCTGTAGCACAAAGGATCCTCAGATTATAGATCAGTCTCTTGTGCCGGATTCTGTTACTCAAAATAATCAAATTAACGTTAATTTCCATTGCATAGTGAACAAAATGGAAATAATGTGAGTCATTAATTAAAATACAAGTGGCAATATACAACAGTCAGTTGCCTTTGAAAGTAATTAAATCCCAAAGTGAAATTTTTAGTAAATGTAGAAGACATTTATTGAACATGATTATTCTGATGGTATAACAAGGTAAATAGAAAAATAACAAACTAATACATTTAAGAGATAAAAAGGAATATACTTCTTGAGATTTCCAAACTTCAGGTTGTGATGTTCTTGTTTTGGTTTTTGAAATTGCATTGCAGTAAGAAATTATGTAATTGAGCAGGATCAGAAGTGCCTTGTGTGAAAATGAAGTCATACGATTTAACGCAGATAAAGCTTGATTTAAAAAAGTGTGTGTAATTAGATGCATAATTCTTATGCATAATTTACATGCAATTATGTATGAAAATGAGATATGCACATGCATAAATGGCTAGCTAAGCACCTCACACACAATCAGAGTAATTTTCACACAAATTAAACATGCGGTTGCAAATACATTTGGAAAATGAAGTCCATAAGGAGTCCAGTGGCCTTTGTGAGGAGGTAGAATTTGGGTTTTTTTTTTTCAGGGAAGAAATTATGTTAAAACCTTCTCAAGGAGAAAAGGAAAGTAAACGGCATAGAATAGGATCAAAATAGATTTTAATATAAATCAGTTTATGTTCAGTAGTGCTGGAGGGTGAACAAAAGAACACACTTGATCGTTCGTATGAAGTGTCACTCTTCCAAGTGTTAATTAAGCAGAGTTCAGCGTAAACAGTGGCGTGAAGCTGAGCCACTCCTCTTCCCCTCTGACCTCTCCTCCACGTGAGGTGGCTTCTGCTTAACTTGAGCAGGTAAAAGGGGTTTTTGAGGAGCAGTCTCAGTGGCTTCTATCAGATCTTTGAAGAGTGATGCTTGCTTTCTCCATTATGCTGAACCTCTCTTTCAGGAAAAAAAAAAATAGCTGGACCATTTCCTATGTATACCTAAAAAAGTAAATAATTCATTATGTGTCTTGCCAAGGCTCAGAGGCTTTGTCAAGGACCAGAGCTATTTAGCTTCATGTCATGTCAACAGAAACGTGTTTTTTGCCCCAGAAAGCTTACAGCCCTAATAAAAGGAGGTTCTGTCTGTTTTCACAGTACTTTCAACCTATGTTTGAGCATCTCTATTGCACCCTCAGAAATTAATCAAATATTCTGTTAAATGAAATGCATATGCATCTTCACCTTAGCCACTTAAAATATTTTATTCTTATGAAACATTTGGTAACAGCTTTATTGTCAGTTTTGAATATTTCTTTTGCTATGGATGAAGAAAACATTTGTTTTCCCTAATCTTCAGAATGTATTCTTTGAGTCCTGAGCAATCTTTTAGAGAATTTTCTGGTAAATATCTTAATAACTTCTAAATTAAAATTTACGTTTAAAATTAAACCCTTAACAATGCATGTTTAAAATTAAACCCTTAACAATACATATTTAATATCAGACCAGTTAATGCTTGCTTTTCCAGTGACACATGAGAAAAATATTTTAGGTGTTCTTGAATTATAGGCATTTGAAACAATTCAAATGTGACCAGAATTGTACTGTTTCACTAAAAGGAATAAAGGTCTGCCTTAACCAAGTCCATCGATATTATTACATACTTGAATTATTTTAACTTTAATTTGAATTCTGAGTTTCCTGATTGTTTGTGTCAACCTCCATTTTTCAAGGAAACATAATGATGTTTTGCATATGTAGTATCCTCTTTATTCCTTGTCTTTCTTTTTGCTTAATCATTTCCTTCCATGCTTAGGGAACCTGATGTGTTTTGGAGCAGTACACAACATGAAGGGGGAAAAAAGCATTTACATAGTTTACTCCTTTTACTTACTTTTTTTTTACTTACTTTTACTCCTTTTACTTACTAGGAGCACTAATGAAGTGCATCATGCCTATAGGTGGTGTCAGACCTTAGGCAAAGTCAGTGCTGGTAAAAGTCTCTCCCTTGGACTTCTGTTTCCTTGTACCTTAGACAGTGACTAAGCAGTTGCATAGCTCTGTACAAAATGGAAGGGGACAAGACTTCTATACTTAGCTCTTAATGCTGGATATTCCTTAATATCTTGAGTATATTTCTTCTTTTAACTTTCTTTTGTGACACTATCGTGTGTTTGTGGCAGCTGGAGCTCTGTGGCCCAGGGAGGCTATGGGATGGGAATGGGCTGAACTGATGGGAATGGATTGCCCTTTTTCTCTCATAACCTTTTCCATATGTATTTCTGTTAGTAGGAAGTAGTCTTGCCCTTAGGTGTTCTAGCCCCTCATAAATCTGATCCTCCAATATATTGATTACCTTCAACTGTCATTACTTTCTATTGTGACTTTCAATATGAGTTCTCTTAGGCTTGAGATCCATTGTGTTGCTTGATAAAGCTATAGAAATGAAGCCGTGATTCAATATGATTTTGCACTAAAGTAGGAAACAGGATTAAAATAAATATGTATGATCTTCTAAATCAGTGGTTCTCAACCCTTTTGAAGCTAAGTGGCACTTGAGAAAATTGGCTGCGCTCCGTTCCTCGCTGAGGTCAGCACTGAACATAAGGAGCTAGAACCTTGTTCTTTTGTTATGTATTTGTATACTTGCTGGGTTTGATGCAAATTATAGTAAATCTGCTTATAATATAATTGGCCACATCTTTCAATTCTGTGTATCCTTCCAGAATCAGTCTATTGAGAGCTAAATATTAATAAGGATTGCCTAAGGGGGCCTACATGTGTAGCATAGCAGTAAGTCCAGCCTTTGCGGAAGTGCTGGATATGCTACACGTGAGGTACAGCAGCGCAATTCATGTGTGCGGGTCTGTCGCATAAATTCTGGAAGAACTGGAATTCATCCCGTATGTCCACTGTAGAGGAAGAAATGTCTCCTCCTTCCCTCTTCCTTTCCCCCTCCCTCTCCCTCCCTCTCCCTTCCTCCTCCCTCTCTCTCCTTCTCCCTCTCCCTCTCCCTCCCTTCTCTCTCTCTCTCTGCCTCCCTCTCCATCTCTATCTCCATTTTGTCTCCCCCTTCCCCTCCTCTCCCTTTTCCTCTCCCTTTTCCTCTCCTCCCACTGTATATATACTGCGTAATACTGTAAATCTCCTGCCGTATCAACTTGGCTGTGTGCAGGTATGGTGAGTCTCTCCAACACTTCTCCAGGAGGTACATTGTATCCTTATTACATATGTGCTGCGAATCTGATGTTTTCCTGAAAACCTGTGCTGCAGATGGTGTGTAGCTGATCCTTACATGCGCTATCAATGTGTCCAGGATATCTTTATATACAGCAGCCTGCACATAGCCTTTCTGGAGTTATGTCTGGTTTAAATTCTCATAGGAATGGGAGGGGGGACAATATGAGGCAAGAACTCAGAAATACAATGGTCTTGCACAAAAAAAAGTTACATTTTCAGCTGTTCTTCTTTATCTGGTCAAGGAGGGCAGGGGAAGGAGAAGATTTAGGTAAGGGGAAATCCAGCTAATCAGGGGTGCTCCGAGTGCATTGCAGAGCATCACCTGAAAACATGGAATTCAATAGTATTTCAAGATTATTATTTATTTTAGGTGCAGAGCAACACCAAGTACCGCACCCAGGCTAATAAACTAAATCACTTAGAGTGCACAGATTGCTGCCTGTTCCCTGATTTTCCAAACTAAGGACTATGACCCGCCCAGCAGCCCTCATTGCACCCCTTCTCCAGCACTTCACCTCTGAGCTGTCGTCACCTCGTAGTTGAGGCACAGGCTGCAAACCCAGTCAACCTCTATGATTCCTTCCAGGTCTACTCCACTCTACCTGCATTTCCCCTCTCTGCAAACATGGTTCAGAAATGCTCACGCTAATGGTGCAGTAAGCTATGCACCGTATTGCCATGAGTTGTGATTTTGTGCTGCGGGTTGATATGTATCCTGCGGCTGTGTATCGTATTTGCCCCAGAGAGCAATCATAGGCGTGCCTGAGGTTTCCTGCTTTTATGGATGCCTTGATAGTCTTTCATAACATAACTGTTCCCTTCTTATGTAATACGTGTAAGCTTGTGGTTCTTTTGTAATTTTGATAAGAGACTATAAAAGTAAGATTTGCAAATCCAGATTTCTCTTATTAGTGTGTTGACAGAAAGTTAACAAAACTTATAAAAATGATATGCTATTCTATTGCTGACGTGCTTAGTTACAGTTGTATAGAAGTGGGAGAGTTTGTTATTCTTTTGGTTATAGAAAATGCATTAAAGTGAAGATATAAAAAAGTAATTGCAAGAAAAATTCACATAGCCATCTGCGCTTTCCTGGTACTAAGAATATTGCCAACTTTTGTTTAACAAACAAACAGTTGAGCCCGATATAAAATTACTATGAACATATAGTGAGTTGGACATATGCCTCAAATCATTCGATCAAATACTATACACAAATGCATAAGGAAGAAAATTGAATTTTTATATGTGGTGGTGTATAACAATGTTGGAAATAGTAACACTGAAATGCGTGACAAGACAATGGCAAACATACATTAGACACATTGTTTAGTAAAAAAAACAGCCTTTGCAAGAAGGCAAACAAAAATATCTAAATATGGAGGACCATATGGTATTTGAAGAATGTAAACTACATTTGTATTAGTTGCCTAGGGTAAAGAACACATGAAGAATGGTAACCCAGATCCTTTCGGTATGTGAAAGTCAGGTTTGTTAGAGCATTGGAGAGTCCCCCCAACGAGTCCAAGTTCTCTCTTCAGGATCTACATCAGCCATAGCTAAGGATTTACTGTCAATATAAGTAGTGTCACCAGAGATTTTCAAATATATTCTTTATCCCAGATATTAAATAGGAAATTGATTTGTAAAGGCTCTTTTCAGCTGAATACTAGAAGCAGAACAGCCGTGCTAGGATGAAGCTCTCATAGACTGGTTCCTTCTACCGTGACTGAGATTAAGTCCCTCATTACTATTAGTTTGGCAGCACATCTGATTTATTTCCCGATATCCCCAGTAGTACAGCTGTCCATGCCTCCCGCCTGAAGTTACTGTTTCTTCAGCACTGCTGCGTCAGCTGTCTTGTTTGTCTGTGCACCAGCCCAGATGTAGGAAGTGATCCTTGAACCCTCCTTTTAATGGGCTGCCTTCAGGTTTGTTTGCAATAGGTGGTTTGCAAGGGGACTTGCAAACCTTAGTCACCTCAGACTGGGGCAGCCAGGAGTTAGCTTGGCCGTGCTGAAGAGCCTCAGACCACGGCAGCAGGCTGCAGTGACCATCTGGGAGCAGCAGGAATATGTAAAGGGATCTGCTGATGGAAGCCCAGTAGCGTGGAACCAGAGAAGCAGCCAGCGCAGAGCTGAGTGCTGCCTGTCTGCTGTGCTCATGCTGCCTGCATCAGCTCACGTGCAGCTGCGGCATTAGGTTTGTGCCATCCAGGTATCCTAACACAGAAGTGTAAGGGCACAAAGAGCAGAAATGTGAATCTCTCTGCGCTATAATCCTTATCTAAAAAGTGCTAGAATGAATCTGGGGAAAGGTGATATGCCTCCGCAAAGGCATTTGACTGGAAGTAAAGATGCAGAAATGTGGCTTATTTGGAAATACACAAGATCTAACTCACCGGTTTGAAAGAAAGAAAGAAAGAGTCGATAATCTTAAGTTAAAGAATCCAGAAGTCTATAACTTGTTTCATCTGTTTACACTGTGTCTCTTGAGCTTCACGGCTCCCACCCCTTCGTGGCATCAGAAAGATGGGTTTTCACTTCATTTCAATTTTCAGTTTCACTTTCCTATTGTAGTTTGGACTATACGTGTCAGCCTTGCAACTTACTGCAAGTAAGCAATATTTCAAGCAATTCTTTATGGATTTTCTCTTGAAATGCAGTACAGATTTAGTTGGTAAATATAATATCTTAAGGGGAAAAAACAGTTCTAAAATAGCAAACATTTTCCCTTTTGTTTTGCTAGTGCTGTCGCTGAGGCTGAAGGGATCGAGCCGTTAATAAATACCTTGAGCGCTCAGAGAGATGGAGCCGTGGCGAGCGCTGCCGCAGTGCTGACCAACATGGCCACGCAAGAGCCGCTGCGCCTGAGCGTGCTGAGCCAGGGCGCGATGCGCGCGCTCGTGGGGCCCCTGCGCTCCAGCAACAGCCGCGTGCAGAGCACAGCGGCCTTCGCCGTGGCCGCCTTTGCTTGTGACGCCGACGCAAGAGCTGAGGTAAAACTGGCTACGAGGTTGCGGTTATTAGTAGCATTTCTAAACTCAGAAGTCTGCATTGTGCTTACCTTGGTTGTGTTTTGCATATCTGTTTTAAATTCTGCTTGTTCTTTCATCATAGGCTTGTTTAGCTGAACATAGCTTGGTTTGTTATGAAATGCTGAAAGAGTTTTCTTTAATTTTTACTACTGTATTTGCTTTAGCTCAGTCCATCTTTTATGGCTTTCCAGTTTCTTTCAATGGCTTTCCAGTGAGCTTTAACTGAATAGCTATATCTAGCTAGCTAACTATATCTGAATTCCCATATTTATGAGCATTAAGGTTTCCTTTACCTGGAATCATCAGTTGTATTTTCAACATGAGCATTTCTATCCTATTCACCTTTCTTCAGTGTTTTTTGCTGTGCATTTTCAAGGCCTGGCAATGTCTGACTGGATGTGACTGGAGGAAATAAAACTCAAAATATAATTAATTTCTTGATCAGTTGGATCTGTTTATCAATGGTCATGGTATTTTCATAACGAAGGATGGTGCCTTCTACATTCATAGAAGATAAACTGGAGATTTCTGAAGCCTCAAGGCTATTAATTAAGATACGAATAAGGGGCATAGATACCTTTCTCAGTGTTCTTAAAAAGTATTGCTCTGCAGGAACCCGACTGACCAGTATTTCTTCTAGCATTCAGGAAAGAGCATGTAGCATAGAAGAGAAAGAATGTTATTAAGATGATCATACATACAGTGTAGTGCAACTTCAAGTATATTGTGTTATAAATTAGTTGCTAGGAAGGAGCAAAGCACAGAGCAGGCTGCAGGATGGATGGTTCAGGAGATGAGTTTGCATGGAATAGGCTAAAGCTCTCTGACTCCAACCTCCTTAGAGTTCACAGAAGGAGAAAATCCCCATAAATGGCCATTCTACCAGCCCAGCAGAACTTGTCTACAGAACTTAAATGTTTCAGAAGATAATTTCGGGGACTGTTCATGTTGGGATTGCTGTTAGTAGCAATCTCATCTTTTTTCTTCTTCTTCTTCTTCTTTTTTAATAGTTAAGAAATGCAAATGGACTGGGACCACTCACTGAATTGCTGCGTTCTAGGAATGACGAAGTCAGAAGAAATGCCTGTTGGGCTGTTATGGTTTGTGCAAGTGATGAACCTACAGCTATTGAGCTGTGTAGGCTAGGGTGAGTAGAAACAGTATTAAGGGGAAAATTTTAATGAAAGAACTCTTTCCAAATTGATCATTATATATTTACAGCAGAATAGCAAAATTAAGATACACCTTTTTTGTACGTGCTACAGATGAAGTGATGTTGGTTTTAAGTAGCAGAAATATTAAATAAAACATGCTAACCAGAAGGGAGAGCTCTCTGTCTGGAATTATAAAAACATAGATTGTTTCTGTGACTGAACTAGGTTTTACATTGAAGATAGGCATATGTCAATCGGAATCAGGGGCTACAATGCTGCAGACAATATGAAATTGAAATTAAAGCTTCAGTAAAATTCAACATTCAATGAATTGTACTTATTACATTAGGGCTGAATTTGGTTTACAAGCTCTAGTTAACTGTGAGTTAATTGTTCAAGTGCCTCGTAAAGGAAACTATTTTACTCTTTCTTAGGAACTCTGAGTTCCATATATTAATATTTGGATTAGAAAACCTATCTTAGATTGTAAGAATTATGACACAGGGTTTTGTACAGGGTGATTCTTCTGGTTACAGTTAAATGTGTGTAATTGTGTGCAATTGTGCTGCTCACTCTGCTGGATGCTTCTCAGGTGACTGAATACATTCACTTTATCTACAACAGCATCTGCAAGGTCACAATCTTAAAAATGTAGGTTTGGATGGACCTTACAGGTGATGCTGTAAGACTGAATCAGCTATGTTGACATGTTTACATTTGTTGAGGATGTTTGTAAATACCAATTCTGAGCAGATTTCACAGCTTTCTCAAGTAACCTATTGGAGGGCTTAAACAGGAATTAGAAGGGTTTGGAGGTTATAGATGTGCCTTACAGTAAATCAATCCAATTACATTTTGTTCTATTTTTAGTGGGATTGAATAACTGCCCTTTTTATAATGGTTCAGATTTTTTAAGCTATTTAGTTTTCTCGTGGTCTCATGGTCCATGTGCATTTCTCATTTTCCATTCCATGACAAAATAAAAGCATTGTTAAACTTTTTATTATTTTGAACTCTTGTATAGTTTTGTCACAGTGCCTGAATTTCTTTCATTTATTTATGACATTTTAAAATGCAGTCTTCCAACCTGTATGAGATACTTCAGTTGAGGTCATACCACCATCAAATGCAGCTCAGTAATTATTTTCCATATCTTGTATATAGCACTGTTCATATTTAATCCCTTCTTTGTGACAATATCAAAGTAGGATTCTAATTTATGTATCATTCCAGTTTGACAGCATATTATTGATAATAATGCATTAAGCATAGTTTTTCAACCAGTCAGGCACTACTTCATGTTATTTTCATGTAGATCATATTTCGCTGACTTGCTCATGAGTATTCAAGTAGGAATATGTGAAAAGACATATTAAAGTCAAAACATATCTCAAAGTCAAGACATATCTCACATTTCCTGCTTCTGCCTATACATTACATCAGTTACCCTATCACAGAAAGGATTAGATTGGCTTTCCATGATTTATTCTTGACAAATACATAATGGCTATTTCTTGCCATCTTCTCTCTTGCATGCTTTCAAACTGATTGTTTCATAATTTGATCTAGAGTCCTTTGGACTCTGAAATTTGTCTGGATGATCTCTTTTTATTTCCTTTTTTTTCCTTTTTAAATGTAAATACTGTGTTTGCCCTTCTGTGCTCTTCTGCAACCCAATCTGTCCTCTCTGAAATTTCAAAGATATAACATGGATAAAATATATGTACACACACATACATATTTGCATATGTATACATGCACACATGCACACACACCCTCATATAAAACATGTTAGAATCTCTTTCTATTTTCTGTCCTGACAGAAGGCAGCTCCAAGGCGGCAGCCTGCAGTACCTGCTTTCCTCCTGATTCAGTTTCTGTTATTTCCTTAGAGAGCTTCTCCCAGAAGCTGTGTGGGTTTCAGCACCAAGAGCAGCTCGAGGAATTGGAGCTCCTGTCATCCCACGCCCACACATTATTACCTGCTTTGCCCTCCGTGCTGCAAAAATGCTGCCGTCCTGGCCGTGCTGGCAGAAGCATTGGGTGGCTCTGCTAGCCCAAGTTTAGTAAATTTCTGCCAGCTGACCCTCCCCGTGGACAGCAGCAGTCAGAAAACAGGGAGATTCACACATTTGATAATACAAAACCGGAGCTGGTAAACTGTATTACAAGTGGGAGAGAGAGAGATTCCCTGAACTATACCATGTGGTCAACTCTGCACACTACTCCTTTGCTCTGCTTTTACGTTCTTTTTATTCTCAAGTTCTCTGTAGTATCTTTCTGATAAACGGTTGGCTGTGGCATCCTGTCGGGTCCTTTATGTAGTTGTTTAACTGTCTACGGGAATTACTTTTGCTTTGGAGCGCTGCAAGACATTTTTTCTTCTCTAGAGAAAGGATTGTAGGTAACACAGCTCCTTGCTGGCCTGGAGGGCTTGGAAATGAATCTGTGTCTTGGGCTCAGTAATGCTGAAACCCAAACCTGAACTGTGTAAGAACAATTAGCTGGTACCTAATGATGACTTCGCCTTGGTGCTTTCTCAAACAGGGCTTTAGAGAAACTAGAAGAAATTAATCTGTCAACAGGGCACAAAAATAACTTCAGTAAAGGAGCTCTGGAAAAGCTACTTGATAACAATCTCTCCCAAAAGTACGGCCAGATGGGTTATTTATCATCAAGTAACATTATTACTGATGGATTCTATGACTGTGGTCAGGTAAGCTACTTTTGATAAATTACTTTACTTAGAAGGAATAACATTTTCTTACTAGTTTCTTTTGATTATCTCTTCCTGTGGGGGTGAAACATCATCTTCACGCTATCCCATAGTCTGGACCTTTTGCCAAATCTTCATTCAATTTCAGATCCTTCCTCTTCTGGTCTCTCACTGTAGTATACGTAATACTAACCTAACACATAATGACCTTTTTTTTTTTTTTCTGTAAAGCAGTAGAGAGCTCATATTTTCACCTTTGCCACAATCCTTTCTCTCACTAAGCAGTATTTATATAAAGGCTGACTCTACAGTGTATCACCACTTAGTACTCTGTTTGATTTAAATTGGAGAAGGTATTTGCAAAATTACCAAATGAATGGGAAATACTAGTCTTATTAAAAATCAGTAAAATACATGGTGCTAAAGCATTTGGTTGCTTTTGAAAAATCCATTCAAGACTGTGAAGTCTTCAGAGGCAGAAACATTTATTTATTCTAGATCTAAGATGACATAATAAAAATAATTTTAAAATAAATTATTTACAAACCATCTTGCCTAGAGAAAAATAAAGAAGAAATAACTGATATATTTTGAATATTTTTAAAAGTTCTTACTTATGCTGTTCTGTTAAAGATTTGGAATTTTAAGTGATGCTTTAAATGTTCAACTTTAGAAGAACAGAACAACTGATAATTTATATAATATAATATTTATAATATTTCTGTAGATACAACCTGGAGTGAAATTTTTATCTTTGGAGGAATTGAGTAAACAAGAGCTTACTGATCGTCGAGCCATAATCTTCATTAATGCTAAACCACAGAATACGTGAGTCACGTTTGATCTAACAGTTTTCACTGCAGTAGCTCACCATTTTCATCTTTCCAACTTTCCACCTTTTCCCCCTCATCCACCTTGCAAATAATACAAAATTACTGTGATATTTGTATTGTGAGAAATATATTTTAATTCTAGCACAATGCTTCATGTACCTGGAGACAATAGATTTAGAATGTCCCACCAATAGAATGGTGGGACATTTGGTGTTTTACTGGTTATAGCAAAAGTTAACAAAGATTCATCTAAGCTGAATATCAATATGAATGACAATGAAACCTGATTTGATCTTCTTCTTGTACCAACAAATACATGGAATTTTAAGGACATCATCCCAGGAAGCAGGACAAAGGCAAGCATCAAACTTTCACAATGCTTTCTGTATTTGTAGTACTATAATATAAAGAACCTACATGCATTTCTTCTCTATTTAAGTTGAAGCCAGCCTTGATTTGAATGCAGGAAGTTGATATTTGGCTTGTTTAACTAGAAGTCATTTCCTCTAAACAGTCTTACAGATCAAAGAATGCTCTACCAATATTTTGCAAGTCCAAAACCTTCTTCTCTGTCAACACATCACATATTTGGTTTACAGTATCATTAACTTCCCTTTTAAGATTGTACATGACACTATAAAGATGTCTGAGAACATCTATGATAAATTAACCATCCACACTCTTTGTTGATTCCTAAAGTTATCTTTTTTCTATCAAGTTTTCTTTCTTTGATACAGCTTCTTGCCTTTGTACCTTGTCAGCAGTCTTACTACCCAGTTACTTATGTACCCACTACGGTCCATGCTTCATTTTTGACCTCTGAATGAATCACAGGTTTGCTAGTTGCTGTTACTTCTTACATTCCTGTCTTTTTACAAATATATTTATTGTCCTGTAAAATAAGAAACCTATTTGCTTAGCTTAATATGCAAATACTATTTCTAAAAAATATGTAAAAGTATCTTGTTTCATTTCAGTGTCCCTGCAGTAGAGGAAAAGCCTCAAGATGCGCCTAATGAACAGGCTAACTTGGCATATTCTTCTATAAGACGAGGCAGTAAAGAAAAAGCCAGGTGTGGTATGGAGATTATACTGGATGTCAATGAATGAATATTGTACTAACATCAGAAGTAGAATTCTGATTGAAAATAGTGACAATTTTCTAACTGCGTAAAAATCCTCAAATATAGTGTTAAACATATTTTCAAAGTCTTCTACCTCCTAATCACAATAATCTTCCTCTGTCTATCTAAGAAGAATTATTTATCCCTCCTCCCCATGCCATATTTGATCATGCACAATTATTCAGCTTTTTCTCCTTTCAGTATCGTTAGGAACCAGGGAAATGCTATTATTGTGCAGCTTGAGAATCAACGCATTGGCAAATCAGGGCAGATTTTTTTTCAGTTTAGAACCTAGGACCTCAGAAAGTTCCTATGCTGCCTATATGCATCCTTGTTTCTACTTTAAATTTCTGCCAGTAAAATTCCATACATGACTAAAACCTGAGAAGAAGAGCATGCCCAGAACCGCCTCAGTTTTGACAATGCTCAACTTAAAAATGCCTGGCTCATGAAGGACTCCCTCTGATCCATACAGTAGATACTCCTTGGAGCTGTACTCATGGTTGTGCGTGCACATGCCACAGGAACCAGAATCTCTAAGGCTGTAGGAATTTTATTTCCTTCTTTTATAGAATGAGAACTTGAGCCTGCCCCTCCCATCTGCATGGAGCAGGTCACCCGATATTGAGAATATAGGTGTCTCTCTCTGTTTTGTTGTAGCTGTTCGCTAATGGTGAGATACAAGGAACAGAGCTTTCTACTTCAGCTTTCTACTTCAGAGCTTTCAACTTCTCTGAAAGAGTGGAAACTTAAATTCTAGTCCTGGCCATGATTACTGTTAATATAAAATACTTAAACTTAGTTTGTTAAACTGAACCATTGGATCAGTAAATCCTTATGTAGAACAGCAGCACAATCATGACCATAACGAGGCCTTTCAGAGAAGATTGGAATATGTACCTGATTCCAGGGGAAGAATTTGGTGTTCTGAATCCAGCCCACATACAGCCTCCTTGCAGTCAATGGCATGCTGCCTAATCCTTGATAGGAACATGATGTAACCTATAACTGGTCCTCACTATTTTTGTTAGCTAACTTAAGGAATTTGCAGTTTGTCATGCTGTGCAGATCACAGTCTTGGCTTCCTTTTTTTTTTTTTTTTTATCATATAATATCATAAGGGGGCCTTGGCATACATCAAGATTCTGAATTTTAACCAGTGATGGACATTATAAAATACTGAGTGCTATAGAATTTGAAAAGGGGAAGAAATTGGGTCCTTGTTTCAGAGATTGAGCTACTATGTTCTCTAATTTTAACTTGGAGCTCATCCATGAACTAATCTTTTTGATAGAGTTATGCTTTTTGTATTTACTTGTACACATATATATGTTTACATGTTTGAGAGATCAAATTTGCAGTAAGAAAGGAGAAAATTGGAACCTATTTTGTGATCTCAATAGTTTAATGGCGTCTCCAGTGGAAGAAAAACAGGAATCAGCTGGACGAAGGTCTTCACTCAACAAAAGCAGCAGAGAGAAAGGCTCAAGGTATTATACTATGAATTATGTACCTATAGATTCATTTAGAACAGACGTGCAAATTGCTGACAGGTGATGGCTCCTAACTATGAAGATCTGAGTTTCTGCCTCTATTCAGGACCCAAGCTGTAAGGGTATTCTCTCTAAAAGTTACAAACTTACAAAGCAGACATTTACATTGATTAGTTATTTAGACTACAAGTACTTCTGGAATTCAGTTTAAATAATTTTATAGTAGGAATGAATCATGTGAATTGTCTTGATTTTTCAGTGTGAGGTGAACATACCCTTGCTAGTTGCTTTTTAATATAATTTGTGTCAGTTACTCAGAAAACAAGTAAGCAAGCGTAACTTTTGAAAAGCAAAAGAAAAAATGTATTTTGGAAAAAGCAAATGCCTGGCTCAATTTCCTCATAGCGAATTTGCAAGGATCCCAAGACTTCTTTTTCAAGTATGAAATAATTGCTTTTGAATGTCATGATCAAGTTCTATGATTTATAACCCCATTGTCATTCATTTTGAATCCATAATTCATATATCATTATTGCTATTAATTTGTGAGATATATGGGAGTTACTTGAAGGTCAGTAGCTGTCTCCAAGTCTCACACATTACTTTGACTTTTTCCTAAATGCTTTTTTCCTTTGATCATATGTTTCTGTTTATCACTATTTTTATCTAAGTATGACTGAACACACAGTTTAAAGCCATTGTTTTTAAAAAATGATACTAGTTTATGTAAACTGAAGTTGTAAGGTAAGAGAAAGGACAGTTATAATTGTCTGCTGGTAAAGTTTTAAGTAGATGTAGAGGAAGTGCCTAGTAGATAGTTTGACATATATTTGCATAGACAGCAATATTTTTGATCAGTTGCATATCTGATATATACACTGACTGGGCTAAAAGATAATCTTTAATGTGCACTGCTAAACATGCATTCTTTATGTGCTATGTTATGATAGAGCATTTAAGGAAATATTTTTCAATATTCATTTACTCCTTTTTTAAAAATGGCCAAAATATTAATTTATGAAAAAAAGAAACAAAATAGGTGTCTTAGCTGAGACACCTGAGTCCCTGGTTCCTTATGAGGCAAATATAAGGCAGACATGACAGATTGAAGAGCTGAGCAGTAGAGTAGAGAAAGCTGGAAGACAATCTTAGAACAGCCACTCCACCGAGGAGCAGAACCTCAGAGAAATAAGAAGCAAAAAGCAGAAAATTACTGTTCATACTTCCCCTTCTTGACTTTTTTTTCTTCCTAAAGACCACAAAGAAATAGAATAAATGTGATTCAACAGTAATTTGAGTACTCAGAACTAGAGGACACATTTTCCCGAGGCAGTGCAATGATTGAACAGTGCACTTTTCACAGGAAAAAAGAAGTATTGGGAGGATAAAAGGAAAAAGCAGCAGAGAAAGAGGGAAAATGGTAAAAGAACAAGAATTATAACATTTCAGAAGTCTGTTGTTTTGAAAACCTGCTAGGTGGGACAACAGAGATAGAGAAAGAGATCATTTTTTAAAAGGTTATTCTGAGCTTTTAGTATAAGAGTATAAATAAGGAAGTAGGTAGATGTTTAAACTAGCATTATAAAGTTCCCTAGTTGAAAGCTATAGTTACATAGACTCGATTTAGATAAAGAAAATAGTTTGTCTCCTGTTTTAAGTATGTGTAACTAATAGCTGGAACAGTTATGTAAGAGGGTGATGAATTTATTTGAGTGTTAAATTTAAATTGGTTGATCATCTAAAATGTGTTTTATTTAATCTACAAAAAGGGCTTTTGGTGAATGTGACAAATCTCAAAAAGGTAAAAGAAAAGTTTGCAAACTATTCTGAGAACAAATGGCTTTAGTTATACTACTGATAATGCCATATGTCTTTCTGCTTTCTACAATGCTTTCAGTCTTCAGGGTGCTGAAATGCATTAATTGCACAAAAAAAAAAAATAGAATGAATTGGAGAATATAAAATAGTAAAGATGTGCCCTGAAGCTATGTTCTCTGTAAGTTCTTTGGTGGTCTTTTTTCTTTTCTTTCCTTTTTTTTCTTTTTTTTTTTCTTCCTTTTTTTTCCTTCCAATAATACCAGAACTGGTAGAGAAAGGGAAGAAGATATTTTGTCGTATTTCACAGTAGAATTATTTGGGACATACACTAAAAAGGCTTATGATATCTGTTCCGGATCACAGTCATCTTTCAAATCCTGAGTTTTAGCGGTAAAAGTAGTATGTACAATGAAAAAAAAATCAAAACATAGATTTCTTATAAAATCTTTACCCTACAAGCCATGCTGTAGTTTGCAAAATACATAAAATACATGAACAACGGCCTGGTATGTCTTTTTAGTATTTTAGCCATGGTGTTGATAGCAATTGTTCCTTTATTTGAAGTAGAGATTTCTGTCAAATAAAAATCCATGAAAATTTGTTATTTTTAACTCATGACTGTATGTGAGTTGTAACAGTCTAAAAATATTTCCTGTCTAAAAGCTTCTTGTTACTATTATGTAGCTGTACTTAGATAAGTAACTTCTAGCCTAGATAATCCATGTATTTGTCCATACACAAATGTCAAAAAAAGCATTTACAGGACTATTAATATGGAGACAGTGGCAAGTGGTTCTTAAGCATCTCTTCCTCAAGTGTCCTCTAAAGTTTTGTAGATTTTAGAGCATTCAGTATCAGGAGGGGAGAGTTGCAATACCTTTCTATCCAAAATCAGTTTGTCTAAAATGTTCTGGTGGAGAGCTATTCTGTTTGAGTAGTTTCAAAAATTACAGTATTCTAAAAAAATAGTATACTATCTTCTATGTAAGGAAAGGGAAGGTAAAAAAAGAAGAGGAAAAAGTGAAAGAAGAAGATGTTCAGATTATACCTGAAGTCCAGGTTGAAGTAAACCTTGAAAATGCGCCTTGGTCTCCACCGTGTGACGTTGTCTTACTGGAATACATCAATGATGCTTCCAAAACAATTCTACCATTAGCAACTACCTGGAAACAGGTTGTGGCTCTTGCACAGTGAGTACTGAATAGTATTTTCATAACTAATGCAAATAAGTTGAATTGGTAAAGGAACAATTTTCTTATCCTAGAACAAACAACATCTTTTTTTTTCCTATCCTTCCTATTCAGTCCAAAATCTCGATCTAATTTTAGATTTTAAGCTTGGTGTTTCTGATTTTATTGCAATTAGTTTAAATAATTAGTTTAATTTTTTAAACAAAACATCACTTGTGATTTTGTGATTCACACAATTTGAATTTCATATTTGAAAATATTCATGTGGACAATTGCTTTATTTTTAAGATTTTCAGAATAAGAACTTATTTATATTGATCCTTTTCAGTGAAAAATTCTGATAAACCAGCTTTCCCAGCATTTTTATTGTAAAGTTCCTTGTTATTTCTCCAAATCCATACATAATGAAGGCTATATTTAAAGTATTTTAAATATTTTTGGTTTGAGAATTTTTGGTTTTTTTAGAGCGGTTGTTTCATGAAACGTGTCCCTCCCACCGCTGCTCACATTCCACCTATTTTGTGGTAATAGATGTAAAAGCCTTCATTCTTGCTAGTGATCTTGGCATCTTGGTGGTCCTAATGCCCTGAACTTTGCTGAACAGCAGTCAGGCATTAGGAAAATAATCAACATTTTCCCCCCTGATTTTTAGAACAAATGACATGGGGGAAATAAGTAAATCCATTATTTGTTAATGCTATTGCTGTATGTCTTGATCAGAAAATGGGCTCTGTGAGTCAGTCTTCCTGTTGACTCCATGGGGTTTTGGATGAGGATCTGAAAACTGACCTCAAACGTCAACATTCTTTACTGGATAGAAGGTCCAGATTCCCAGGAGATGCCTTTTTAATTCCATGCACATGGAATTCTGTACAATTTGTCACCAACTATGCACATGCCCAGTCATGTAATGTAGTAAGTGAAATAAAACAGGCTATAATAAACTAAACATTGTCAGTGAAGAAGTGCTGCATTAGAAGATAATAGAATTCAAACACTTAATGCAGTATGTGTTTGTTTGCAGTTGGCACTGTGATCTTCAGGTGCTGAGAGAACTTTGTGACCTTCTGGCTGGACCTTTCCTGCCCTGTGCAGATTGCTTGTTTCCTCCTTACCTCTTCCTTCTTGCGCCTTCACAGGCTTTTGGATTCAGCTTTAGGCAGTGCCTGTCCCTCCTGTTCCGCAACCCCTTCACTTCATTCCCCCTCAAGGTATCCCTTCCTCCCCTTGCTTTAAGCTCATCTCCTCCTGCTTCAGGTAGGTCCTTTGCCCTGGCATCCTGCCTGCCCCACATACCTGATTGCTGCACACAGGGTGTGTGTAACCAAGGCCTGGGCACTGCAGAGCCTAAAGCTTGTCATGAAACCCTGGCCTAAGGCTTGGTGGTGCTGCAGGTTTTCTGTATTGTATCTTTTTCCTCTCTTAAGATCTTTCTAGCTTAGCTGAGTTTAAAACCTCTTAGGACAAGATCATTTTTGTCTTTTCTTTTTATATAGTGCCAAAAGGATTGGCACATTTATTTAGTATTTAGGTGTAATTATCATCTTGATAGTTAATAGTGCCAGAACATCAGATTGATGCTGCGTGGCATAATGTGTCCTGTGTGCAGGCTGTTGTCATCAAGGTGGGACTCGTAAGTTACATTCACTGCTCAGTCCAGGCATCAGTCAGTGGCATCTCCAAGCAGTGTGTCAGCTTTCATCTTCTCCTTAGATTAACCTTTACTTACTGTTCCAGCAGTTCCCTGGTTGACTTCTCTACCTGGGGAGTTTGGTGTCACATTCTGCTGAGTCTAACAAAATTTGTTTGTTCTGATCAGCCTTATTTTTAATGAAGTGGTCTACCTCACTGTGAGGAATGACTTTTCTGTTGATTGCAAAATTTGACAAGACAGGTCTTCATCCTGAACTGTTCCACTGCCTATAAATCATGCCACCTTTCTCAAGGTGGAATCCATAAAATACTATTTCAAAGCCACTTTTCAAACACACCAACAGAGTCTTTGCAAATGCATAACCCGGTGAATCAATCATAAGAAACTTAAGTAGGAATGTTTTCTGGGGGATTTTATAGATGTCTTCCATCTTACGCTGAATAGTGTGCGTTGAATACAAAGGGAAGGAAGAGACAGACACAGGAGGCCTTGGGAGCCTGGTGTCTTAAACAGCATTCCCGCCGTGATCCTGGGAAGGGAGCCAGCATAGATCAGGGAACACATTAAAAGCCTCTGCTTTTAAGCAAACACAGCACCTCTTTGCATGCAGAGGGTCTGGGCACAGCACGAGTGAGTGCTTGGAGCCACCCCACTGCTTCAGGTTCGCGCAGTTGTTCCCAGATCCAGGATACCGTGCCCCATCTGCTCTGGGATAACTCCCCGCCTCCTGCTACTGCCACTCCTTCAGCCCTGGATACTGAGAAATAAGGCCCTTGACATTGCCTTGCAAATACTGTGAGGGCAGAACCTCTTGGTGGAGAGTGATGCAGAGAGGCAATACGGCACTTTAATGCCTGCCTGAGGCTGTGGTTGATGGCTCCTATATCAGCTCCACAACACACTGTTCAGGGTCAGAGTCCTCAATAACGCTAGAGCCTTTGGCTGTGGATGCCAGGGGGACCAGGGTCTTTACACACAGGGGCTATGTGAAATACCAGCTTTGACATGCATAAGTTGAAGTATCTTCTGAACATGGTTGCTTCCAGGAGTTGGGATCAGTGTCTGTGGCCTTCTTTGTCCCATTTATATTTTCATAGGTCTTTATTATTCCTTCAATAAACTGATAGGGCTGTATATCGTATCAATAGCTCATGTAATCTGTTAGCTGTAAAGAAGGATGTTAGTTTCTCAACAATTTCCTCATTAAATTGACTTTTTTATTGATAATTTTTCTATGAGTGCTTGGTACTTGTATTGCTCCTCTTCAGAGTTTCTGCCAACAGCTGGTGCACCTTGAGACTGCCAAATCTGAATTATCTGAATCATGGCTGCCTGTATTTAATAGTAAGCATGTGTAAATTTAATAGTGAGCATGTGTTATTAAAATAAAAGAAAAATAAAGCACACATAACAGAAGTATTATGGCTTTATATGCCATTCACTTATTGATTCTATACATTTCATTTTGCTGATGTATTTTTGTGATAGAATACAAGAGAATTTATAGATTTAATAGATCTTGATATAAACTGGAACAGATTTGTTGCAGACAAGATGGGTGGCCCAATTGAAAGAGACAGACTGCATGACTTCAGCTGGGAACTTCACATAAGTGAAATCGAATTTGAGCTGAAATGCAATGTTGTGCCTATTGGGAAAGTCAAAAAAGGAACATTCTACCACAGAGCTCTGCTTTTCAAGGTATATTAACATTTATTTTGCAACATAACGTTACCTTATTTTTGGTTAGTGGATCATATAAACTAAAGTACACTTGCATCAGTATAATGTAATATTTATAGTCAAGAAAAATCTTTCATATACATTTAAGTCATTTTTCCCTAGCAAAATCAATTTCCCTGTGAATGAAAGCCAGCATTGCCACGTTCTGTAAACATCCTTGTTGTCATTAAATTGTCTTAAGTGATATCAGCAGAATACTTGATAAATGGCAAAAAGCCAAAATATCTGATTGGGAGTCAAAACATTTTACATTTTCTGTAAACTGTAAAGTATTGAATTATGCAGTTTCCTTCTTTTCATGCTGCAAATGTAAACCTGTTGGGACAGTTTCTAGTCGGCATCTATCTAGTATTCTGTGTGAGCACATAACAGCTTTCATTCACTAGTTTCATAGCCTGGAAAGCTGCATCCCTTCCTCTCTCTTCATGTATAGATGTGCTGATGCAAACTGCTTATCTGGTCCATCCTTTTTCCCTTGGCTGTTGGGTAGCTTTGCTTTTGTCAACCCTTCTTGGGTGGAAAGGAAAAGAGAAGCCTTTGGCATTAAGCCCGATGGACCTAGGGAACAGTACACAGCTGAGCAAAAGAGCACAGTGCTAAATTTATGGTGCCTGTGGAGAAAGCTCCTGACTTGCTTTGTGGAGGTCTGAGGGAGTGAATTAACTTTAATGAAACAACCTCGATATTCCCTTCCCTACCAGTGCCCTCTTTCCATATAATGTCTCAAAAGAAATCTTTGTAGAGGTCGTCTCCCTAGGGAGTTACAAGGCTCCCTAAAGCAAGGGATATCCTTGTGCGTTACTAACATTAAAAACTGAGTTCATTCCTTCAAAGGGCAAGGAAGCATACTGAGAAAGCCGTTTCCTAGCTGGAAAACATTAGAACTGTGTCAGTGATCCTGCAGCAGGCAGGAAATGCAGGTGCTCCGTCTAGCAGACATTGGCCGTGAGTTTCATTGCTTCACACATCAGCGAGGCTGAAAAGCAGGCAGTGTGCTTCAGAGTCAAGCAGCAACCCTAAGCTTGCACTGATAAATGTTACCCTTTAACAGTTAACATTTCATACTCATGAATGAGTTTAAGTAGGAAACTACAAAAAAAAAATAGAAAAACTAATACAAAAAAGCATTGCTGGGTACTGTGGGTGCTGCAGTTCATTTGAGATCTGAAGGAGGGGCAGATATGCAAGTATATCTGAAAAGAGTTAAAATTAATATTTTTATGCTAGGTATAGAATATAGTCGAAATAATATCAATAAGCCAACAATTTCTAAGTGAACTAACAATAGAGATTTGCACTAGAACACCTGAGAAATTTACAAGGCCTCTTTTAAGAATGCCCCTGGCCTTTCAGGTGTCTATTTTCATTTTAAGCATCTCCTGACCTTGCTGTATATTGTGCAGGCAAGATACATTAACTGTGATTAACTCCTTTTTCCTTCTTTTTTAGGTGATAGCAGACAGAATTGGCATTGGCTGCAGTTTAGTTCGTGGCGAGTATAACAGAGCTTGGAATGAGGTTAAGTTAGTTGATGACTCTCCTCAAGGAGTAACTGGGCTTCTGCTTCCTCCCCAGGAGTATATTATAGATCTAATGTTTGAGCCAGGCAATTTGATGAAACAAGGGAGTGCAGAGGCAGATCGCTATAAATGTATTTAAGCATCATGCCCATTTCTTTTAAAGGTGCTTTCAGTGCTAGTATTTATGAAATACATGTTTTTTGGAGGGGAACAGATATCCAAAAGAAACATGTATATTCACTTGCTGAAAGGGGTTCTTCACTTTCTAAAAACTCACTTTAGGTATCTGCATCTGCTATGTGATCCTAAATGTTGAATTAAACATCATATTTTAGGTTTCCAATTTCAACATTTTAAAAGTTCTGTTTATTTTATGATACTGTACTAACATTAAACCGTAAAACTATAGATTAAAAATTGGTAGACCAAGAATATTTAGTTTGTATTAACTTCATAATACTTATTAAATATGTTTGAATTATTTCCAAAATACAATTTATTCTGTTTTTTGTTTGGCTGTTTTATTTGTGGGGTTTTTTTTTTTATGTTTCTTCAATTCCCATGTGCATTTATGGGATTTACATGTCCCTGAAGAGACTGACACCTTGTAAAATAATGTCACCTAAAAGCAATTACACATTTTCTGTGGGAAATAATCCAAAAACTGACAATCAGAACTAAGCTAATAGAATACAGAAACATTTCACTTACATTTCTTAGAACTAGATGGAATTGATAATTGGATAATAATATGCTCTGGGTAAAAGTGAATATAGTTTGTTCTGGCCTAGAGAAGGCAGATGCCTGTTAAGTTATTGCTTGCTAGCTCCCTTTAAATGCTTTACTTTTTACTTGAAGATAAAATAGGGTCTGAGAAGGGGACAGCTTCCCACAGGGTGTATGTGTTTCTTAGGGCCTTTTGCGACGTGGTGTAACCCCAGCACAGTGGTGTAGCTAAGAGAGGCCAAACACGAGCTAGAACAGTCCGGGAAATGCTCTCTGGCGAAAGTGTCAGGAATGTAGTGAAAAAGCAGGGAGTATTTCAGGGAGTTTCCTTGTCAAGTGAGTTTGAGGTAGAGGGATGACAAAAACTCCTGTGAGGCAGTGCAGGCAGCAACATGTGAGTGCCTTTCAGGTGACCACAGTGACATCCTTATATTTACTTCCTGCCCACACAGAACATGATAAAGAAGTTTGGAGTCTGTCAGTTTAATGTTTATGTAAGCAAGGTCACTTCAATACACCGTTTCGGTTTCAAGAGGCTTATATGTGTTGTATTCATTACTGCTTATGAGCAAGGTCCCACTGCTCCCTTTCCTTCCTCCATTGAGAGGCACCACCATTTCCTGGTGCCCCTTGGGGAATGTTTTACCTTCTTTAGCTGTGAATTGATTTATGTGGCTTCGTGTTCAATTTTTAAGCTTGTGTTCAGCAGTACTCCGGACATCCGAATGGAAGAGAACACGCACAAGACCCAAGCAGAAGTTAGTGGAAGGCTCAGGATGTATCTCTTACCATTGCTGTTTAGCTGGCAGGGGACTGATGAAAAGTGCTATGTTCTCACTGATAGGTATGATGGGATGTAGGAACCTGCAGCTTTGAATGTACAGTAAATGGAAATAAAACATGATTTCTTACTATCATTTTGTATAGTTTTCCCTACCTTAGAATTTCATTGTCTTGTATTGATTGGAACCGTAAGGATGAGGTGTTAGTGTCTTTATTTGAAGAGGTCTTGAAAAACAAAGCTATTTAGTTGTTTCTGATAAAAAAACAAAAAAAGGACAAAATGTAAGTTTCTTCAAAATTAAAATTAAAATGTCATTTTAAACATACAAGCTAATTTAACAAAAAATGATTAGGTAGACAAGTGAAAAAATACTACACATCCTGGTATAATCAGACTTTGCTGATCCCTAATGCTGGATGGGAATAGTTTTGTCTTTGACAATTTTTAGCTTTGTGTTAGCCGAGTCCTTCCATTTCAAGATTGTCATGGGCTTGAGTGCCAGAAATGAGATCTAGACAGGAGGTAAGCACCCTAATCCCCATTGTTGTTTTGAAAGCACCCAACATACTTTTGTGTTTGGTGCTTCCCAGGCGCTTGCAGTTGTGCCCTGCCCTAGTCCAGTTCCCTCAGACCCGACAAGAGCTTCTGGGGAAGACAGTGCTCCAGAGCACTCTTAAATATTTTGGTTTGTAGGGTCCCACAAGCTCCAGGAGGCATCTCCCGTTGCTCCATCTCCATCCTGAAGGGATGACTGTGACAAGGGCATTTCTAATCCTGTGCCAATTCTTAGTGCTACAGAGCTTCGTGCAGCAGAATGGAAATTTAGCGATAGCTTTGTTTAAAAATTCAGCGATTTCATTGATAAATGAAAATGAGCAGTCAGCAGAGTAACCACTATTGATTTAGTCTTTCAAGTCAATTTATTTTATGCTACCAGTGTTTTCATCCTTAATAAGCCGTGCAGCAGGTCTGTAGCAATGTACAGCTACATAACAGCTACAGCCAGCAGGGAGGCGATGGTTCGGGCAAGGACAGAGCATCTTGGCTCTCGGGTTCTTTGTAAATACTGGCTAAAACCATGGCATTAATGATCGGTTGTCAGCCCTGACTGCACGAACAGGCCTCGCTGTCCCTGCGCGGTGCCTGGCGCGGGGCTGCCCCAGCTCCCCCTTCCCTGAGTTCCTGTAGCAGATCCGCAGGCCGGGAGCTCTGCAAGGCTCTGCGGGGAGTGAAGCACGGAACAGCCATGTCCTCTTTGGGGACAGCTGTCACAGAGGAGCAGGGCAGGAACCCAAGTGACAGCCTCCGCGGAAGCTGGAATGTCACCCATTTCCAGAAAAAAAAAAAAAAGGGAAAAAAAGGTATTTTCATATCTATTTTATGTAGCCATTATGATTTACTCTGATAATGTAACCTTGCTGCCCGTGTCGCGCTGGCACGCGCCTGTACCGGGCTCTTGCGACTCGTCTTTTCAAGGAGACATCGGTGGAGACGTGCGGAGGTGCCGGGGTGGCACCTGGGTCACACCACTCCGCGGCGTCCAGGCCGGCTGCGGGATCCCGTGGGGGCTGCAGGGAGGATGCAGCCCCCCAGGTCCCTCCCCATGCAGTCAGGGAAGCAGCGGGGACAGGAGCGTGGTCTCAGGCCTGCTGCAGAGGGGACACAGCCGCAGGCACTGGAGGGGCTGGATTTACCTGCAGCAGAATTAAACCAACACAGTTCTGGGTTTTCCTCTTTCCGCCACAGGGGAAAAAATACGTATTTGCTAATTAACGTTAGTTTGTGCGGCGGTGAAGGAAATTGTAAACCACAGGTATGGCTTTGGAGAAAACACTCGGCAGCCTGCAGCCAGCAAGCATTCCGGAGCAAGCATTCCTGGCAGCGCAGCAGTGGAGCAGCTCAGTGAGCTCCGGGGGGCAGGACAGTGCCCCCATGCGGGGGGTTTCTGCCCAGGGAGGGCAGCGCCCTGCTCGGATGTGTTCCCCGCTGAGTGCTACCGGCACCCGCACCGTCAGGCACCGCGTCCGCGCGAAGGCCGTAACCCGGCCTGGGCGTGTATGGACCCAGAGCTGCTCCCGGAGCCGCTGCCCTCCCGGAGCCGCCGCTCGCTCCCAACGTCCCACAGGACCGAGCGGAGGCGCCGCCGGAGCCGCCGCTGCCGGCTCTGCTGCCGCGTCGCCGCGTGGGCCCGCGGGCATCGTTCCTTCACCCCTAACCAGCGCAGCCGGCGCAGCACGACTTTGCAGGTGAATTAAAAACTCTTTAGCTCTCTTAATGAGCTGATTATATTTCTATTAATCAAATGCTGGCCCTGGCACCAAAAGATATCAGGAATATTGGAATGACTTTATCGAGCCGCAGAATTTAGCTTTCAGACATAGGTAAAGTATGTGCGAAAATGCCAGGATCATAGGAAGTGAGACATGCACACGTGTGTATGTGTCTCTGACCTGTAGAAGATGTTATTTGCAGGCCATGGCAGAAGCCAGTGTACGGAGACACAGTAAGCTGGTAAAAGCTTTTCTCTCATTAAGGAGCGCACTTATTTGCATGCTAATTAACCGGCTGGTTCATCCAGCTCATTGATGTCTCACTGACATGCTGAGATGTCCTCTGTGGAAACCATGTGCGAAGCCTAATTGACGCCAGCTCTTGCTTCAAGTTGGATAAACACTGGGGGGAAATAGAGCCAGATGAGAAAAGCGCGCAGACCAAAATACGGCACAGATCCTCTCCTTGATGTTCCCTCACCTGTGCTCGCGCAGCCCCTTCGCCCCAGGGATATGTGACTACCCCATCGCTGCCCGTCGCGAGCCCCCTGACCACCAGTCTGGGCTCCCGCAGCTCCTCAGGCTTGAGGGTATTTCGGTATTTCAGCCCCAACCACATCCCCCCAAACGGGACAGCCCTGCTGGCCAAAGGAACGAAACTGCTGGCCAAAGGAAACAGCTCCCCGAGGGAACAGCGAGGGGAGCTGAGCGCCCCGCGCGGCCCCCGGCGCTCCGGGCTCCCCGCCGGCCGCCTCCTTTCCCCGGCTGTTGCCGGTGCCCCTGCAGACACCTACAGAGCGGCCTGCACCCTTCTGCGGGTCAGCGGTGCTTCCTGTGTGTAAGAAGGCCATGAAGAACAGAAAACACAGTTGTAACAGCCACCACGTGCTTTTAATTCGTTTTCTAATTTAAACTTCTCTCAGGAAAATGCTTTTAGAGAGAGAGAGTTTTGAAAGAAAGTTCCTTAAAGGGCAGGTGTCAAAGGATATTCAGGAGTCAAAAGGATTTTCAAAATGTCAGGTCATTAATTTTAATTGGCATTAGGGAGCAAATTATGAAAGGGATTTTGATGGTGTTCTGCTCAAAGTCCCAAGTGTAAGAAATTCAGATAATGACATCTAATTTTCCAAATTGGCGACTTACAGGAGTATTCTCCGACGAATGGCCACTTTTAAGGCACAGTTTATCTATGGTAGATTGCTACTATAGTACAGACGACTCACCTGCTTAAAGTGCCAATTTCTTTCCATTACACTCAATTCACACTGTAAAGTCCTAATATAAGTGAGTTGAATCCTACCTCTACCAGCTACAAATGGCACACGCAGTACTTAAAAGAGGTCACTAAATGCTTTTGTAGAGTTTGCCCTTAGGTCCATGTGTAAGAGAAAATTCAGAGACTATAATACTAAACACTGAAGTTCTCAGAAATATTCAGGTATTAAATTCCTTTAGATGTTCCCAATGACAGACAGCTAAGTACCAGGTCTGAACTGGTCTGGGGCTTTGCGGCGCTGGACCAGGTATGATGCTGGGTGTAGATATTTGGTAACAGGGTATTCTCCTCCAGTCTGTACTGTGTGAACACAAATAACACCAATTAACGGGTGCATTCAGGGCGCACTGTTACCTGCACCAAGAGCTCCCCTAGAAAAGCTGCTGTGTTGGGTAGGTCCTTTCTGCTTTCTTACAGAGTAAAACCTAACACTCTGCTCTGTTGAGCACCCTCCCGCTCCTTTCTGCTTGTTTGACATGGAAGGGTAAAATTTGCAGAATATTTGTGCAAGGCAACCTGTGAATAAACAATGACAAGTTGCACTCAAAAAAAAAAATCATTCAAGGTGTCATGGGATGCAAACTGTGCATGCCATGTGCCCCATGAGAAACACATCTCAGGCCATGAACACAAAATTCTGGTGTTCCCAATAAATAACATGTAATGCTAGTATTCCCAGCAAATAACTTGTGAACACACTGGAGACCAAGGATTGTAACAAAATCACAAACTACACTGAATGAGTAAGTTTAAGGAGTGCACTCCGCATATGGCAGAGCAGAACTGCACTCTGTACTTCTGTGAATCCCTCAGGCAAGTTTTCTAATTAGGATGATCTCTGGCATTGCTTCCACCCAACTACACATTTTTTAATTTTTCAAATAACATATGCAGTTGAGGAAATCACAATCTGTTTCTACATAACTGCAAAAAAAAATGAATAAACCCAAAGACCCAGATGCCAAACGTTTCATAATGAGTTACTTGTGGCCATCTACAGTCCATTTACTTTACCTGCCCCGTTTATTTCTTTGTACTTCCCACCCGAGCGAGCTCAAAAGGGAGGCTCTGGCCTCTGTTTTTTGAGGTACTGCTTCATGGTCCCTCAATTCAACTTGTTCAGTGGCATCCGGTTTTGGTGTAAGATTTCCAGAGAACAGAAAGGACAACCCTTAAGACAGAGTCTTAAAAAACAATATAAAGTAATTCCTAAGTAGCTAGGTATGTTCACTCACCCCTGCCATCATGAAGACCAGCTGCTAACACAACATTCTCTGATTTAAGAAAGCAGCAACACGGTTTCAACCGAGCAAAAAGGCAGTCTTGTAGGTGAGATGGAGGGACGTGCAGTTTCAGTGGGTTTTTTGAGCATTTTAAGCTTCTCCTGATTAGAAGATGCATTAGAAAACCATAGTCCCTCTTTTTGGACTCACATAACAGAGAAGAAGAAAAAAAATAAAAAAGGTACGTGAATCCCAATTACATATTTAAAAATACACCTAGCATAAATAAACATGCATAAAATCTGTTCCGGTGAGCTCCGTTCCTCAGAAATTCCTGCTTACCTACGTGCCAGGGAAGATTCAAACTCTGTTATCAGGAAAATCAGACAACTTCCCCCAAATCAGTGTGTGAAGCATGACCTACCTCACTCTTAAATCATTTAGATTTTCCCTTATGATGCAATTGTGAATTTGTTCTTTCTCCATTTGTAATTAGAGGCTAGAACAGATGGCCAGGGTTTAGTTCAGACTGATAAATCCATTAAAATAACCTACAGGATGCTGCTGCTTTTGCAGTTGTTGCCAAATAATTGTTCACTGGATGCTTTGTTTGGGCTTTGAGTGCTGGGTGGAAGAAGAACCATCACAGTTCTTCACCGCCCGGGGGTACGAGGCGTAAGAAATCCCGCAGAAGGATGGGAAAAAGCATTATTGCTATCCACGTGGTTCAAAAAACTTGCATTACATGAGATAAGGTATGCACAGGGCAACCAAGACAAACAGCTGGGAATTGCTGCTGCTCCACACCAGTTCCCTGTGCAGATACACTGTCCCGTACCAGACTGCACGCTTGCTCCTTTCCAAAGCAGATGAAATTTATCTGCACAAGTTGCCTTATACAGAGGTACGACCATCTATCATTCAGCGACTGGAAAACACTCACTGTACTTTGAAATCCAGTCTTCACATATTTTGCAAGGGAATTTCTCACAGCCTTTAGAATCCTGGAATAACTTAGGCTGGGCAAGACCTCAGGAGGTTGTTTGAGCCAAGCAACCCCCTTGCTCAAAGCAGCTCAATGCCATTAAGAGAGCGAACCAAATTCCAGCCACAGATTCTGGCAGAGGTCTCCTGCTTAAGCTAGTGCATAGATAGGACCTATTTAATAAATAATAATAATAATAATAAAGATAGGACAATTTTGTATCCTAGAACTTATGATTAGCAAAAAGAGGCATTAAAACACAAAGCTGAACACAGCGGAAAAAGTTGTGTGCTTGTTAATTCACATAGTATTTTTGACCTGAATCACACTGGACTACTAGACAAGTCAATCTCAGTAGATTCTGTGGGCCAGTTTCAGGGATTTTTGGATCCACTTCTCTTGGTGTGCTGGAAATGTGCAATACTCTTTGCCATGATGCTTTAGCATGCTTTTGTAGTTCTGGGCTCAACTAGAGCTCAGGATAAAGACGCACTTCCAAAATACTTTTCACTTCATATTTGGACAGCGTTGGAATTCAGTGCTGTAACATGAATGCACATCTTTGGAGGACAATTTCAGGAGGGAACAGTATCTCCGTACAGCAGGAGTTTGGGTTTTCATGATGTCTGAGGGTCTGGAAACTAGGTATGGAGGGATATGATATGGCTGGTGGAACAAGAACACTCTGCTGATTCCCACGATGATATTCCACAAAAGCAGCAGAATTTCTGTAAGAAAAAAAATGGAGCTATGGAGATACAATACCAAGGTGGTAGATGGACCCAGCACTATGCTGGTCCCCCTTTCTTCCTTCTCTGGGTATCTAGGCACAAAGCATCACTGCATATGGCAGGTCCAATCCAAATTCCTGCATGCTGAGCTCCCGTAAGTTTCAGTGAGAACTTCCCATAGGAATGGACATACATTTGGTGACAAAAAGAGCAGAGGAGAACTGATTACACAGAAATGAATAGGAAATAAAAACACTACTATTCCAGTATTTTTCCATATGTCATAATGTGGAGAGAGATTTTATTTACAAAAGCTGCTTAAGCAGTGGTTTGAATGTGAAAAGGGTTCATTTGATTTCTGCAGCTCACCGCTTCCTGGCTGGCTGCTCAGTATCTGCCAGCGCAGGCATTATGTGACTGACAGCTCTGCTTGTCCCCAGAGCTGTCAGTCAGGACAGAGCCTGGGCTGGGAAATGGTCGGAGCCCAAATAAATATTAGCAGAATAGTCTGGACCGTGACCGCTTCCCTCCTACTCCGGCCTTCACCCGCCTACACACATGCTGCTGCTTCTGCTTCAGCGCAAGGCAGCGCTGCGGGCGGAGCTGGGAGCCTCACCCCCCATATCCACATATTTAATACGACATTGTGCTTTTGACGAGTGACCCTTCCCTGGATGCAGCTTGTATGCGTGCTCCAGTCAGATGACACTTTAACAATAAACTAGCTGAATTACAATTCAGATGATAGAATTTACTTTAAAATTTACATAATGTAGCTAGGGGAGACTTTTAACCGCTTCCTCTTGTGCATCGGGGAAAAGAAAAAAAAAAGGAGGAAAATTAAGTAACAGCCTAATTGGCTTTTATAACAGTCTACGGGGAGAAACACGGGCCTGTTCTCTGCCTAGCTACAAAGCTTGGTATGTGCTGTAACCATGGGAGGCAATATTAGAGGCATGACAGGACAATGATTTTGTTTTTCAGCATTAAAGATCTGAAAAATGAAATACCTCGAACTGGGAGGGGGGATATTTTCTGCTTGAGGAAGACTCATCGTGCTGGTTCAGGTCAGCCTGTCGCCGGAGGGAATCTGCTGGCTGAAGAAATGAAGGATCTCATCTTCCCTGTCCCACCTACCTGCACTCACGGTGCTCAGAACATCCTGATGAGCCAAGGAGGTGTGAGGAAGAGCCATTCTGCCATGACAGCGCTCTACAGCAATTCGCTATGAGGCGGGTACCTCCACGCCATGCCGTGGAATAGTGCGCCGAGCGCAGGCCCTCGGACACGGTCACGGATGTAGGCATGGACCAGACCTGTGTGTGCTGCCAGCACGCTCGTGTTTGTCAAGGGGCGGCCTGCAATAAACCGGGCAGCAGAGCGACAAAGCCAGGGCTGAAGCACCCAGCGCTTCCTCCTCTTCCTTCCCTGCTCCGCCTGGCCAGCTTGCCTGGACTCCTTTGGAGCACGAGAGGGATGGCAAAGCCATTGATCTTCGTCATTTAATTTCCTGATGCTGAGAAACTGCTGCATTCTGGAATAGTACCAATGACAGAAAGCTGTAAGGAAGATATTGACAGTTCATTTTTTATTGAATTTTGTCTTTAAAAAAAGCAGCAGTTAAATCAATGTCAATTACATTAGAACATACACATTTCAGGACTAATCACTTTGTCTTACCCTCCCTCATTTCCAGCATCCGTAAGGGTGAACTCCATCGACTGCCTGGGTACCTCGGGGACGAAGGCTGCCCGAGCGCGAGGCCAGCGCCAGCCTGGACAGGCCCCACTGCGGCGGCTGAACGGGAGCCACCAGCACGGAGCTCCGTCCCTGCCGAAGCCTTTCGGCCCTCGGCCTCTTGCCTGACCTGGAGGAGTGTCCAGTTGGGTAGCTGTTCTCCAAGGGCCAGCCAACGTGCCCAAGTCCATCCTGAACGATGGCTAAATGGTTGTCACATGGTGTAGCAGTAGTGGTGGACTAGAATGTTATTGGGAAGATCTTTCTTCACTCTACATTTCCTGGCTGAAAATGGAACAGTTTTGTCCTTCTGCCCAGAACATGAGCACCTGCTCTGCCAGCACCACAAACCCTGGCCTGAGCCCTCTCCTTAGCGTCCTGTGACACTGCCGTCCCGCCAGTAGGAAACAGTTGTCCTCAAGGCTCCTGGGCACCACGTCTCCGGGATTTTTATTGCGGTGCTCTGGCTTCACTCCACCATGTCTTATTGCACAGAACAAAGCCATTAATCACCGGTGAGCCCGCTCTCCCCTGCCGCTGCAGACAGCGAATGTGATCGCCCTGCTGCTATCTGTCTTTCCGCGCATGGCTTCGTGAACGTGAGCAGAGGACTCGATTACCGCCACGGCGCTGGTAACAGGATGTGCTGGATGTCCTCAGCTGCCATTGAACTTGCCATCTTACGCGAGGAGGCTGCTTCCACGATAAGGGCTTATATGAACAGGGCTGAACATGCAGCAACGCCTTCTAGCCCTGTTTTAAAATTTACACTAGAAGGACTAGTCTAAAAATAATGTTTTCTTTTATTAAACACTATTATTAGCTTTCTTACCTTAAGCAAAACAGTTCCAACTCAGTCAAAATAGTTGTCTCTGTATCATTCAGTAATGATTAACTAATTCCAAAGCAGAGTAATCAGAAACAAAAGACAACAGCATTAAGGTTTAAACTGGCAGAAGGACTTGGATTTAGTTCTACATTGTAAGAGCACAATATCAAGCTCAAACAGGGGTACAGTCAGAGATGTATTTATAGGCAAAGCCAAACCAGTTGTGAAGAAGACAATTAGATGTTTAGATGCACATCAGTGATGCAGAGCAATGCCATCATATGTGCACTTAGGGAAGCAAGAACACAAGTGTTTTTGCATGCAAATACTGGACTTATTTCCCTTAAAATCAATCTATAATGGCTGCAAGTAAATGACTTGACAGGATTTTTTTCCTTGAACAAATTAGTGCATGTGTTATGGCTATGGCTGCAGCGATAATTCAATTTTAAGTTGATCTCTTTGTCTCTCAGTAAGAAGTGATTGAAATCTGTCGGGCTTGTCTTTTTATGACCCCCTCTATGCACTGCTAATTTTAGTGCTATCTTTAACAGAACACAGAGCAGACTTTTATGTTTTCATATTCAGATGATAAAAGAGTCAAGAGATTTGACACGTTGCAATGGCTTCCCCCTTCCCTGACTGCGTTTACCAGCGCGAGCTTCAGAATCCCTCTGCCTTCGCCACCGTACAACCAGGCACTTCCCACATTGCTTTTACACGTTGAAGCACAACTATTTAGCTACACGGTACTTTTGTACAGTAAAACACGTCAGGATTATTTAACTGAGCAGCAGCTCCCTGGGAAGGGTTTGCTGCTGCAGAACCAAGCGTGTGACGGGGGGAACCGGCGTGAAGCGCAAAGCCGAGCGCCTGGCACAGGACCGGGCGCAGGGAACAGCCCCGGCCACCCGGAGCAACGGATCCAGCACCATGGCAGACACGCAAGCCCAGCGCCGTGTAAATCAGCCGCGGGTCTGCGGGGCTCCAGCGAGGACAGGGCTGCACCACGAGGCTGCACAAGTGACACGTTACAGTACGGCTGTGTGTGATTTGTATTGCATTGCCCGCGCCTGGGGCCGCCCAGAGCTCCCGCAAGCTTCCTCTGGCATGAATCATCACACTTGGCGGCAGGCGGGGGCGATCCCGACCCCAGGACTTATTTCAGACCCGTATCCGCGGCTCGGGCCCCGCGTTACTACAACACAGCGGCCCGCCGCGGGCCCCAGCGCCGGCCTCCGGGCCGCGGGC
>JAWLRI010000942.1:1179233-1194804 GCA_034781795.1 Crypturellus tataupa | reverse complement strand
TGGAGCAGACGCTGCTTGGAAGGGCCGGGAGCGGTGCTGCTGGCCGAGGGCAGCGGGGGCGCCCGCAGCTCGGGGGCTGCTGCGGTGGGCACTGCCCACGTTTCTGCCCGCGTGGCAGCAGGGCATTTAAAAAGTGTGCATTCCTCTGGGACAAAATAGAGTGTTTTTTGTACCCAGCGAATAATTTAATGCCTATGAGGTGCAACGCTTGGTATGTATTTGATGGGAGCTGGTGCAGGGGGCAGAGCCCAGGGTAAAGCGCTGTGGCCCAGCTGTGTTGCTGAGGGGAAGGTGCCGTGGGTTTGCTGCTGTGCTGGCTTGCCCGCTAACCAGCTCCTCACCCAAACAGAACCGGTTTTACAGTCCAGGACATAGTGTATTTCTCCAAAGAGAAGGTGTGCAGAGTCCCAGCATGGGAGACGACGGTCTCTGGAGGCCCGGGACACTGGGGAGGGAGGAAGGTCCCTGGCACCGGTGGGAAGGGTGGAGGGAAGCGGTGCACGGAGCAGAGTGGAGAAAGGGTCAGGGAGCAGAGCTGCAACACGGGAGGTGCCTTGCAGTGGTACCTCCAAATACCACCCAAGCCGCGGTGCCCCGCAGTGCCGCGCGGTGTGTGCCCGGTGTCCGCGAGGAAGGCAGACGGGGCAGGAAGCACTGCTTGGAGATGGCGCTGTGT
The DNA here is from genome assembly GCA_034781795.1 of Crypturellus tataupa. Lineage (NCBI taxonomy): Eukaryota > Metazoa > Chordata > Aves > Tinamiformes > Tinamidae > Crypturellus > Crypturellus tataupa. The sequence goes on along the minus strand of JAWLRI010000942.1, from coordinate 1,194,128 downwards.
GAATAAACGAGGCATCTGTGGGGCACTCAGGATTTACATGTGTCCATTAAACATGCGCCATGTGTCTCTATCAGTTAAAAAACATCTGATAAGAGATGACATTATGGTTCTCAAAATGCTTTTTTTTTTTTACTCAGTATCACCTCTGCTTTTAAGAGGTGAGTCCAGTTCATCATTCAGGAGCCAGTTTTGCTTAAACGATTAGCTTGTGTTGATGGAGATGAGTATAGAAGTTGTTCCGCGCCGCAACTTTTGGGTGCACTCTGTTAAGAAGGAGTGAAACCGCTTGTTCCATTCTGCTTGTTGTTCCTCGGCCCTCTCGGCCAACCCAAGTGATGATAAATCACTTTCACGGCAAGTACAGGCTCTGCAGGCATCACCGGAGGTTTGCACTGTGGTGTGTGTCCCAAGCTGTTCTATCCTGGCCCCCACTGTACTGTGAATTTAAGAGAGGATTTCTTAGAGGATCTAAGTTAAAACAGCGTTAAAAATAATACACATTATATTTCTGTATCCAAAATGCAGACTCTTTGATTAAACAAACTGAAAGAACTATTGCTACGGACTGGAAAAAAAAATTGACTCCGGAGCAATTCTATGTTACAAGAGAAAAAGGAACTGAACCGGTAAGCAAAATGCTTTCCAAGCATTATCTCATTCTCTGCTGCCATAAAATTTTCTTTGAGGGAGTTGCTTACTCAGTTGCTTAACAGGTTTCCCCCTGCCTTTCTATAGATGATGGCTATGCTAGGAGTGTTGAACTGCCTGGATTTTTTTCTGCCCCAGAGTGTTTTGCAGATTAAAAAAAAAAAAAAAAGTTCTTCATTATTTTCAATTTTCTCTGGGCTTATTTTATTGCTAGAAAAAAAAAAGTTAAAAGTCTAAGCAAGTCAACTCAGCCTTCTCTGTAGCAGTAATGGAGACCTTTCCAATGAGAAGGAAAGAGGAGAATTGTATCTTCCCTGTAGTCTCTTTTTTTATGTTCTTAACCTCATGTAACTAGATGATATTCAGGAGCCTGATGATCCCACGTGTGCCAGCCCACATACTCACCTGTCCCTGTGCTCTCCTTCCTTCTCTAGTTAAGACCATATAACCTTGTGGGTAGAGTGCTGGAGTTCCTTAACCAGGAATCGGGGATCTGTGCAGCCAAACATGCGCCATGGGATTCAACCATGGGAGCTGTGCCCAAATCTTTACCTGTAAAGTAAGGATCTTAATTCCTGACTCCCCAGGGAAGAGCAGAGCTCCTTTGCAGAGTACTTTGAAGTTATGGAATAAAAGACTCGATCTTTGGGATCCTGCACGTTGCACGAGGTCCTCAAAGGTCATGGCTGTAGCCCAAGTACCTGCATGATTTATGTATCTGCCTGGGCTGGGACTTTCAGGAAGCGGAGGGAGTCTTCTCTGCTAATCCAAAGGCATCCTTCCCTTCATTTCTTTAGGCTGCTAATGTTTGTTCTTCAAAGCCCCCCCGTGAAGCTTTCTCTGTTTTTTTTTTAACTCCTGTTTTGAATCTTGATTCCTACACGCTTGTTCCAGATGGTGAGCTATTAAAGACCTGCATTACTACCTTATTAACTTCCCTTTTCTCTTCTGTTCTTTTTTTAAAGCCTTTCAGTGGGATCTATCTGAATAACAAAGAGCCAGGAATATACTACTGTGTGTGCTGCAATGCCCCGCTCTTCAGGTAACATCCTTTGGGTTTCACAGCATCCTTAAAATGCCCTATCTGTGTCTTTTCATTAGAGGAATAGAAAGCTTAGTTAGGTCACAAAAACAGGCTTTTGGTGTCAGAGTGCTCTGTGCTATGGATGACTTTTCCAAGATAACTGTGGCAGTACAAGTACACGGTGGCCTTTTTCTTGAGCAGAAAAGCGTCTGCAGTGGCCTGATGACAGCTGTCATATAGTAGGGATTCTGCTTTTTTCTCCTGCCACACGCACTGTCCATTTTCGTTGATAATAGGTCTCTGCTTAGAAGGTCCCTAAGCCACAGGCTTCTACAAAATAAGTGTGTTTATGAATGAGTATCACTGTGTGTTTGCCCCATTCCTGGTGCTCTCTTCCATGATCACTGTTGCTGTTTGTGATACTGGGCTAAGGAGAGCTGTGGTCTGCCCTAGTATACATATAGCTGCTCTTGGGTCCTTATTTGCTAGATCCTGTGTTGATTTGGAGCTAAGACCTCCTCTTTTGTGTGCACTAAGTTGAATTCTAATGTTTTTGCCTCTTCAGTTACCTCTGCTTTTAAAAGCTGGCTGTGAAAGACTGTACTATTAACCTCTGTGCTCTTTAGAATACTATATATTTTGCAACTTCATTAAAGTCTAAGTAAAAGAAAATAAGAGTGCCTCGAAGTAGGATATGCAGATAGTGTTCTCTCTGTAGCTAGACCAGAAAAGACATTTCCTCATATTTTTGATCTAGAAAATAGCGTTTATATGTTCCCAGCTGAGAGTTTCATGGAATATAGCTAATATGCCCATTTCTGTTAGTACTTTAAAGGATGTATCATGGATCAGAACTTTGAATAGGAAGCTGAAGAACAATGTACATAGAGAGTAAGAGAGGGGGAAAATTTATAAAAATAATAAATGGAAAAATTGGAGCCTAATAATTATGACTAGGCAGTTTTCCTTTGATCAAGTGTGGAGAACCATTTACACAAGCATATGTTTACTAAAAATAGGTAGAGGTTTGCTAATAAAAAATTTTAAATAAAATAATTTCCAAAAGCAGTGTTGCATTACAGAATACTCTGAAGACAAATAAAAAACCTACAAAAACCCTTTTGGAAATCAGAGAAGTTTTAAATTACCAAGTTGTGAAAAAGTTGATATTTCCTCAATTGAGGCACTTATTATATTGGACAGTAGCTATAATTAGGCCAACATGAAGAGACTGAATACTGAGCTGAAGAGAATTGTTTTAGCTACTAAACTAGTAATATAATATAATGTAACAGTCGTGCTACATTTTGCAGTATCCTGGTGCAGGAGAATATAGGCACTTCTATTTGAAACATAAAATAATACTAAGCCACAAAGATTCATACACAGTAAAATAATATTAAAAAAATAAGAAATTTGAAAATCATTAGTGTTCAGAAATGGGCTGAAAATATTTTCCCGTGAATGCATTGTGTTATGAAGGACACTAACAATCAGAAAAAATGGCATTTGATAAGAGATTGATTCATCGTGTTTATTTCCTAATGCATTAAAAAAATGTCCTTTCTTTGTCAAATATGCTACAGGTAAACTCCCACGCATTTCCTCCTTTTCCCTAAGGATGCATATGTGTTTATATAGTTATACCATAATTTATTATGGTATACTAATTTGAAAGGGTTAGAAATAGATGGAACAAAAAACTAACATTTATGGATAGCAAATTGTTTGCTTTAATGAAATCTCAAACCTTTGGCGAACCGTAAATCTACAGATGAGATTCATACAGCAAGAAGCACTTTTTGGAATTATCTGGATTCCATCCAGGATGACTGAAATAGGGATCAAAGTAAATGACATGTGCAGGGGGAATGGTGTGTCGAAGGCTAATCTAATGCATATGTTTAGGGAAAGTCCATTTATCCATAAATTAAGTGGTGAAATACTTCAAAGGACAAATATGATCTCGAACAGCAATATTTTGGGGTACTAAAATGTTTCTATTAGGGAAACTGAGCGATATTCCTGTTAGTAAAACCACACAGAAACAATTTCTGTTGAGAGCTAGTTTAGCAGCTCAAGGGATCGATCCTTCGGCAGCAGAAGGCATCTCCAATAAACCTACGCGCTGTGAGGTGCTGTAAGGGACAGTCAGTCAGTCAGATGCAAAACCCATATGGTTTTATGTAGAGAGAATTTTCTTGACTTCACTAGATTTCAGAGTGACTTCTCTGTACCAGAAGGATCAGAAACAGGATCTTTGAGTCAGTAAGTGAAGAATCCTGATTGAAGTCTTTTTGAAAATGCTAAATTTGTTAATTCGATAATACTAATTTGGTTTACATTATTACATTTTTAAGCCTTTGACCAGCTTGTTTATCTTGTCTTTCTAAAAACATTTTGTAAGTAAGATTTCCAGTGTTCTTTTCCAGTGTATTAATATGCCACCAAAATATCCATCATTCTCTTCACTGAATGTTTTGCTTTGAGTTATTTCTTGGATCATTTAATAGTCCTTTATACCCTAGTAGTTACCAGTGGTGTCGATGTCTCCATCTACCACTAGGTGCCAGTAAGAGCATTGGTTTTGTAAACCGAGGAACATAGGCTAAAACATGGGGAACCTGGAAGAAAACTGTTGTGGTCGTTCCTCAGGCCACTTACCTTAATGGTATGTGAGCTTCCTAGCTGTGCTCATGTCTTGTCTTTAAAGTCACAGTAAGTCACTGATTTCTTGCTATTAAAATTTTAAAGAGGAGGACTTTTTTATTTCTGTATGGTTCAGCCTGGAAATATTTTCTGATCATAATTTGCAATACACTCAAGTTTTAATTGCAGCCCAACTGGATTGCTAAGCCCATGCAATAGGAGCAGGAGGAGTCCACAAGGCAGCAGTCTGTAGTATCTTTATTTAGTGGCTGTGGTTTTCTCTTGGGAAAAACAGATCTCTCTGCTACCAGATTTCTTCTTTGGTTGATTGAAGTTTTAAGGAAAGCTCTGTTTGATTTACCAGGCTGTTCTGATGACTGAGGCACTTTGCAATCTGCAAGCAGAAGCCAGGCCTATTGGGCCAATCTAATGGTTCTCCACATTCATTCTCCTCTTGTGTTACTTTTGTTTCTTCCAGAAGCTCTGATCCCTGAGGCTCTGTTGTGTTGAGCTGGGCTTTGAACTGCAACTTTACAAATGCAACTCAGCTACCAATGTGCTCAGATATTGGAAAAACAAATTTTCATGCTTTATAAAATGCTAAGCTGTCAGTGAAATAGAAATAATGAGGCGAAAGCTTCAACTGTGACCTTATCAAGAATTGTGGGCTGATCAAGTATCAAGAATATGGAAAACAGGTTCCAGCACAGTTTGATGCCCGTGAGAAATTTTCCACTGTGCTAAATATTGCTAAAAGTTCTATAAGATAGGGATGAAGAAATAAGCCAATGTTATTGCTAAAAGCAAAGTTTTTGTAATATCTTTGGTCTTAATTAACAAGAATACCTGGTTTCCATTATAGTTCAGAAAAGAAGTACAATTCTGGGACTGGATGGCCATCTTTTTCTGAGGCTTATGGTACTCGTGGCAGAGATGAAAGTAATACCAATATCGTGAGGAAACTAGATGACTCGCTGGGATCAACAAGGACTGAAGTTGTCTGCAAACAGGTATATTTGTTTTGGAGGTGAGGCCCAAGATCACCAAGGACCCGAACTTTGGCAAATATGATTTATTTTTATCCATGAATGAATCCCCCCAAACACAGTAGTGAGAATTACTAGATCATTGCAAATACTCTGTTTGACTTCTTGGCATTAAATACATGGGAAAAGTCCCAAGTATCAAATGTAGACAGTTAGTTTTGATCAAGAAGGTCAAGGGTTGGAATTTGTACAGAAAATATACTTAAAGAACAACAAGTGAATTGCAGTAAGTGATGACAAATGACGGGAAGGAACTTGCACATTTAGTGCACCCATCAGCTCCCCTACAGGATACGGTCTGACTCCCTGTTTTCTCAAACTGTGCTTAAAATACCAATGATGGAGACTCCGCAACCTCACTAGACAATCAGGTATAATGCTACTATTAGAAAGAGTAGATATAGAGAAAAAAATAAGTTTTGACTTCCTCCTGTCTGTTTGTTTGGAGACTGATGTTTACCCACTGACCAAAAGCAATTGCTTGAGAACTTATTTCTAGTCTTGCCAGTCCCAAAAGATTTCCTACTACCCATGCAATTCATCACTGGATTCAACCCCCAAATTTCTTTATTCAGGATAGCACATATCTCAATGCAATTTGCAAGCAACCAGACTGAGTATAGTTGTCACAAGTTGTGTTCCTGTTGGGGGTCAGCTTTATAAACATGCAGGTGGTTCCTTATACTGTGTTATGCATTCTCCCATGTGTTGTCTTCTCCAGTAGGCGCTGCCACCCACCTTCTGATGTGTCAACATCTTTAGTTTGTCAATTAACTCCATGATCTGGATCCAGTCAAAAATACCCCATGTTTAGTTCATGCCTTTAAATGCCACTCCTGAACATTCTTGGTCTCAGCATCTCCATACTGTCCACTGTCCATCAGCCATATCGTCCACCTCCTTCATATGTTCACATACAAATATTGCTAAGTATATATGTTTTTAGGCCTCCACAGAATTGGTTTGGTTTACAGAGGCTAAACTGGTTTCAAGCTAACCCATCTATTAATGCCTTTATGTTTCAAGTTTTTTCAGAAATTTTTAGAAGCATCCCTCTCATGACTGTCACTCAAAGCATCTTTAGACATACACTATATCTGCTCAGCTGCCACTGTTAGAAAATTGACCTGCAGTTAAGATCTGTGAATTGACCATTTTCCCTGCGAATTTCATTCTGGTCCCAAAGTTTGTTCTTTGAAAGAGGAAAGTCCTTTCCTGGAGTGTTTGATGGCTCCTGAGGAAAGGCGAGAGGAGCTGCTCTCTGCTCCCCTTTCCTGGTCAGCGTGCTCGAACAGCAACATGGCACTGCGGACACGCGGGGCGGTGTCTGAGGAGCTGCTGCTGAGGACAGCTCTGTCTGTTGCAGTGTGACGCGCATCTGGGCCATGTGTTTGACGATGGTCCTGCACCTTCTGGGCAGCGATTCTGCATCAACAGTGTTTCATTAAACTTCAAACCAGGCTGCAGACGGTAAGAAACGGATCTATCTTTGTGTCTTACAGAACTTCTTTTTGCTGTTCATACAATAGGCTTGTGAAAAACACTGTTTTTAAATGATCTCAAATTGGAGTTCCTTATACTTCTGCAGTTTTCTTTTTATCAGTGTTGATAAAATACTTATTTTTCTTATACATTTGGCAGTCTGCCTTTTCATGGTCCATACGCAATGATGTAAACATTGGTGTTTACTGTATTTCTTCATTAAAAAAAAAAAAGTGTGATAATCCATGATAGATTCGTAGCTGTCATCATAACTGTATTGAGAATGTTGAAATAAGATGCTTTCCTAAAGCTGACTTTGCCTATGTCAAACTAGTTTGCTGAACTTAAAATGTAAAAGACATTTAGTTGTGGCACCCAGGAATACAATTACACACTGCTGATCATGCTAGAGCTTTTTACTGCCATATTTTGAGTTCATGGTATTCTTCTAAAGAAAAGTAAAAAAATAACATGAATATCCGAGTAAGGTTTGAGAGCTTTTTTTCCTCTCTGATGCGTGAGATATTTGGCCACATCGGTGACTTTTCTGTGAACCATAAAAGCAAATTCTTAAGTAGGGCATAATTTAAAACTATTCCAGGAAATACAACCAGTGGAGACATGGAGTCTTTCTTCTTTAAATCAATGACCTGGTTTCCATGACCAATAGCAGACCTCAAGTAGGGTAGAAATTTTCTGTCAGAGAAACGTTATAACAATGTAATGATCGGTGTAGTATCTCCTGACTTCTGTTATCACTCATGTACTTCAGAATCCCCCAAAAAAGAATGTACATTTTTCGGTATTTTGGGGTAAAAGCAACATTTAATAAAATGTTCAAAAAATGATCCTTTTGTTAAAAACATACCTGGTCTGTCCTTCCTTGTACAAGTTTGTAAATACTTGTGCCAAGAATCATCACCCTGGTTTGCTCTAAGAGGAAGATAAATGATTCGTGTGATAAATTGATCTTTCCTACTTTGTGATTTTTTTTCACAGAAAATAATCTTTTAGACAGAATATCAACTTCACTAAAGTTGCTGGGTTTAAAAATGCTTCCCTGCTGAGAGTTACTAGGCAACATGTCATTTGGTTTCACCTATAACAGGCTGTTTCCATTCTCCCAAATCTGGTCATCTAAGTAATAAAAAGGGTGTGTACATTTACTTGGCCTTCTGTGGCCCAGCTTAGTCTTAAAACTGTTTAATGTCTTGAGAAAGTGGACCTTTAGTGCACTGAATTTGCTTTAGGTTTTAATCTTTGTGTCTTGGAGCTCTGCAGTGTTTTCCCTGCCTGAACTTTCACAGGGAGAGTTACAGTATTTCCTAACCTCAGAGAAACATCACAAAACAGCAATATCCACAGCCAAACAAGGACAGCGCGGCACGAAGGCCACCAGAGGTGGGAAGCAGCATGAATAAACAGTTGCTGCTACTGATCATAAGTGGTGATGGTCACGTCGTGTCATTAGATACATCGGCTAGAGGAGCAGACGTGCTCTGTGCGGCGCTGCTGCTGTGTCGTGCATGATGCATCGCTGCTGCCGCTTGCTGCACCAGGACGCCCAGGCCCAACCTGCACAGCTCTCTGCACACCAGAGTCTGCAGGACAAATGTGACTGACCCTTGCTGTCTTTCATTCACAGCTCTCTGGGTTTCTTTCTTTGAAGATCTGCTTTTAGAAAGATAGCGGATAGGGGTCCTCATAGGTCCTTATGCAGGCCTTGTTTTCTATGGCTTTTGATCTTAGAGTGCAAGATGGGGGAGAAGGATCGCAGTTATTTGCATACAATAATGCTCTCTTGCAGAGCATTATTACTAGGCTGCTTATTGGAGAATGTAACGAGATCTGTAAGTATGAAAATGTAAGTCATCTGTGTCTTTGCTTTGACCACCTCCCTTTGCTGGCTCTTTATGCTCATGTATCAGCTCAATCTTCTATTCTCTGTTTTTAAGATGCGTCACAGCTTTATCCCACCCTGTGCCTAGGCTCATACATGTTTAAGGTAGGTGCCCGTGCTTTGCCGGTGATCCCTGACTCTGTAACTTCTAAGGGCAATTTTTTGTTCAAATAGAAAGAATTAGGTTGTGTGTTATCTTGGGCTGCCCTGAAACCAAAGAGAAGATCTAATTAGAAATCTGCAAAGTCCTTTACTTGCCCTGATTCTTTCCAGTTTCTTTGCTAAAATTTATATCTGTCAGCAAGCAAGCACAGCACATCTAAACAACTGGGGCAGTCTCATGATACCTGCCATAATAGTCTTGCTTTTACCTTGTACTTCATACATCTGTTTAGAGTATCTATGTGACACTTCTCATCCATATTTGAACTTATTACCCAGACTAGTTTTAGTCTATAAACAGGCTTGCTGACATTAGTGGTCGAGTTTGCATGTGACATACACTGTTGGACGTTCAGGACTTTGATTTTAAGCTCTGGGGGACAGGGAACTTCATCATCTTCCTTGGCTGTGGTACCACCCACAGTAGAAAAGATCCCAGCTAAAGGCCAGCTAAAGGATAATAATTAAATGAATCATTGTGAAATGGAAGTGGAAGACACTATTCAAGAGTGTCATGAGCTGCAAGAGCTCTGTACCTGCACTAGCTTTGTTTTTTCATGATAAAGAGCAGTTGCTTCTCTGAGATGAAAATATTCTGCTAGGCAATGGTAAATAAAAGTTTCATCACTGACTTGTGAAAAATCTTCTAACATAGCTATTTCATTAAATATGCAGTTTTGATAATCTTCATTTTCTGTCACTGAGTTTTCAAGTAATCTTATTTTAATGCTAATTTTGGTTTCTACACAGCTGTGAGGAATTTTAACATCTTAAATAAATAATTTCAAGACTTTCTTCCTCTCTACAACAGCTCTACCAGGCAAGTAATTATTCTGTATTTTACCAGGGAATTGCAGTCAAGAATTTGATTTGTTGAAGATTCAATTTTTAGCCAAGCCAACATTAGACTCTGCACAGGTTCTAACAGTGTTCAGATCTTCACACCCTTCATGAGGACTTTTTCTAAAACTTCAGTTGTTACTCAATAAAATTAAGCACACACTTTTCCAGCTATGGTAGTAAAACCAGAACAAGGCCAATTAGGTCAATATTGGTGCACAGAGAGCAAGACTTGACCTCCTGAGAGCAAAAGTAGCAAAGACTTGGTTAAGAAATAGGCAACTGTATTCCCTGGCAACACTGACCACTGACCATGCAGTCTAAAACGGCTGATGTTCTGCACGTCCCAAGGGAGCTGTGGGTAGAAATGGCACAACGTGGCTTGCTAATAGCAATTTGTTCACTTGGGAGGCAACACAACTTCTTCATGGGCACAGGCTGATCAGGGGAGAAGCTGCAAGTTGCTTTTGCACTGCAGGCAGCTTCACCCTGGAGTAAGGTGGACCTCACCATAGAGATGCAGGGATGTTCTTCTCTCCAGGACTATGCTCCTCATCGTTTGGTTTCTCTTTGAAGGTCATGGAAACTTCATTTTACTGTGGTCAAAACATGAATAAAAGACTTTTCTTGGAGCAAAAACAGGATTTTGCCATCCCTGAACATTGTCAACCTGAGCTGGTTCTGGTAGCTACCTGCATGTGGTGTTTGAGAGGAAACTGAAAAAGTATCAAATTTTGCTTTTTATTTATTTATTTTTGGTTATGAGCAGTACGGTAAGGGCTTAGATAATACTCCTAAATGTACTTTCCAGTCTTCAAATTTGCACTTGTGTTGAACAGAAGAGTCCTGCTACCACCCAACTGAACTGCCTCTTACTCACATGCCCACTTAGGAAGATGTGCAGGGCATCAAAGTGTTTTCAAGCCACGCTCCTGTGCCTGTCCCGCCTCCTGCCTCACCGAAGCCATGAGCTGCGATGAGTGACACTACCCTAGCAGCACGTAACCCATCAACCTCATGGATCTCACAGCTCTTTACACACAAACGATGCCCAGCCCCAGGCCTTCAAGGCAGCGCTGAGCCACATGTCCCAGCACAGCAGCTGGGGACATCTGTGGGAGGTGGCTCACTCACAGGCACCCGGAGCAGGATAGGCAAATCTGATTGCAGAAAGGGCCCTCAAAAGCTCTCCAAGCATGAGCTGCTGCCAAAACTCACAAAGGCAAAGTAGTTTCAACACAAGGCTCTTTATTGAAGAAGTGCCCAGATTTTTTTCAAGACAGGAAGAATTTGACTCAAGGCAGGTGTGTCCATGGGGATGGGTTTTAGCAGGGCTAAGGAATGCGTGTGGAAAGTATTGGCAGCTTGCCACAGGATTGAAGAGAGAGAGATTCATGTCCATTATTCTGCTCCCTTGTACTGTCTTTTCTTTTGTTTCTGTATTTTCTTTTCTCTGTGGTATCCTTCCACTTTTCAGAAATCCCTTTGTAATACCCCCCTGGCCCTGGCTGGCTTGGCTGCACTCATCCTCACCTTGGGCCTGAGCTCTCCTAGTCTCAGCGCTCAGCCTGCTCCTCCTAGTGCCGCAGAGGCACTGAGAGCCGCAGCCACGTGCCCACGCCGGCAGCACCCTGCACGCGCGCGGCCCCGGCGCTTCCTCCCACATGCAACTCGTCAGCACTTGCAAACTGGTTCTTGGAAAGAAAAGGGACAAAGGAAGGCGCTGGAGTCACAGGGAGACAGTGAGCTCCAGTGGCTTCCCCTCCAGAAGGAGTCACCTCTAGTGCATGAGTTGCAGCTCCGGGCAGGTAGACTGGCTGTTCATAGAGGGTGACACTGAGGGAGCTCACCCTGAAACAGGGGGCCTGAGATCAGTCCCTGCTGATGTAACAGGCTCTTGAGGACAACTCTGGCAGAGCCATAGGAGGCTTCTGCATTTTCTTGCATTGGTGAAGGAGAAAGCCTTGTGAAGAGCTAAGCTCTGGGCAAAGGCAGAAGCAGGTGTTGGTGCCTGGGAAGTTCAGGAGCTTGAGCACGCTGTTAATCAGTACACCAGGTGCAAAGTGAACCCTCACATGCCCCAGAAATGACCCTATTCCCAATCCAGAAAATCTTTGCTCCCTATTTTAGGCTTTACATTACCTCTTATCCTGGGCCTCTCCTGAATGTGCTTGGGTATTCAAGCTTGGGACCATTATGAACAAAGGTCACTAAACCTTGTCATGTACAATATGTCTAGCTGGAGTTTCCTCCTTGGGCCCCCAGAGAAGGAAGGGGGAGGAGAGCCCCATGACATTTCTCCTTGGCAGTAGTCCAAATAGCCTCTGCCTTTGGGCTTGGTCTGTGAGGGCATTTTCCAAAAACTGATCACATGTAACTTTCTATGTATGACCTTGCAGCCCTTGCTTTACTTTTATGAATGAATCTCTATTAAAAGCAGGGGGTAAATCTATTTTCTTTGTCCTTCTTTCAGTTTACAAATTTGTCTTCTCCTATAGCCAGCTGTTAAAAGATTGGTTCTGCCCCTGCTTTCACCTTTCCTGTTCTGTCAGCAGAGACGTCAAACTGAGGGCCTGACCACTTGGTGTTAAAGATCCAGGGCTCTTTTTGTAAGGTGGTGGCCTGGCCAGCTCTAGACTCCAACGCTGCCCTGTCTAACAGTTTCAGTTTAAGTTAGCCTCTCACACCCCTATCTGCCAGGTGTCTCTGACCTTGACCAATGAACAGTTTCTGTGTCCTAATTCTGGGATGACAGCAGTTAAGGGGATGAAACTGTGTATTTCTGACTCATGAGCACTGCTGAGAGGCTTAATTTTTTAGCTGTTGCTTGAGATCCACAGATGAAGACGTTGTAGAAATGTTTACAATGGCTTATCATTTGGTTCCTATTGTTATTCTTATTTCTCCTACCCCCTCCCAATTTAGTTTCCTTCTGCAAGATTGCACCTTCTTGCTCTGCACCTGCCTCAAGGATAGAGAAAATTTGTCCATAACAAATGTTGCCTAGAACAGAGGTATCTAATGCACTGCCTCCAAAAATGACACAAGAGCAAAACTTCCCAACTCTGCCAATGAAATGGTGTTCAGCTGAACCATTGAATACTTCCCTCCAGATAATGAACCCTGATCAGCTGTGGTTAGATGGGCTTGTGAGTTCCCAGGCAGCTGCAGCCACCACAGGAAGGTGGGAGAAGGAAAAACCCAAGTATTTGCTGGGAGCATAGTGAGGGGTGCTGGGGGGATGTGATGTGGGCAGGACTCTGAGGCTGGGGTGATGCTGCAGCAGGAGGACCTCAAGGGCTGAGGGAACAGGGCACAGGTGGGGTTGCAGATGGAAGAGGGGACGAGCAGGAGGAGGTGTACTGCTTGAGAAACGTAATGGGCTGGATTTGGGAGCTGCTCCAGGGAGCTGGGCAGATGCTTTTTGAAGACAGACGAGTAGTGACTGTTCAAAGTTACCTCAAGATACACTTAAACATCTAATTTAATATCCCAGAGTAATCTAACAATTCTCCCTCGGAGCAGAGAATAGCCCACATGGCTGCTCTGCAGTGACCTCTAGGGTATGTTTATTTTCAGCCCTGCTGCAACATCACATCATCTAAACAGCTTCTCCCAAACAGATGAGACGGATGAGATGGATCCGCTTTCTCTTCCAATCCTGGCATGTGCCATTGCCAGTATCACACTCTTTTTCCACATAATGTCTTAGGTAGGGCATGTACAGAAGGAAGAGGCTTGTTATCTACATTTTGCTGTTGCATCAAAGGAAGTTGCAGATGTTCAACATGGATCTGATCCAATACTCTTTGAAGTCAATGAAAACCCTTCCGTCAACCTCTCATTCAGGCCCCCTCTCTCAGTAGCTCCTTATGCAAATCAGTCTATTTTGTGTGTCTCTCCAACAAAATCAATATGTTTCTCCTTTGTGGACCCTGATACCAAACCTTTCAGAATTCTTGGCATTCTCCTTTTCTGAGGGAGCATGATGTGAAAACAGATTAGAGCCATCCAAACAGGGAGAAGCAGCAGCAAGCCCTGACCCTGCAAACCTGTGGAAGTGCCACTTACAGAAAAGTTATTACCCACTGGTTGGAGTTTGACTGCTCACCTGGGTAACAGCCAGAAGGCACAGGCCTTGGACAGGGACCTGCTGAAAATCAGACACAACACAAATAAATGCAGACCACTTGACAGCAGAAGGTTGCCAGGAAGCCAGGAAGCTGGAAAGAGCTGTCCAAGCCTAAAATGAAATCATCTGCTTTTGAAAAAAAAAAAAAAAGTAAAAAAAGGAGATGTAAGTGGAAGCAGACAGCACAAAGCCCTCAGGGCAAAGCTGTTTAAAAATGAGACCAAACTTCACAGAAGAGGCTAAAACTAGAAAGTGTGCAGCCCTATTTGTGATGACTGAGATGCAATCGCAACGCTTTGTGCCTTTTAAGCTAGTCCTTGCGTGTTCGTGTGCCAAAAGCACCCTCCTTAACAATTAAAAAAACGAGATAGAGATTAAAGCGATAGCAGGTGGCAATCTAATTGCTATCAGTCTTACATCCGAGCATCTCGTTTGTCGTATCAGCTCACCACAGCTGGCTCTCACCCCTGTTTATCCCCAGGGCCATTACGACGGAGTCAAAGAAGGCAGGGCCGGGGCGGCCGCACTTGCGAGCCCCAGGATGCCCAGGTGCTGCGGTCTGCGGCGATGCCAGCGGCTGCTCAGCGGATGAGGGTGCAAAGGGAGGCTCCACGGCTGCTATTTCACTCAACAGGCCTCGTCCAGAGCCGGACACCAGCACGGCGCGGAAGCTGCAGCACGGCAAACAGCAGGGGCTTTCTGCCAACAAGATCAATAAAGCAAATTTCAACTTCTCCCAGCGCTCTTTTAGTGGTATTGGTAACAACACTTAATCTCAAGATGCATTTTTAGTCATAGCAAGCTCTCCTTTTTCTCCCGTTACATGAGGACCAGCCAGCGTGCACGTGGTGTCTTGCTATGCCGCACATGGCTCCATGTTTCCATCTCACTCCCCCGGCGCCCGTGGCCGCTGACACGAGGGGCACGGAGCGGGCAGTGACGAGAACGGCCTGTCCTGCGCCAGGCGGGACCGGGTCCCCCCGCTGGCGCTGCGGGGACCCGCGGCTGCCCC
>JAWLRI010000942.1:1165263-1179133 GCA_034781795.1 Crypturellus tataupa | reverse complement strand
TCGCGGCCCCGGGGCCGCCGGGTTGCATATTCCCCAATTAAGCGGGTGGGGACTAATGGCCTCGCTGATAACTGTGAGGTTTGCGGGCCCTCGTCCGCTGCGCGAGGCGGGAAGCTCCTAATGACCGGGAGCGCGAGGGCACGCGGCACCCCGCGTCCCGCTTGGTGTCCTCGGTGTCCCAATGCTGAGCGACGTGGCCATGTGGTTTTCCAAGTGAAAGCAGCCCCCGTGTGCCCCTTCCCACCTGTCTCCAAGCGGGATGTGTTTGAGCATCCCTCAACACCAAGCAGAGAAGGACCCGTCCCCATCGCACATCACCACAGGCTTCACCCTCCTTGGAGTCCCCAGAGCATTGAGGAGGAGAAACTGGGGTCATTTATTTCCCAATGGTGTTTTGGACCCAAAGGAAGCAGGTAGCCCCCTCAGAGCAGCCTACCCGGCCTCGGGAGGCACCTTCCAACCCAACTCATGGTCAACGGAAAAGCAGAGACGTTGGCCAACGAGAAGAGCGCGGAGGGACCAGTCATTTGTGGCCTGAGCGCTGGGTGAAAGCGACCTGAACCACGACCCTTCCCCATCCCTCCCATCCTACGGGACCCCCTTTTTCCCCCACAGCATCCGGAGCCTCCACGCGCTTCCCCGGCTGTGGCCAGAGCCGGGAGAAAACGAGTGTCTTGGCGCTGACCTCACGTCCTCGACCTCCGGCTATTAGCCGAGCCCTTCGGTGTGGGAAGCAATTCCTTGTGTTCTTTAAGGGAAATGAGTGACGACGGCGCTGGCATGTGTAAGCAGCCGCGGGCGCTATATATATAGGGCTCGCGGGCGCCGGGCCGAGCACCCGCAGGGCTCCGGGAAGCGTGGCCATGCCCTGCAAGGCGCTCGCCCTCTGCCTCCTGGCGCTCCTGGCGCTCTCCTCCGCTTGCTACATCCAGAACTGCCCCATCGGGGGCAAGCGCGCCGCGCTGGACATGGACATCAGGAAGGTAGGTCCCATTGCCACCCCAAATATATATATTTTTTAAGGGAATAGCAGCAATGCGGCGAGTCTTTATCTTTCCTTTCCGCCGTGTCTCTGTCTCCCCGAGCAGTGCATGCCCTGCGGCCCCAGGAACAAGGGCCGCTGCTTTGGACCCAACATCTGCTGCGGAGAGGAGCTGGGCTGCTACCTCGGCACGGCCGAGACGCTGCGGTGCCAGGAAGAGAACTTCCTGCCGACCCCCTGCGAGTCCGGCCGGAGGGCGTGCGGCAGCGACGGAGGGAGCTGCGCGGCCCCCGGCATCTGCTGCAGCCACGGTGAGCGCCCCAAGGGACAGAGCGGGAGCAGCCGCATCCCGCTCTCCTTCCGCCCATCCCTCGAGTCCCAACCCTCCACTTACTGCTCCCGTTTTCCCTATGGGTGTGAGGAGCGATCCAAGGCTTTGGCTTGGGAGTGGGAAGGGGGATGTAGCCCTACGAGTAGATCCAACCTTTCATTGTCCCCTATCTACCCAACTCAAAGACCATCCTGCTCAGGGCAGACTTGCACCCACCACGATATGCAGGAGGGTGGTAGGGCACAGATGGAGAGATTTGGGGAAAAGCAGAGAGCAGCCCAGCATGGCAGGACTCCTACCACCACACAGCCCTCCTGCATTAGCTACCTCTTTCCAAAAAATCTCCAGAAAGGCAATGCTCCAGGAGCTGCTGCTACAAATTACATTTCTGCTGCAGCGCCTGGGGCACCAAATTAGCATAGTCTCCCTGGATCTGTTATTAAAAACAGCCACGGGAGGTCCCTGATAGCTAATGGCTCGCGCTGTTTCATCCGTGCGGCGCTCTCGCTCTCTCCCTGTGCAGAGGGCTGCGTGGTTGACTCATCGTGCGAGCAAGAAGGGATGTTTCCATAGACCACCCCACCCGCGGGGCAGCGACGGCTTCACAGGATGGATCCGCCAGCCGTCACGGCACCCGAGTCCGACATCAGTGCAACAGACAAAGCAAGTTCCGTGACTCAAATTTAAGTAATGTTCTTAACTAGAAATAAAAACTTGCACCAAAGTCTGTGTTTTTCGTGTGTTTGCTGGGTTCAGTGGCGGACTCCTGCTGCTGTGTGCTCAGAAAGACTGTGGGACTGTCTGGAGAGAAAAGGGCATTTTTGGAGAAAAATGATGGCACAGCTTAAGAGGCAAAAAGGGAAAAAAGATGCACAGAAACTAGCTCGCTTCCTTTAGACTTGCACTGTGTCATCTTCTCATTTCAAGCAATTCAAAGGAGGGTTTTAGGAATAAACAGGAATGACTAAGGAGGGGCCCTTCCACCAGCACCAGCAGAACTAAATTATTCCACCCAATAAAACACAGCCAACGGGCGGTGTTTACACAAAACTACCAAGACCCCGTTTTCTTTCAAAAGAAAAGTCTTTCAAAAGACTTTTTCTTTCAAAAACACCGCAATGGGTTGAAATGCAAATGTCAGGCACACAGGGACCAGAAAGAGGTTTGGGGAAAAACTGAGATACTCAAGCACAAGGTTCCCGGCAGGAAAGTGTCAGATGAGTCAGGTAGTGCTTTTCTATGATGGGAATAATGTTCTAGCATGTTAAGTGCGGGCCCCAACTCAGTTGGAGAAGGTGTGTGATTTTGGTTACCCACATTTGAGATCAGTACTAAGGGGTGAGGGCAGGAGGCCATGGGAGAAAGGGAGAGGCGAGCGGGGTTCCGGTTGCTTTAGCCCAGCAAAGCAGAGAAAGGGATTAAATTCCTCTGGAGGATGAACACCAAGGACCTACAAGACTGGATCTGCCTTGGGACCACTCTCATTCCATCCTGTAAGTTTAGCCTGAAAAGAGGAGGGAGCCAAACGAGCAGGACATGAAACTGCAGAGCAGCCTCTGCGGGCTACAATATCGGGAGCACCAGGAGCTCCTCACATGGATTTCCCGCTGCCAGCCGCTCCGCAGGCACGGACACAGTCTGCCAACGCCTCCGGAGTTCAGCACGGACGGATTTTATTTCAAATCCATCTCTCTCCCCAACTTTGCAACCGCAGGCATTACCCCAGGAGCACCAGAACCGCAGCTAGACCTGCGGGCTGCCTGTGCAACGATTCCACGGCTGATCCAGGCATTCCCAGGAGGAAACCTCCTTCTGCGAGGCCACAAGCTCAGCCTCTAGACAGAAACCAGGGCCAGGCCGAGCCGCGTCTGCCGGCGGAGCCGCTAGGGCAGAACGGTCCGTTTCACTATCCTGCCTTCTTTGTCGATGGCGAAGTTGTAGTTGCGGGGATTGTCCAGGCACTCCTCAATTCGCGCGTCCAGGTTCTCGGGGGTGATGAACGTTTTGGCTTCCTCCTGAACGAGAGAAGCACTGGCTTTTAGTGCACGCGAACAAACAGATCCCTATGGATATTTCAACCTCCGGAAAAGGGAGACCTTAATTCTATTGCTTAGGATTAAGTCCTCTGCTCTGTTTTCGGAGCTCCCACACAACCTCTATCCCATCCACAAGCTGCCTCAGCTCCTGGAGGGAGTGGAGATCTGTGTTCCCAGCTCTGACATGCAGCTCCCTGGAAAAGCTGCCTCGTGCTTTCATGTCACCCCTTGCAGGGTCCCCTCAAAGGGCTCACAGGGGCTGGTGACACCATTTTCCCCAGCAGTCTCCAGCTGCTCTCACCTGCAGTTGCAGAACCTCTTTCTCCTTCTCCTTCATGAAGGCCTCCATCAGCCTGGCCTGACTCTCCTCAGCCTCCAGCTTCCGCCTCTTCCGCTCTTCCTCTTCTTTCCGAAGCCTTTCCTCCCTGCCACACAAAAGGAGAAAACCTGTAGGGTGGCATGAGCAACCTTATTGCTGTTCTCAGGATTCGGTGCATCAGAGAGGTTCCCAAGTGCCCTTTTTATGTATTTATTTATTTATTATTTTATCCACTTCTAGTGTCTGACCAGACGATGGCTCCCTGCGAACAGCATCTGCCAGGGAACACGGAGAAACTTAACTCCGAGCTGTGACTGTTTCTGATTCACCTTGCATGGTGATTTTGGACAGCAAATCCTGAAGGACCTTAAGAGAACAACCTGTTTCCTCTGAGCTCAGGCACAAAGGTGACCCCAGTCACTGCTGAGAGGGGCCAGCAATTGTCGGCCTGTCACTGTTCCCTCCCCAAATGTCACATCTGAAGGCTGCTCCCCTGGCCGGAGCGCAGCTGTCCCTGTCACATCCATTTTGCAGGTGGTTTGACAGTTCCCAGCAGTCTACAGGGATTAGCCTTTACAGAGGGGAAAGCAGGTGCTTCCCATTTCTGCCATCTAAAAAGCAGATTTATTAAAGCCAAAATTAAGGTTTGTAAAAATAAACACTTTCCTGACGCAGCCTAGCACTGACCTAGCAGGTATTTGGTTTAATTCTGCGCAAGCAGAATCAAACCCACCAAGCTGCCCACCCCCAGCGGCTCGTAACGGTTCCCATTTCGCACATCACCCATCTCCCCCATAAGGAGAAGGGGGTTTTGCAGCCCCAAGCAGCGCAGCCAAGCGCCTTCGCGGGGCGTTCCTGGCATCCAGAGGCTCCCACGGCCTCACCTGCGCGCCCGCTGCCGCGCGTTCTCGGCGTCGTTCCAGGCCATGAGGAGTCGGTGCTCTGCCGCGCGCTCCGCCGTGTCCTCGCCGCCCGCCAGCGCCTCCTGCTTCTTCCGCTTCACCTCGGCTCTGAATTCGGACCTGTCCCCCGCAGCAGAGGGCTCTGAGCATGGGGAGCTCCTGCGGCAGCCCCTGGTCATGGTCCAAAACCCCGTCTGTCCCCAGCCACTGCCCCACATCCTCTCCTGCCCTACATGGGCCCTGGTCCCACTGCCTCCACCACCCTGCTCATCCCAAATCCCGGCCCCACTGCCCCATATTCTCTCCTGTCCCACATGAGCCCTCATGGCCTCCCAGGCTTCTAAAGCCCCAAACTCCAGCCCTGCTGCCCCAAATCATCTCCTATCACACACCAGCTCTGGCCCCACTGCCTCCACAGCCCCATCTGCCCCATATCACGGCTCCATCGCCCCAAATCCTCTCCTAGCATACACCAGCTCTGACCCCATGGCCTCCCAACCTTCTGAAGCACCAAATTCCAGCCTCATTGCCCCAAATTCCAGCCCTGCTGCCCCAAACCATCTCCTAGCATATACCAGGCCTGGTCCCACTGCCTCCACAGCCCCATCTGCCCCATATCATAGCCCCACTGCCTCAAATACTCTCCTGTTGTATACCAGCCCTGGTCCTATGGCCTTACAGGCTTCTGAAGTCAAATTCCAACACCGCTGCCCCAAATTCCAGCCCCGCTGCCCCAAACCATCTCCTAGCGTACACCAGCCCTGGTCCCACTGCCCCATATCCTGGCTCTACTGCCCCACACCATCTCCTGTCGCACATGGGCCCTGGCTCCACTGCCTCCACAGCCCCATATCACAGCTCCACCAGCCCAAATCCCCTCCTATTATACACCAGCCCTGACCCCACGGCCTCCCAAGCTTCTGAAGCACCAAATTCCAGCCCCGTTGCCCCAAATTCCAGCCCCACTGCCCCACACCACCTCCTAGCGTACACCAGCCCTGGCCCCACTGCCCCCACTGCCCCATATCACGGCTCCACCGCCCCAAATCCTCTCCTATCACACACCAGCCCTGACCCCACGGCCTCCTAAGCTTCTAAAGCCCCAGATCCAGCCCCACTGCCCCAAATCCCCTCCTATTGCACACCAGCCCTGGCCCCACCGCCTCCACAGCCCCCGTCTGCCCCACATCCCGGCCCTGCCGTCTCCTATCCCCCCACCAGCCCCACCGCAGCGCAGCCCCCGCCGCCGCTACCGGAGCGCGCAGAGCACGAGGCGGTGCTGCCGGTAGCGCTCGGTCACCACGAACAGCTCGTCCGGGTCGACGGGCGGCGGCATCTTGAGGCGCGACGCCTTGGACTTGGCGGGCGGGTCGTGGCGGCTCTTGCGGCCCCGCCACGGCACGAGCCAGAGCCCGGGGCTGGGACCGAACCCGGGGCCGGGGCCGAGGCCCACGGCCGCCCGCGGGCAGCAGCGCCTCAGCGCCCGCAGCATGGCGCACCCGCCCGCCGCTCGCGGCGGAAGTGACGCGCCGCGGCACCCACCAATGGCAGCGCAGGAGGGGTGTTGGGCATTGTGGGAAATGTAGTACGGGAGGGGCGGGGACTCAGGGGGCATCCCGGTACGGGGCGGGGCGAAGGGGCGGGGCGAGGGGCGGGGTTAGGGGGCTTGGGGGCGGGGCAGGCCGGGGTGATCCTAGCGCTATGGGGCTCGACACCAACATATGGGGCACAGCACCGCCCTGTGGGGCTCAATACCAACCTGTGGGGCTTAATAACACCCCTATGGGACACAGCAGCCACCCCCATGGGGCACAGCACCGCCCTGTGGGGCTCAATAGCCCCCCCATGGGGCTCAATACCAACCTATGGGGCTCAGCACTCACCCCCATGGGGCGCAGCACCATCTCTCATAGGACACACCATCCCACCCTATGGGGCGCAGCACCCAGCCCTATGGGGCTCCATACCAACCTATGGGACACTGCACTACCCTATGGGGCTCAGCACCCACCTCCATGGGGCTCAATACCACCCCTATGGGTCACAGCACCCACCTCCTGGGACACCCCATCCCGCCCTATGGGGCTCTGCACCCACCCCTATGGGGCACCCCATCCCACCCTATGGGGCTCAACGCCCAGCCCTATGGGGCTTAGTACCACCCTATGGGACACAGCATCCACCCCTATGGGCCACTCCATCCCACCCTATGGGGCACAGCACCCACCTCCATGGGGCTCAATACCAACCTATGGGACACAACCACCACCTCCATGGGGCTTAGTACCAATCTATGGGGCTCAGCACCGCCCCCATGGGACACCCCATCCCACCCTATGGGGCTCAGCACCTCACGGGATCCCCCTGTGGGTCCCCCCGTCCCCGCGGACGCCGCGCAGAGGCGGCGCTGTCCCCGCACGGCCGCTCCGTGTTTATTTTGGGGGCCCCCGCGTTGCCCCCGGCCTCACACCGTCCTCCAGGGGCGCCGCGGCGGCTCCTGCGCTAACGGGGCGAGCGGTTTTCACGAGAGCCGGTGCGCTTGGATGCTCGGCGAACAAAGGGGGTTGTGCCCCAAAATGCGCACATCTTTCCCCCGCACCTCGCTGGGTAGTCCCTCGAGAGGTGCTGCTTTCGCTGCCTCGTGCCACACGGGAAGGTGACACTTGCAGAGTGATGATGCCCCCCATCAGAAATGCTGCATTGCCAAAAGGTGGCCAGTAAGGCAAGCACGTATAAAAGCAAAATGAGATATCCCTGAAAATGGCAGGAGGGGAGCTGTCCATGAAACGAGTAAAGTGAATATGATGGCTAGGGAGAAAAAAAAGACACTGTAAATTTTTGAGATGTCTGCACACCCAACATAGCTGTGCTGGTGTTTGGCAGCCTGGTCTTCGAGAGCTTCCGTCTTGAACACCAAACGCTGCAGCGCAGAAGTGCAGCGTCGAGGCCCAGGTTTGTTCGCCGTTCACGTGCCCATCTCCAGACGGGCACTGGACTTCGGAGTTAGAGGCAGAGACCCCCCGTGTCTGCTGGCGTCCGGCCGGAGGACAGGAGCATTTCACTAGAGATGCAGGCAGGCGGCTCCTGAGTGGGGCGGAGAGGAGGGGAGCGAGGTGGCCGGTGAAGTGAGGTGGCACCAGGAGCTGGGGTGTGAGGGCAGGGAGGAGCGTAGGACAGGGGAAGGACTGAGGAACGGTGTGGGCTGAGGTGATGTGGATAAGGGGGTTAGCAGGGGAATGGGATTAGTGAGGAAAGAGGTTCAACCTCTCTGAGCCTTCAGTGGAACAGATAGCTTGGATCCAATTGTATGCCTCGGGCTATTTTTGCTGGTATTATACTTGAAAGCACAAGGATATGTTCCCCAATTAAACTCAGATTGCGTCCGATAGCAGGAAAGCACTAACACTGCCATACACACCTTGAAGTCTGTCCCTCAGGCCATTCCCACAACTGCAGACCCCAGAATCTGAAAAAGAGGCAGGCAGCATCTCTGCCCTCCGAGGAGAGGAAAATCCAGGGTGGGAATAACGGGCAGAAGCCCTGGGAATGCAGGTTCTGCACCGTAAGGCCGCGCGGGGGATTTGACACGGATGGTGGCATGGCATAAGGAGGGCACCGGATTCACACGCGCTCCCCGCGGGCCTTCTGCGCCCGCGCAGGGCCGGCTCTCGCTGCCCAGCTTGGCATTAATTAAGGGATTCCCACTGCCCGGAACAGGTGCCACCCCACCCAAACAACAAGGCTGGCAGACAGCAGAGAGCAAATAGGCCTAAATCCCCCCAGCGCACATTGCAGTGGAGAGCCGGGACAGGTGGCCCGGGGTAATTCGCCTGCAACCCTCACGCTGGGGCGGGAAACTGCAGCAGCTCGTTGGGATCCACATCTATGTGGTATGTGGTAACTCCGTGTGGGCTTTATCTCTGCAGAAGCGGGAGGGAGAACGGATTAAAGCAAACGGTCTGTATGTTACTGGTAATGGAATTATTCCTGCTAATTTCTGACAGCTTGCAGACAAAGGTACTCACTAGAGAGAGGTTGCTTCCTCCAGCTACCGCTTCCTCGCCAATCCTGTCTGCTTGTCCATTGTTTCTTTAGCTATAGTTGATCAGAAAGATCCTGTGTCTTTATGCCTGGACAGGAATGGAGCTCAGACCCTTAAATTTACAGTGCTGGTGGGCCTATAGGACTTGATATGTTCAGTAGAGATCTCCAGCTTTTCAATAACTCAAAAGGAAGTAATTGTCATGTTATAATCTTTGATATTTTCTTACATTACTGTGTCTGTGTTTTTTGCATTAGATATGCCCTGCCATCACTTTCTTGTCTGTTGATCTAGGGGAAGGTACAGTACAGCTCAGGACACGGGGAGCCCAGGTAAGCTGCCTGGGTCGTATTATGCACTGAGTGAGTGGTGCATCACAGCTTCTGTCCTGCCAACCATGGATGAGCGTCCCCTGCAAGCTTCCCTATGGTTATCCTCACAGCTGTGTGAACCAGTGAAAGGTTGTTGTCTGCTTAGAATCCTCCCACTGAACAGAGGCTCTCAAGGTTTAATGAGACAGATTCTCTTGGTAACAAGAGACTTGCAAGTGCCTAAGAGTACTCCAAATTTTGAGAGACTTTGAAGTAATTAGTTTCCTGCCTTGGGCGGCTCTTCAGGTGGTACCAAAAGTCAAACAAAATAAGCCTGGGCCAGTCTGGGTCTCTTTGTTACTTCAAAAGCTCTCCTTAGGTATCCAGATCTTTAGGTGTTAGAATGCCTTGAAAAACATGTAACTGCCTAAATATTAGACCTATAAATTGAAGTTGCTTTTTGGAGGGGAATCCTTCTATTGCTTATTTTCAGTGGAAAGTTACTGGTATCTCCAAAGGCCAACTGACACTCCATCTTAAGACAGATTTTTCCTGAGGGTAACTTGTTATACCCACCTTTCTCATTTGGCTATTAACTAACTTATACTTAGGGATTCAATTGTCTAAGCACAGATGTCCTATCCATTTCAGTTGCTCTCAGGAATTCGCTAAGGTTTCCACTGTGCTTCCAGAAAGATGGAGGTGTCCTTTGGGCCCTGTGTCATATCTGTGAAGCCCCGTACAAGTCTTGGATACTGTGTAGCACGTAGACACCTCTGTGCCAGGAATTGAATCCCCTTCCTAATTAATGTCCAATTTTCAATTGACTGATGTTAGAGGCAGTGACTCCCAACCTAAGCAATTTGCTCGAGGTCACACGGGGTGTCCATGCTAGAAGCATGTGTTTACAAGCTCAAAAAAAAAAAAAAGGGGGGATCTTGGGAATCAAATCCATCAGTGTAACCACGATAATGAGAGCCAATTATTAATCAATCTGCAAGCACACAAGTGATAAGGCAATAGAACATATCAATATGGATTAATCAAGACTATATCACTTCAAATTATTCAGTGTCCTTATTTGAAGAACTATTTAGCCAAGTGTATAAAGAGGATAGACATGATATATATGTTAGCTTTGTTAATGTCAAAAGCCTTACTCTTCTTACAAACAAAACTGGATAATGAGGTCTAAATGAAACCAGCATTAGGATGAGTGCGTAATGATTGAAACCACACTGAAGCACTTAGCAGCAGTTCCCTGTCAAAGCTGGACATTCCTAGTGGGGTCCTGCAGGCATTTCTCATGGCCCCAGTTTATCTTCATCTTTTCCGCAATAAATTGGTTACTGGAAAGTGAAGTAGTTAATAAAGCTTCTGATGGCAGTGGCTGGGTGAGGTTGCTTTGGAGAACAGAATCAGAACTCAAATTGATCTTCACAGATTGGAGAGTTTATCTGAAATCAATAAGCTGCACTGTAGTAAAGACAAGTGTAAAACACAGTCTTAGGACAAAAGAAAAATCAAATGCACATTTGTAAAGTGGGGAATAGCTGATAAGATGGCCATATAGCAGGAATGGATTGTCTGACTATTGTGAGCTACATACTAGATAAAACTGGATCAAACCTATGCAGAAAAACAAATGTCTTTAGGGATATATTGTCAGCAACGTTTTGGGTAAAATACTAAGGTAATTATTCTGCTCTACTTGTCACTGATGAAGTACTTAGCTCAAGTACAGTGTCCAGTTCTGGACACCACACTTGAAGAAAAATACAGGAATACTGGGGGAGATTAGTAGAGAATAACAGAAGATTTTTTTTTTTTTTATGAGAATAGATCTGTTTAGTCTCAAAAAGAGATCACTGAGAGGAGATATGACAGCAATCTTCAGTATAAGAAGATTGTCCTTCTTTTAGAAGAGAATGAACAATATTCTCCGATACCTATTAGGAAGGTGAGCCCTGGAGTAGAGGTACCAGGACAGGTAGAACGCTACGACTCATGTGTGGACAAGTTTCAGAGAAACTGCAACATCTCCTTATATAGATGTTTTTCATGTCCCCGAGTTGGTTAATAATTAGCCACAAAGATAAAAGGCTCAGGGCTAAATGGATGTAGAGATGTGGTTTTGCAATGGCTAAATTGTAGGCACTGGGCACCAACCCCAAGGCTCATGGTACGGTGAGAGACAGGTGATCAGCAAACAATGCAGCAAGCTCTGCAAGGAGCCCACTGTAAGACACCCGGCTCTGGACTGGAGGAGAACCTGCCTGAACTCAAAAGTGGAGATCTGAGGATCCTCGCTGGAGACCCCTTCCTGGAACTGGACACCCAAGGCGAGCCCTTCTTAACTAAAAATTATCAGGGTACTTTTCTCAGCCTATTTACAACCAAGACTGTTCAGCAAATCATGAACTAGGTAGGATGTCATTCACTTAAGACTTGGGTCTTACTGAATAGTACTTACTAATTTAAATAAAATAACTTGCTGTTTGATTTCTAAAAAGCTATTATAAAAAATCATGTAGCCTGTAGCACAAGAAGTCTCTGAGCCCTTGTCCACTGCCACAAACAGGTGAGGGAACTAGCTAGACCTGTGTCATCCTTCAAACACATGAGTCTAGTACAGCCATCTCTTTGTTCTTATGGATTCGATGGGAACATTTCATGGACAATTTCAGAAATAAGGAGGAAATCTGTTATGGACATCTGACAACATCACACAAAAAAAAAGCCATCCTGACACTGATGAGGCCTGAAAACTCATCAAAGGAAACCCAAGGAATCTGAATACCAGAGTGACAGAGAAGGGGTGAAGGGTAATAAGAAAATCTTTGGGACGTACTCTACAGCTGTGTACTGTGACTGTGATATCAGTAGGCCTTGCTGGAAAAAGAAGGAAAAACACCTTAGAGTACTAGTTAAGGACAAGGTGGCTATGAGCCACTGAAGGAGCATGGCCATGGAAAAGGTAAATATAACCTTGGCTGTGGCAAGAGAAGGGTTTTGGCAGACAGACGGGTCCTGAGAGCTGTGAGTGCTCTCCTATGTACCATTATAATTCTAGTTGTCCTGTGAGACCAACGTGTGCTGAGAAAAGGCCAGGGAAAGGTGATTTGTGGAATAAAGATGCGGGGTGTCTAATACTGAGCTTACTTCTCTTAGCCTAGCAAAATGAGAGTGGAGAAGGAGCATGGCTGCTGTATTTAAACCGAAGGGAAAATCTCATGGAAATAGAGATCTTTATTGCAAGAACATTTGCACAATAGGAAATGGGAATATGCCAACAAGGAAAAAATAAAGAGAGGAAAAAAAGAAAACAGGAGGAGTCTCTTATCCATGAAGAGAAGTAATGAGAAGAAAACACTCTTATTTCCAAATAATTCAGAGCTTGATCTATTTATGGAAGGGAGAAAATAACATGGTTGATTAGAGGAAAAATGTCCTATTATCCCAGTAGCACAAGGCTCTTACACATTGAGAGATTGTCTCAAACCAAAAGTTGAAGAGCCTCCTTACAACTGATGCTAGGGAGGCTTATCATCTTTTTATTATTATTATTATTATTATGTTATTTATTATTTTTTATCAATTGCCACCTGCTTTGTTGTCTACAAACTGTTGTCTGTTCTTCCTCAGTCACAATGCCAGTCTTTGATAGTTTTGATAGTTTACAGTTGCAAGTGATCCTCCGGGACAGAGAAGAGACTTATGAGGGGAGAAGGGGAATCATTTCCCCTCCTCGACAGTGGATATGCAAAGTGGGGGGAAAAAAAAAAAAAAAAAGAGAGAGAGAGAGAGAGAGAGAAATTGAGAATTCTTCTCAAAATATATTTTTAAATATCGCATTCCTGTGGTTTACAAATCCTCAGCATGCAAGTGGGAAGATATGCCCTGCCATCGGGATGGGGGAAGGATGGGACGTGCTGAGCAGGGTTCGCAAGGCGCCTTGTCCTCCGCAGCCCCAGGGAGCCTCCTGGGGGTTCAGCCCTCGTGGCTGAGGCCAAGTGGGGTGTGTGGCCTGGGCTGCCCCAGTGTCGCAGAACGGTCCTTCCCCACCGCATCCCACGCAGGAGCCTGTGTGGGGCTGAGCTTGCATGGCCCCTGCTGCATCCACATGCCAAGCGGCCGCTGTGTCCTTAACATGTTCGGTTGGCAGAAGGCACTTCCCATGCAGGAGCCTGCCTGCCCTGGCATGCTACCTACCCTGCCCACGCTGCCCACACTCCCCATCCTCCCCACCCTCGCCCCACTGCCCACGCTGCGACCAGCCCACACTGCTGGGCCTCCAGCCCTGGGGCCACGGCTCCCCACAGCCAGCGCCGCTCACACCTGAAAGCCCCGACAAAGAGACCAGTCCGCGGCCATGGAGCTGCGCGGCCTGCGCGTTCGCCCGTGATCCTTGAACTCGGCTCTCCCCCTTGTTTTAAATGATATTAGCTTTGAACCCTTCCATTGTCAGGGCAATTTAGAAGCTGATGAAACAGTAAATTGTTAGTGGAAACGTAGGCAGCTTTGTGCTCTGCCAAGCAGGTGCCTGGCGGTTTTAGTCAAGGATTGGTAAATTTACAAGAGTGCAGCGGACGTGCCCTCCCCAGGCTATTGTGAAATTCAGGAGCGAACAAAGGGGAACGTGAATATTCACACAGGCGCCTTTCAGCGTGTGGCATTTCTCCGCAATGTCTAAAACACTTTCTTTCTCTTTTTTGGCTAAAAAAAAAAGACCAACAAAAAACAAATTCAGAAAGTACCTGTTTGCGTTGTAAAGCGCATGGAAATCATCCGCGAGCAACCATATAATTTGATTTGCTAGGCAATCTGCGAGGCGATTGCACATCATTTATAATGTTCATTGAGCATTTTGCCTAATTGTGTCTCTTTTTGTAAAGGGAGCGCAGCCCCCTCCCGCCTGCGCGCGGCACAAGTGGCCAGATTCCCATG
>JAWLRI010000942.1:1111456-1148033 GCA_034781795.1 Crypturellus tataupa | reverse complement strand
TTATTTTATTTTATTTTATTTTATTTTATTTTATTTTATTTTATTTTATTTTATTTTATTTTATTTTATTTTTTGACCCAACACGTTAAACTGTACCCTGAATCCCTGTAATTTCCTCACCTGTTATCCTACTGAATGTTACTCTTGTTTTACTATGCCAAGGGTTGACAAAAATCACGAAGCTGAACTTTAAAAGTCCACGTGATTTTCTGCATTCTCCACTCGGAAGGAAAACCGAGCAAAGGCCCGCCAAACGGGAAAAGAAAAGTCAGGCTTAAAATGTCTATGTGTCCCTGACAAGAATTGCGTGGCAGCTCTCTGCTTCACTCGGCCTGGAGTGGGTTTGATCCTGTCTGTGCACAATTAGGGGGATTAAAAAAAAAAAAAAGCCCTGAATGTGACCGAATCAACACCTTGGTTTGCTAGGAAAAGCAGAACTTACTGACCATCGCAATTAATTAATTAAATACAGTTCTGAAATTTAAGTAGAAGTATTTCTTCTTAAAAAATACTAGAAGTATTTTTTAAAATGACCTCTTAACCTTTTCTTACTCGAGAGCAATTTGAAGCAGAAACAATGTCATCTGTCAAAATAAGTTGTGTTGCTTCTATAAATCAGATATTTGTGTTTGCGCTTTCTCTTATTGACAAGCTCTAAAGGCTCACTGTTATTCCAAGTTTTTATCTCCGAGATTCTTGTCTTTTCTGCTCATTAAGAGTCTCTCCACAGATTACAAAGTCAATAGATGCAAATACCAGACTGTGAGAAAAATCTCCTTGAGTACATAAAAATCAGCCGCGGTGGATGCTATACAAGGGAAAGCATAGATGTTTTTAAGTGTTCAGTTCTATCATCTTCAAACAAGAAATAAAGTAAATATTGTTGCAAATTTTCACCTTTCACTGTTTTACATTTCTTCTTCCCATTCACGAAGTGTCACAGTTACGCATCCCCATTTCTTAATGGCAAACGTATTGAGCAGCTTAGTTTAAATATAGTTGATGAATATTTTGAGGTCTCTGTACAAAACCACACTGAAGGTTATCCGTCCACCTAGAATGTGGTGGACCTGGATGCTATGACCTTAAAGCTATTTTTACGGATTACCCTCAAAAGGGATGACAGAATCCACTGATGCTCTTTGAGTGTATCACAAATTCGGAGGGATTCTGAACCCTGCAGAGATTCCTGATTCCTTCAGTTGCTGGGAAGGGCTGAGCCGGACCCTACAGGGCAGACCCGGATTTCCTTCTCTCAAGCAGCCAGGTGTTCGCACACCCGCACATTCGGTTCATGCTGACACCGGACTTCCCGGGCTGCCTCTCCGCGTTCGCCCGCCGAAGAGACCGACGGCAGAACGGGAGAAACCCCTCAGCGCCCCCGGCTCCCAGGGAGGGTCCTCGGGCACGAACCCGCTGAAGGCAGCGCCGCAGGGGCGAGTCCCTGTGAGCAGCCCCGCGCTGCTGAGGCGCCCGCGGGGGCAGCTCGCGGCGCGGGGCGCCTTTGCGCTCCTTTCAGCGCTCGGTTTTAGAGGGGCAGGGACGGCCCGTGCATCTGTCTGCACCTGGTGCTGGGCAGCCGGGCACTGACACGGCTCCGCGAGCCGCTGTGCTCCACCGCCTGCTCCACCACGGGTTATACATGAGGCTCTACCGCCTGCTCCACCGCAGGCTGCGCACCTCCACCGCGTGCTCCTGCCATGCTCCGCTCAGGGCTGGGGGCTTCTTTCTTATCCGCTCGCAGCCTCCCCGAGCAGAGCCCGGAGGTGCCGGGCGCGCCCAGCCGGGCTGCAGCCTGTGCTTGTTGCTACCTGGGAAAGCAGCGAGGAAGAGCGCAGAAATTCCCGTTTGGAAAGAGCAGGATGCGGGCACAGGGCAGGTACATGAGCTGCAAAGGACCTGGGAAGAACTGGTGTAAAACCGCTACTAAACTAGTATAGGTTCTGCTTGCAGGAGGCTGGACTAGATGATTATTTCCTTTTAACCTTCAAAAAGCTTTAAAAGTTCCAAATCATGATCTCACCTGAGATTTTACTGAAATAAATTCTACTTCAGTATATGTAATTCACTATATTTATTCACAGGTGCAAAAAAAAAAAGGGATGATTTCACCTGTGCTTTGACATGGAGAACTGAAACTGCTCTCAGTTTCACAGTTTACTGTGTCATTAAAATAATGTTTAGAAACAAAAAGTTTTAGAATATATGTCATATTCATACTTTTAGAAAAAAAATCATATTTGTTTAAGTGAAAATAAACATTTATTGTCAATTATCTTTCCGTAAACTGACAGCTTGCAATAGAATCAATCAAGGTAGTTTAAACAGGAATCATGCACCTGAAATGTCTTCAATGTTTGCACTAGTTACAAGAGCTCAGTATTTTGAAAAGAAATTTTAGCTTGTTCAAATCTCGACTTAATGATAATGATAAAGTCATTTATATTCAGACTATATAGAAATTTCTTTGTTGAATTTGGTTGCAGTAGTGTAGCTGTGTTGTTGGATTACTCATGAACAACATGCTTTCCAAAAAATATTCTGCTGAAAAATTCAAAAATGTTATTTTCAGTTTGAAATTTAGTAGATATTCTCCTGAAATGTCCAATTGGATAATCTGAAGCAAATTAAGCAAAATCAGTCCCCTGCTGGAAGATCATATGCTCGTAAAGTTCTGGAAAGGCTGCCTACCACGCTGGGTATTTTTAAAAGCTTATTTCAACAATCTCTCTTTTCCAGCTGCTGTTCTTTAGCTGCGCTGTCTCTCCATACAGTCCTGCTGTAGATACACACAAACCCATGAACTCAGGACTGAGAATGCATGGAAGCCCTTTACTCTTCCTTGGCTTTCCACCGTCATAAGCTCTGGGAAAGAACATTCCCAGAGCTTGGAAAAATCTTCAGGGGCCTGAGAGCAGGATAGGCTGGACTGCAGGGACCTGGACATGCACATTCGTCTCCAAATCAAACACTGACAGATTTCTCCTCTTGGTGCCCGCTTCTGCCTTCATAAATATGATGTGTGTATGTTTATATATATGTATATAAAACATATATGTATACGTTTATATGTCACATATTCACTTATATCCATGAGTATATCTACCAGGTATATCTAAAGATTCACACAGCTTGTAACTCCAAGCAGTGCTCTTCACAAAAGTTCCTTATACCTGCAGAAACCTCAAGCAGTCAGTATCAAATAAGGACTCTGGGACTGTCCTCCCTTACGCAGCATCATGCATCAACAGTTCAGCGGTGGCAATAACATAGGTGGGAATGAGCCATTCTGCAGAGCAGCCACGTCTATCGCTTGGTTTCTGTACTGTGACAGCTGACTGTTCAAGATCATGGCAATCTGTTCAGAAATGGTAACACTCTTAGGAAAGGCGAAAGGTAAAACATTTTGTGAATGTACTTTGTCCTTAAAGTGAGGCAGGTCAATGCTCAAGATTGGAAAAAAAAAGTGAGACACACTTTTAAAAAAGATTGTTCGCTTTTAAGTATGTTTGTTGTGTCTTGCCATTGCTTTTTCTACGTAGTAACAGCAGCCATGACAAGAGAGTACCGTGGATAAAAACAGAAAATCCACACAGCCAAACGGGTTGGAGCCTTCTGACAACCCGCTTGGACACGGAGGCCCAGGAGAGGCGGCCTGCGGCCCAGAACTCAACGCAGAGGTTGAAAGGACTAGACTCAACAGGGCACAAGACACATTGAAAACAGCAAAGATCCCTACAGAGTATTGGACACCCTCTTCAAGGGCAACCTGCAGGGCAGATATAACCCATATATAACCCATGATAAGGATCTGCAACTGGAATGATATTAACATTGATAATTAGAGCAAGTATTTCTGCGGAATATAATGCATGCCTATGCTATATTGTATAAACTAATCAATGATTCATAAACATAATATCTATTTAGATGAAGACTGCACAGCACCACTGGCTCCAAAATGGAGCAGTCTATTGTTTGGTTACAGTTTCCATTACTCTTGTCCATAAATGAACTCAAGAATTTGTACCAACTACTTTTCAGTCATTTTCAAGCACCGAAGTATAGCTTTCAGGAAATGAATCAACAGCTTTGTTTATAATCACTATCTCCATTCCAGGGCACATTTTGCTTTCAGTATAATTTATCTTGCAGTTAATATTTGTTTTAACTTATTAATGACTTTTTTTTTCTTCTGAAATTACTGAAAAAACCCCACAGCATAACACCAAAGAAGGCTAATCACTTGGGCAGCACATACAAAGTCAAAGTTTATCAGGCACTAGAAGTATTTTCCAATAAGATAATTCACATAACAGGAATATTTCCCATCATTACAGAGTGAAAAATAGTTGTTTTCTAAAAATTAAGAAGTCAAGACAAAACATACATATAGCTCCAGGCCACCACAACATCTGAGGGAAGGGTGGGATCAGTTCACCCTGCACCGTAGTTAGTTACCTTTTTTTTTTTTTTTTCCCTAGATAAATTCCAAAAGGAACTTGGACTCTTAACTTTGGACCCTGGTACACCTGAGGTCTAAAACCATCTAGAGAATAAGACTCTCTATATACTATAATAGCTTCAGATAGTATTAATATTGAACATCATCAGAAAGGAATAAGCAGAAAGGCTTGACTTCTTAAGGAAGGAATTAATTGCAGAAGCACTTCAGAAAGAGTAACATTACAAATTACTTCTTTTTCCTTCTTGCTCCGTGTTTCCCTGCTGAAGGTAGCAACAGTTCAACCAAACTATGAGCAAAAGTGATCATCCTGTTGCTAAATGTGTAGTTGCTTTCTATTTAAACAATCACACATAATGTTATCATCTAGATTGTAGTATCTTAAAAATCTAGATTGTTTTCTTAATTAAGTCAATATTCAGGAAGAGAGAGAGGTTTAAAGAATTAAAATAAATACATATTATGCTTGCTATAATAGAATGGAGATTTCACAAAAGTTCTAGATCGTATTGAAATGAATTTGCAGTAGTGTTCCATTTTTATAAACCCATTTGCTTCTCTCTTTCCCAGAGATTCTGAAAAGCAAAAGATTACAAAGATTGATAAAATAACACCTGGCTCCTGGGCATGGGATGGAGTCATTGACTGTACATTAACAACCAAAGAAACATGAGATTCATTATGCTTGGCCTTTATTTATCATCTGTGAAAAACTTGACAGAAATTACTGTAGTAATGAAAGAAGGTAACAGATAACCAAGCAACTCTCCAGATCAGTCTCAAAAGAGTCGCAGTTTGCCCTACTGTCAGAAGTTGAGGAAAGGAGATAAGAAAACAACTCAGAAGTTCTTTTGTATAGACAGACAGTCATAATTTTCAAATTCGAAGTGAAAAAAAAGGGGGGAAAGAAAAAGCAATCTGCAGATAAGCCCATAAAACTGTGCTCCACAAGAAGAGGTGATTCCACTGTCTATCATTTTTCAACTATGAAAGACAGCAGAAACCTCTGAACTGGCTGTGCTTGCTGAGATCCATTTATGTAATCCCCTGAGATTAGGACTTCAAGTAGGCAAGACTGCTACAAATTTGTATTCTGTTTGTGTTGAAAGGATTGAACTGAATTACTGGGGGACTTCCTCCTTTAATAATAATCAGATGGCACCAAAAAACTGATATCGTACATCTTTGTTTTTAATACTGGTCCTCTCAAGTGAAATGAGTTATTTATATCCCCATTTTTAAATCTCTTTAACTGAATATTACTGAACTTCATAACTGCTGATTTTCAGTTGTTACATCAGTTGTTGAATATATTAAATACAGCTTCACATACATTATATAGAGTTCTATCTAATGTGTTTCGTGATTTTGTGTTGTGATGTGAAGGTGATTCACCAGGAGAATCCCACAGCAAGGTTTTTCTTTTTTGTTTTCGACGATGCAACACTTGGCAGAAATTCCCAGAAACTTTATCTATTACCAATAAATAAAAAAAATACTGCTAACTTCGTGGACAAATTTCCACTTGGTAGGTGTCTGGAAGGGTTATACATTTGTTAGACAGTTCGTAAAGGAAACTAGTGTTATATTTTTGCATAAAACCACCAGTCATTGAAACAATCAGATCAGTCAACATAAGGACACACCACCGCATATACAACTAGGAAAGTCACAAATACACAGACATCCCAAACAACCCTACCTACCTAGTTGTAATAAAGTGTTCTCTTAGAAGCGCTTTCTAAGAATTCTGATTCTGCCTTAAGTACTAGAATTGTATCTCTTGGAGACAAGTTAAGATTTGGAAATAGAGAACACATTTTTCCTCCCAAAAAGAAATTCCTTCATCTGAATTTTATGTCTTATAGAAGAGTCACTTCAGCAAGAATGCCACCAAATGTAATAGGTCTAAGTCCTTTTCGATGTAACCATATCTATCCTCTTTAAGTCAATGACTTTTTAAGCCTCCTGTATAGGAAAAAAGAAAATCATTACTCAGCAGAGGCAAAGTACTGTGAAATACAATACATTGTTCTTCATGGCTGACCTTTTTGCTTTCATTTAGCAATCATAAAGCAGCTATTTTCCAGGAATAAGATTGCCTCAGGGGTCAAGTGCCTGAGAACGATCACCACTACTTAAATTGCAGAGTATGTTACTATGCATCACAAATTTCACACTTACCCTCTTCAAACACACTCTCTTTTTGCATTGCACTTGTGATTGTAAGGAAATTATCCTCCTCTTCTTTCTCCTGTTCAGCAGGCTGGGATTGTATTGGAGGCTAGAGGAGAAATATTTTCCTGTTAAGGCTGGTCATAAGATATTGATTAACTAAATAACTAGAAAGCAGCCAAGTTACAGTTAAGTTCATTCGAAATCTAGGAAAAAGAAGTATAATCAAACTGTTTTTAAAAAATGAAGTACTAAAACCCTATGAAATAAGGAAATCGGACATCATACAACCAGCTCAGACATTTAGCTTATCAGTAAGTTCTTGCAAAAAGCACGGAAAGATAGTTCATCAACTAGCATATAAACCAAACCTACTATGGCCTTACTTCTTGAAAAATGAAGGTCTTGAGAGATAGCATTTTAATATCACTCAACTTGTATTAAAATAGGCATAAATATTTCCACTGGACTTTGAGAATTAGAATAATTTCGTAGATGTCTGCTTAGCAAGATTAAATAGGAAGAAGTGAATATTTGTACCTGAGCATGTATATTTCTGTAAATAAATATTACTGGTAATTTGTTAATTTGGTAATTTGGCACACTTCTATGATCTCACTTAAGAAATTAGCTTTAAGGAGTTCAATAACTGATTCTCTAGTCAAGTTCATACAATTACAGCTGCATCGAGTTTGACAGCTGTTAAAATATTGACACACTACTATACTAAGTAGACTTATATTCAAATTTTAAGAATTTTGTATTTTTATGAAAAGTCTAATATTATTTTTAAATCATTCCGTATTTTTAAAGAAACAGGCTAAAATAATAAATATTGAAACAATTTTCCGATGTGCAAATGACAGATGGTGATTACTAAGTATATAAAAGTCTTATCCTATGCATCACAAAATTGTCACAAATGCTATTATTTGACTAAGTACAGAATACATGTAAGCATTTCTAGTTAGAAATAAAATAGTTACATACCAAAATTAAAGGTAAATATAAGCCACCTCTGAATCCTTTCATATCTTGCATATCATTTTCCATACAAACAGGAAAAGACATCTGTAGGTAACACAAGTTAACGCTAAACACATTTCAAGAAAGTACAGCTTAAGACAAAAACTGATAACTAAACAAGTAATCACTAATAAAGATAAAAAAAAAAAAAAGAGAAAAGGATGTGAAATTGATACCATTGTATAACCATAGTTAAATCAGGGGAGTGTGCTTTAACTTCACCATAACTGAATTATCTTTTATATGGAGAGTTGAAGGTATTCACTTCTGTACCTAATATGACCATACTCAAGAAAAAAAAAGATTGAAAATACTACGTTAACACAAAACTGTGTTTGAAGTTGCATTATATCAAAATGCTGTTTTCAGTTTGACTTGACCAAAGCTTTGGCCTTGCTCATTTTCACTGAATTGTTACTGTATTGTCAGAACAGCACAAAAGAGGACAAAAATGGACAATTCTATGACACAAATAAAAACAATTTTGCTGTTTAAGAGCAACTGCCAGGCAACAAACGAGTTTTAAACATTTGCACTTCCATATCTGTTTTCCAGAATTATTCTCTTAAATTCCTTCAGGCACAGTGTACTGCAGGTCTAACTTGCAAAAACACCTGAGGAGAAGACCTGAGGAGAAGACAGTACAAAGTCGTGCTAACCCAGGTTCATCCAAAAGGGATTAAGATCCTTCTGAAATTTACGGAAGAGTTTAAATTAAAGCCAAAAGACTCTGAGTTACTATTCATCTTCCTCCAGTGATCCAAGAAAAGTAATATGTGCTAGTACAGTACCAAAACTGGATTATATTTTTGCCAATTTAGCTTCCTTGGTAGAAAGGATGACTAACATTTCACTCTCCACCATTCTATCTGCTGGCATAGGAGAAGGATGGACGGCTGCTCTACTTGCTGGGTTGTGCCTTACAATGTGAGCAGCCCACAGAGCAAGTGAGATGCCCGGCCCTACAGTTTCTGATCCCCCTACCTTCTACCAGGTGGATACAGCAGGCAAGCTGAGGCCTTTTTGTCTGAAGACTGATGAAAAAGCTTACCATTACAGCTCATTCATACACTGCAAATGGGTACTGTGTTTACCTAATGCTGTATTCCGGCAAAGGCACAATTTGTGTGTTATCTGCACACACGAGTTATGTACACAAGATTGCACCGCACGCAGCTGAGCATATCCAACTTGGACAGGCTGCCTCCACTGTATTTGCCGTTTTAAACTACCAAATTTGTTTGCCTTTATGGTATGAACTCACTTCTATGTTTTGTTGTATTGGAAAGGGCAGAATGACTTTCAGTGAAAACAGCACATTAAATACAATAAACCAGTTGCCTTGTCTTGACTTACAGTCTCGCTGAGGGGTGGGTTTTTAAACACAAGTAACCGACGCTGCAGGGATTGTCTAAGAAACATCTCATTCTTAAGGGCATGCAGGCTGAAAAGAAAGGTTTTACATATTAAATTAACTTACATCTGCCTGATAAGAAGAACTAAACAATTTATGAACTACTACTCATTTCTGGGCCCAATTTAAAATTCAGTCAATTTTTGAAAAGGAAAAACTTGACCAATTTCATTGGTAATGCATATAAAGTTTAGCCTTTTTTTTTTTTAATCTGCTCACTTTATTTGCTATGCTTTGCCTCTTCTCTGACTACTTTTTTTACAAACTGTTAAGTATTTCTTGCATATATCATTTCTCTAGGTACTAGAGCATTAGAAATCTTCAACTCTTTTCAGTCTAAAATGAAAGAATTCTTTGATATTTTACATTAATAATGCAATGGTAAAATTCATTCTAACAATGAACACAAAGCACATTTGGGAATGTGGTGTATCTTTTAACTAGAATGGCACAAGTATATGGCTTAACAGAGCATATGGCTTAACAGAGCAACACTTAACAAATAAGCTCCAGTTTTAATCTTATTTCATACCACTGAAAGGATTGCATTAAACATAAATGAAAACAGCAAAAACAAAAATAAAAGACCAGAGTAAAAGGAAGAAAATAAGTAAGATGTTTTGCAAATCTGATAGTTTATATTTCTTCAGCATACGTATAGTTGTGTCATAAATAAATAATTTTACACAAGCATCACAAACACCATGATACAGAAAAAGTTTAAAGAATTAAAACCAATATTCTCCAACAGAGCTTTTAAAATATTCACTTAAAACAAATATATTTTTGTGTATCTTTTTGAAGACTCAATGAAAACTAATGATTGACAGAATGAGAATAAATACCCAGTGAGCATAACCAGTGAGCATATACATTGGAATATCATTATACATTACATTAAATATACTACATTAAGTTTATGTATAATGAAGTAACAGGCACAAGTGAAAAATCTGTCAGGAGTAGAATACACTCTCTCAATTTAAAATACAGTCCTTTTCCTATCTGCAAATTTACTATAACTTTAACCACAAAGTTCTGATACTTTATCTAATCAGTGAAAATTGCTACCTAATTTTTCAAGGTCTGACTCATGAGGTAATTTGAACAGCTGTAATTTTTTTCCCCTTCCTTTACAAAGAAAGGTATTATGCTAAAGACACAGACATGCTTAGTCAAAGGAAGAACAGAACCTCAAAAGAGAAGATAATTATAACAGGTGATAAGATTTTTCATAAATGTGAATATTTATATGAATATTTTGGATGGTTTAGATTATTTCCTTTGTATTTCTCAGGAAACAGTGGTGACTTGCCATAAAATAAAATTTCTTTTGCCTCAAAATCAGAGTTTAGCTTCAGTTCAGTAATGACTTAAAAGACAGCTCTGCTAGCCATGTTTGATCTTATATGACATTAGTTTTAGTATTTGCACAAGGTTTTTAATGTAAAAATGCATATATCATTATAAAGTAGCATTTTTTTTAATGTAATTTTATGAGGTGGATGAAGTTGCTAGAAAGATTGGAGGTTCTGTGCTCTGTTTATGTCTAGTTACAAAACAAGAACTTCATGAACATTTTAGCTACAAATAATAAATAAAAAAATAAAAGAAGAAAATAAAAACTTATTTTAAAAATACAGGAAAACTGATAAGCATTGATTTAAATGCTTATCAGCATAATTAGCATTAGAAATACTAACTAAATATATTTAAATTCAACACTTTCTAGATATTTTTCAGGTACTTTATCCTCTACACTATATGATCTTTGAAGATATAATAAAATACATAGAAGTTATTTTGGCCACAAGAGGGCTCACATATTTTAAAGTAAAATAAATTAAATATGGGCATAACAAACCCACAATTTATAACATGAGTATACAGGTTAAATTCAAGGTAAACATGTTCAAGTACTCAAAAATATTTTATGTGGTCTTTTAAACTATCAGAAACACAAATGTAGTAAAAATAAGAAGGTTCCTATTTTTATCTCACCATTATTTGGATGTTTATCAAAATTAATCTGTTTTTCTGATGATACACGGACTAGTTATGTATTAAGTGACAAATTCAGCTCCTGTTTAAGCAAGTGATTTTAATGGAATCTGATAAAATACCCTCTAACTCCTAACACTATCCTGGTAGCTTCTTGAATTAAGATAGACCTGAGTAGATAACAATGGTAGAAGTATATTTATCTAGAGAGAGTTGTCCATTACAGAGGACATTCATTATTACTAAGGACCCTGTTAACCCTGTCATTACATCGTCACTGGAACATATTCTCACCATTTTGAGATGAGAGGATAACCAGAGGACTGTTCTGATAAATGCTGAATTTAACAAGAAACTCTCCCCTGCCATTAGAGAGTGTAGAAGATTGCACCATCATGAAGTACGATACAGAGAGTTTGTCATGTTGAGGGTGCACCTGCACTGTGGCTAACCATCTCTAGGACAGGAATTGCTGCATTTCCACACTTCTGAGTGGTGTTGTGGAGATAATAAATTGTAGGGAAAGAGCTGGCTGAAATATAGTGCAATGTCCAGTTGGTAGGGAATTTTGTTATTTAAAATTTAATATCTATCAAGTTGGAATTGAAATAACATTGAAATCCTGAAAAAAAAATTGGAAAGAAGGATGTTTGCAAGTTTAATTACATTGCTTTAAATTCTGATTAATTAAAGTTTGTTTGATTCTTCCCTTCAAGAGTAGCAAAGATCTTAGCAAGTACATATTGCAGTTACCCAGAAGCTGCTATGACTCTCATATTTTGCCATTCTTGGCAGTACCTACATGCAAGCTCCTATGGCTACAAACCCTACAACTTCCACAAGGTTGCCCCAAAACTTTCAGACTCCACTTCTAAGGACTAACAGTTTAGGTCCAACTAACAATGTAAAATCTCATTCAAAAATGCCATAGAGAGTCTTTAAAGAAAAATGAAATTTAACAGCGTGCAAACAAGTTTCGTTCTTAAGAACACTGAGTACTACTGACATAATCATACAAAATCGTCTGTCTGCAGTGTTTATTATTATTATTAAAAGAAGGTTAATACTATACCATTCAAGCTAACATCATTCAATTCCTCTTTTAATAACCTAGATATTACATCATCACATGCTAGGTAACTGAATAATGGACACGACTATCTTAATTTTCATGAATATAATTTGTAAAAACTATAGACCTAAGGTATTTCATAAATATAATGAAAGGTATTATAATACTAAACCTCTTTTGTAGAATCTGGAATTTCTTTTTCCATATTATATTACTTTCATCATCTGTTTTTCTAAGGCTGAAAAAAAAGGAGTAAAAATAAATTAAAACTATGTAGAGGCTTCTTAAAAAACTTCAAAAGACATCTTAAAAATGTTCGCCACTACCTTTCTGTGGTTTTACCTTTCTTGACCTTTATGCTGCTTCAGTTTATCAGGCCCTGTTCTTTTAGCAGCTTCCTGATCAGGTGCTACACGTGTTATCTGAATTTAAATAAAACACTGTTTATTTTCTTTGCCAACAATGAAAAAAACAAATATAAAGTTTCACTCACATGCAATGATCTTCTCTGATTCTTGGAACAAGAACAAACTTTCCTATTTTGACTGTTAGATATTTCCAGAATTTTACTAAAAAAGCACGACAGGCTTAGTAACCTCAGCAGTAGTTCAAATTCAGATCTTTTTTTTCGAGTATAAGGATTTGTTATAGTTAGGCAACTTTTTTGCTACAATGTAATAACACAATACATTGTCTATACATATTTGTCTAAACACCATCTTACTGTTATCAATGGTAAAATCATCACCTTGAGTGAAAAGGGACTCCAGGCCTAGATGTCTTGTTACAAGCACCACAGCACTGATGCTCGTGGTCAAGTGATTAGAATAAACAACTGGAGTCCTGACTCTCAGATCTAACCCAGATTTTCATGGCCATATCTATCCTTGGGACCAAGCGCTTCTTACTTATCTTTGGCTTTGTGCAGATGTCCTGATACAAACCAGGATCTAGCTCAGGATCTGAGGATACCCAGACCCAAAGGCTAGGAGGGAGGGGTGGCACATTTCCAGTTTGTGAGATGGGATGGAGGTACTTATGAGAGGGCCTGTGGTGCAATGTGCAACTGCTAAGACATGGTCTGGGTGACCTTGGATCTTCACTCTTCTCTCCAGGAAGCTAAGATAATTGTAACGCTCTCAAGGGAATGTTGTGAGAAATTCTGTAAAGTTCTGGGATGAAGCCACTACACAAATGTTTACTAGTACCACTACTACAGCAACTAAAAGACTAAAGAAGCAGTAGTTCTGGCAGATCCAAAGAGAAGTTGTGAAGGGAGGTATATAAAATACATACTTAAATATATTAGCTCATAACAATTAA
This sequence comes from Crypturellus tataupa, assembly GCA_034781795.1. Classification (NCBI taxonomy): domain Eukaryota; kingdom Metazoa; phylum Chordata; class Aves; order Tinamiformes; family Tinamidae; genus Crypturellus; species Crypturellus tataupa. The sequence continues at coordinate 1,134,557 of JAWLRI010000942.1, read as the reverse complement.
AACATTACCTTGTCAGTCAGTTCCTCCTTTGGTTTTGTAACACGGTCCTTTTGGAATTCCCTTTTCTCCGCAGCTTCACTTTGCACTGGCTCAGCTTCATTTTCTTCTGCTTGCAGTCCTGAAGTCTGACAAATACATTCTATTGAACATGCAAATCTGGTTTAGTCTCCTGTAATACTTCCATTATTCAGGCAATGACTGGGAATACCATATCACAAATCTGGAGAGAACTAGGTCACCTCATATCTTCCCCTCCCTCTTAGCAGAGTGTTGTATATGCTACTTTTCCAACAGTAAATAATATTCTATACAGCACAGAGCAAATCTGAAAAATCAAAGATGAGCTCCTTTTACAGTCCTCTCCCCTGTACTGCTTCTGTTTTGCACCTCACAGGTAGAGATATTTCCTCCTTCAAGAGACATATTTCATTGCTGTTGTATTGCTATAGAACTCCGCAGAGACACACTGGACAAGAATCTGGTAAGTCAAATACATTAGCAACCCCTCTGAATAGAACTTTCAAGCATTTGGTAGTGTTTTGTATAACTCCAACTCTATCCAGATCGAGTCATCACTTTGTTTTGTCAGCTGCTGATACATTCCACTTTCTCTCAAACACACATGCTGGTAGCTACGCGCCTAGTTCAGAGGGGTAAACATCAGATTTGAAATACAGATAGTACTGCAGATACATTGTACTATCAGGCCTTTTTAAATAAAGAAAAGTAATTTTATCCCCCTCTTATTAAAATAGCAAGTAAAATTCACTGTAAACATTAATTATTATTAAACGATTGGAAAAACAATCATAGGATCAGATAGACCCCCTTCCACATTGATTTTATCCTAGTTTAACAGCCTCTGTTTCAGCAGCAATATAGCTAGGTAACTGACAGTTTGTAAAAACCCAGATCAGTCCCATTGTAACTATATACGCAACGGACTAGGTCCCTGATACAGCAGGGTAGCAAAGACTATGTTGAAAACTTGTTATAATCTGAAGATCCCACGTCTTGGAGCAGTGGGCACTTGGGAATCTCAGGTCAGTATGCCAACCAGAAAGATATGAATAATAGTTGTACCTGTGCTTCCTTTAATATTTTGTTTGGAAAGATGATTAGAACAGGTTAGATTACATTTTAAATGTAATGCTAATCACAGCTTCTTCCTAGACATGTCAGTCATTAAGGCTGCAGCCAGTTCATTTTTAAATGCACTCATTCCCTCCTTCTGTTATATTTCTCCAGGTCATTCTTTTGTCTTTTCACAATCTATTACCACGTTTCTCATAAGATTATTTTAATCTCTGTTGTGTATTGGTATTATTTCTACCTCAGTGAAATCTCTGTCATTGGCTGTATCTCTCAAAATCATGCTCTTCCAGGCTGAGAAGCAGAGCAAACCTCTTTGCAAATGTGGGAAGCAACCATAAACTGGATAAAAATTCAACCTTTGATGTAAGAATCCTACCTCTTTTAAAGAGCATCTCCAGATGATTAAATCTTACTCTGAATATAGAACAAGTCTTGATAATTTTTTTATTAGAAAGTCCACTTTGCTATTTAAACTATATTCTGTATCCTTCAGCTTTAAAAACTCAAGCAGGCCCAATAAAATTTTGTTCAGATTTATATATAAAATTGATTATTTTTCTAGGAAACATGAAATGTCAATGTAACTGTGTGGAATATTAGTGCATTTTCACTTTGCTTTTCAAAAGTCATAAATGCACCATTTTAAGAATTTAGTGTCAGTCATTCAACTCATTGCAGATGACTCACCAAATGTTATATCCTCTTTAAGCTCACTGAAGATAATGAAACAGATTTCTACCCACTATTGATCTATTTAGCGAAACCCGGGTGAAGGGCTGAGAGGCCATTGCCTTCTCCACTCTGTGTGATTTAAGTTCCCGTGTGCCTTTTTGTTGTTTGTTTGCTTTTTGAATTAACGTTGTTGAGAACAGGGCACTCCGTAGCTGTGAGCCCACTGACTGCTCTCCACCCTTGGTGCACACGCATGGTCCTCAGACGGCCTCCACACATGGCCATCTGTCATGGCTGCATGGCGCCTCTCCACAACTGGGTCGGATCCTTGCCTGAGGGCATTAGGTTCCAGACAATGCTGGTTCGGATTAGCAGTTTGGATAACACTACAAGGGCCATCTGTTCTACAGGAAATCCTTTCTCTGTGTCAGTAGTGAAGGGATCACATCACATAACTATATATTTGTCATAGGATTTTGGTACATGTTTTGGTATATCGGATTTTACGTACCAGGAATTATGAAGACATGTTATTTGGAACCAGATAAAACAGCGTGCAAAAACAACTACTTTCATTAGATCAGGGTTGCTTGATACATCAAGTATCACCAAGTAAAGATAAAAAATAATCTAGTGTTTCAGCATGGCTACAACACTTGAATACTTCAGGTAAAACATAAGAACCGAAGCTCTACCTAAATCTTCCTAATAAAGTCTATTACCTACTGCAAATCAAAATCTTGACTCTATGGAATGGGATTACAAAGCTTAACTTCAGTAAGGAAGTGCTGCTCTTCTGTAGCATAAGACAGGGAACTTCATATTAGTGTGGTCCTTGTAAAAAAAACTATGATGTGCATTGTGAATTGATGTGAATGTGAAAAATTATGAAAGATGTTTTATACATTTTAATCAAATATATAATTCATTTCTAGCAAATTTAGCATGAGCAAAGTCTAACAATTTAGGTTTCCATGTAACTATAGCACACTAAGCTTTCTGTCTCACAGCCAAATTTCAGACACTGGAACTGTAACTTACAGAGTAGGAAAAAAAGGCGGCTAGGAAAGAGTATGCTGCAAACATTTTTGTTTTTGTAAAATCCCTCCACCCCAGATCTAACTTTCACCTAAAAGGTAAAGATTTTAAATACAACAATTGAACTTCTCTCAGTACAAAAAAACTATTTATAACTATATCACCAAAAAGTACTGCTAAATACATCTTAAAATGTGATTATTTTTTACAGTCTAGACATCTAATTGCCTAATAGGTTCTAAAAACTAAAGGTTAAAAATAGGTTAAAACTAAAAATAGGTTAAAACTAAACCCTGTTCACTGCACAGCCGTGTTCAGAAGAAGGTACACTAGGTATATAGACAGACTACTAGGGCTTGATAGATTGTTGCTTTCTACCTAGTGTAGAAAAGTGTCATAAATATCAGAGAGTGAAAGGAATCTTCCATTTTGTGGAAATTCAGGAGTATTATTTACTTTTTCATAAGTAATAATTAAGAATTACTTAAGCCTTTAAAAATTAAAAAGCAGAACTGTAAAATTTATGCACTAGCCAAAGATTATTGCCCTCTTTTTCAGATATATTCATGGCTTCCATTGTTTTTAACACTGGAGGCATCAAAGAGGTTTTGCAAATGTCTGGTAAGATTATACAGTAGATTCATTCTTTTTGATCTACTTTGGTTCAAAAAGATATAGCAAACTTGAATAAACTTCAACACTATTAATAGGACAGATTTCAACTCCAATAAATCAAATTTCCTATTAACCATAATATGGTTATAAGACCTTGTGATAACAAGAAATAAAATTTGAAGAAGATAAATACTAAGGAAGAAAACCATTGAGACAGTATTAAATGTTAGGAGTTAAATGATGTATTAGGTTAGTTAGAAAAGAAAACAGAATAAAACCAAGAAATGTGAATAAAAGACAAAGGGCAGTGAATGAACCATCTTTCAGGGGAACTGTGGAAATCACATTACCTCCAATACATTTTCTATTCTACTCTTATACCCTTCCTATCACAAAATTATCTTGACGTAAATCATAATCATAAAAATATGCAATAAGAAAAAACTCCTCACTGAACATCTCTAGTCTCTTGTTTCCATAATAAATGCCAGTTCTTCCTGTATACATTACCCATTTTATCAATAGTGCAATATGCAGTCATCACCTGTCATTGTAACACAATATAAATTGATATCCTATTGTTTTCTGTATCTTCATCTATAACAAAATGGATTTTCCTGTGTAAATGTATTTCCCATCTAGATACATAAAATTTCTAAGATGAATGCAGTTGTCCCCTGCTCTATCTACAAAGCAAAATTATACAATCAAGTCTGTGCCAGTACAAACACTGAACAAAATACCAGCTAATACTGTATGTGTGTTTAACAGTAATTGAAGGCCATGTCTTTTAACTTTATTGAGTGTCCTATTTTGTGCTCCTTCAAAACAATATTAAAAAAAATAAAAACTAAACAGGAGAAGCTTACCAACATTATTTAGTGTCTTAAACACTAAGAGCATATCTTGAAAGTACTTCAAGCCATGTTGAAGCCTACGTGGTTTCTGAGAGACGCCATCCTCCCACGACTCATGGAACTATGGGTTCATATTACTCAAGTTAATTGACTAGCTGGTGTTAACCTTAGGTCTGGACATTAGGCAGAGACCCTAATGATTGTCAGTGACCTAGTGACCCTAGTGATTGTCGGCAAAGAAGGGTTAGGGTTGGGAATTTATCCTCTTGCTAAGGAGTGCGGGCAGAATAAAAACTTTTCAACCACAACTATTGTACATGATAAAATATCAGAAAATACGTAATTCCTTTTTTTAAAATTATAATTAGATTAGGATAAACAATGTTATCTAAAAAACAGTTTGTACATAAATATCATGCTATTTTGTTATATAAGCTATAATTCCTTTTAACTTTTTAATATTATTTTTTTCTTTCCATCTTTTTTTTTTCCCTGCAGTTGATCACATTACTTCTGGCCTTAAACTCTACCCTTTCTCAAACAAATCAGCATTTATTTGGTCTCCAAACAATGGAAAAGGTTTGCTGTCAAAATAACAAACGCTCAGAAAGAATTCAGATATGTAGAAATATTTTCATCCTAAGTAAAAATGGAAAGCCTAGGTTTTTATAGTAGGGAAATGTCAAAAGTATTGTCTACACCTCTCTCCCTCACTCCTACTTAATATCACAGTCAAAAATTTCAATCCTTATGTAGACTGTGCAGGACTAAGGAAAATCGCAAGACAAGTAACTAAGTATTTTCTTCCTTTTTTTTATCATTAGCAATCTGCTACTCTGACAAAGATCTCCCCATGGTAATAGATGAAGCTCCATCTGCTGCTATTATTAACTACCTTTGATACTACTAATCATGAGATGCTAATTCATCTATAGATTGTGGCATGACCGAATGGGACTGATATTTAAGAAATTTATTCTTTTTCCTCAACTTGTATGGGCCTTTAGAATGATACCTGCTCGCTCATTTTGTATAACTTATATGCAGTATCTTGGAAAAGAAGGTTCAGCATTTTCTTTATAATGGTCACTCCCAATGACAAGAGTATCTTATCCAGTCAGGACACTACGGTTCAGCATGAGCTCAGCTGAGCCTGGAAGTGGGAAGAGTAAGCTGGAGAAAGATTAACAACAAAGACTGAAGCAACTGGTTCTTTCCCCTGATTTATCACAAAGGAAATAGCCACATATACGTTGGTCCTTTTAACTGAGAGAATACACCCATCATTAACTACTTGATGTTTTTAGTAAAAGGCAATTACAGATATTGAGACACTGTTTGACAATGGTATCTCAACAGCGGTCTACTCAGGTTGCTACAAACTAGATTTCAAAAGGAAGTAGCAGGCTAGGAGCACTTCTGCTAGATCTAGGTTTTGAGTGATTTTCTAATTTTATTCTTTTCTCTTTCCCTGGGCAAGCCTCCTAGTCTTAGACTGAACTTTGTGTTACATTATATATTGGGACAATCACCTACCCGGAATATCCAAGAGTATTTGTACCTGCTATCATTTCATATATGGACCTTGTCACTCTTACTCCACACAGGGTATCAAAGGGTTAGGTTATTAAAAAGCAGTCTCCTTAGATTACATGATAAACACATTTTGAGACTGTGCCTGTCATTTTAACAAGAGCCAGGTTTCCAGTTAACTGAGTGATTTACCTAACACTACACAATTTAGAATGATGAAATCAACAACAGACTGAACAACAAAGAATGTAATGAAGACAGTCTGCATTATTCAGGGAAAAAAAGCCTAAATGTCTTATCTGCATGAGAAGTCTTTTCCAAGGCAACTTACTACTAATATACACTCTCAGACCCCAGAAAGAAGAAATGAATGATGTTCAGTCTGGTGCTCTATTAAATCTGGAAGCTTTCCACTTTATTTATTTTTTTTTTCCTGAAACAAAAGAAATCTGTTCAGTATACAGTGTAGTTGCTTTAACTGTAAGTAATTTTTGCATCTTTTGCTTATTGCAATGGTCAATGACTAAGCAACTAGTGGAAACAAATTAAGATGTATTTGTTTAAAAGTCTCCACAAGCTGCAGTAAAAGAATAAAATGCATGAACTTAAATGTGTGTTTTTTTTTTTTTAATGAATGAATCTGGAACTAATAAGAAACAGAACATAGTCTCCAGTCCACCTCTAGTTAAAGCTTTGCTGTTGGTCATCAGTAAAGTTTCAACTAAAAGACTAAAATCAGGAGTCTACATTTGGTGCTCCTACTCCTTGCTTATGTCATTTTGCTAGTCACATAATCAGCACTGTAACAAAAACAGCCTGACATAAACAGTGGGATCTACCTTTCACAAGCAAAAAATATTTTTTAAAACTGTGTAAATGGAAATGTAAGCAGAATTTAGTAACAGCAAAAACAAACAAACAAAAGGCTTAAACCATTAAAGTGATTCAAATACCTTACAAAAATATTACTTCCAGTAACACAGTGCACATCAGTGATAGAAGTCTGAGCAATGATGCACTTTTCCCAGAATAATTGTGCTGTGTAAAAAACTTTGTTTGATTTTAAATGTTAAAACTTACAAGGGAAAAAAAAAAAGCAAGTTGCTAAGTTTATTTGATTTCATGGAAAGTAAACCAGTGTTTTGATGTATGTTTAGATCTAATTAAAAGCATATACATACACAGAAAGGAATATTCAGGGAAAATACATACAGAGCCTTGCTGGGCTCTCCCTTTTTCATTCTCCAAGTGCCCTTAGTGCTCTTAGAGCACTTGTAACCAGATAGGGAAGGCCACTCTATTTAAAAAATATTAGGGATTTTAGAAAAAAATAGCTAAACCCATAGTTGGGTTCTTGGGAGGGGGTAGAAATTGGCCAGAAACCTCTGACACGAATGTGCTGACATCACAGACAGTAAACGGCAGGTAAGTAGGAAACTTATAGTAGGAAACAAAGATAGGAACAAATATAGAGAAAACACCATAGCTTATTAATGACAGTAAAATTTTTGTCAATTTCGAATTCAGTTTGCAAAAACTTTGATGACTACTGCCATGAGGGATGCCCTAAGATTCAAGAGACCTGCAGGAGGCTGCCAGGTGTGACAGAGGATTTACCTTTATCAAAGGGCAGACGGGGGGCAGGTGGGACAGCTCTAGCACCCAAAGTGGCAGAGAGCACTGTGTTTGAGCAGCTAAATGCTGCATCTGCCCGAAGATCCTAACTGACCTACGGATGAGGAAAACTAGGACAAAACCCAAGCAATATGTGAAGAAGAGTGTGAAAAAGAGGAAGAAGAATGAAAAAGAGAGAAAAGATGGGAAATTCTGCTTCTGGCTTGAGTTATCCTAGAAGAATTTTATCTGGGATTCTGTAAGTACCTTGACACTTATAGCTGGTGATATAGTGAAATAGTAAAATAAAAAAACCCTAAATACTCATGCTATCAGGGAGATACAACACATGCATGAAGAAACCAAAAATATATTTGGATTCTAAAAGAGCAGAAGAAATCCATATTTGGTGGTGATTAGGCAGTCACTTTAATCCATACTGCTGGTAGCCACTTGTTTCTGCTGCCTCTCATGGTGATAATTAGCATCATGTGGTTACTACTGGATCAGATCAAGGAAAAAAAATCCATAAGAAACTGAATTTAAAAAAGAACAAACTTATTGGGTTCCAACTGGATAAGTTCCTCTGAATTAAATACCTCAAAGTCAAGAAAGATCTCAAAACACAAATTTTCTTGGCGCAAGACAACAGAGAATGTCTGTTTCTTAATTCATTGACAAAGTATCCATAAATGAAAAGGACAAAAAAGATCTATCAGAATAGTCAAATAATGTCTAGATGTGGACAGTATCATTTGACTCAAGTTGTATTGTCAGTGTCAGCAGCTCAGATGAACACTGGCTGGGGTTTTAAAATTATTTTCTTTTAAACTGCAGCCTTGAGCAAAACATGGTTAGATTTAGCAATTTGAAAATAATAAGAAAAAAAAGCAAAATGGAGACAAGCACCTTATAAATGTCAGCTGTAGACCTATTGCATACAGATGTGTATAAAAATCCATAGACTGCATTAAAGATAGTATTGCCAAATTCACAAATGCATTATTTTCCTTTTCAAATGGGATTTTTGTTTTCCTAATATTAAGTAGTTTGAAATCTGAGAACACTATGAGACTGTTAAAAAAAGAAAAAAGTGTTATTAGCCCTAAGAAAGAATCAAACTGGAAAATATTCAGTCACAGCTAGATCCAAAGCAGCAACAGATTCAAAGTTAACTAGTTTGTCTCCCTGCTGGGAACTTATATCAGACACTCTGGATTTTATAGGGAGTATCTACTGGTTTTTGTACAGAATTTACAATGTTACTCCCAGTTGATTAAAAACAAAACAGGAATAGGCTGTAGAGTCTGTCCATGTATGTCTTTACCTACACTATGTTTTCTCTGTTAGGGCAATTTTTTTTCCTGCTGACTGGAAGGCTTAGCTGGCAAGTATCTCCTTCTGGTGTATCCCAGATTCCAGAAATCAATTACTATTCCTTCAATCAACATGGTGCCACTTTGGGTCTGCTGCAAAAATATGTTTGACGGGGCTACTAGAAAAGACTAGGGCTAGGCTTTATATACAAAAGGACAGAATTTTTTGAGGGAGTAAGGAGGATGATTTTCTGTTGAAATTATATTTGTTGCTGCTGGGATTTTACTGCATAATTAAAGCATTATGGGAGAGATTTATATTGATATTTAATTGATTCAGTATCAATTAATGATAGTGTTTTGACACTCATCAAATCTCTCCCATAATGCTGAAGATAACATCTTCACTCATAAATCTAGATAACAAATACATAATTAAAACAATATACCTTTTTCTGGATAATATTTCAAATCAAATACCACTTTCAAACATTGCATGTAGTTCAGCTAACTTAGACTTGCTAGTTTATCTGGGCATATGGTCTGTTCTCACCACATGCCATAGATTTCCAAATCTAACCATGATTAATAGGATATGTCAAATAATTGTTGAAGGAAATACAGTTTCAAAAAGCAAAGCTGATTAATACATTGATTTAGACATTAACTTTATGCATTCCCTTGCCCTTTTTTTTCCTATTATTTGGAGTTTTAGGAAGATCAGTGGTATCAGCATCTCTGCAGTCAAATAAATGGCTCCAATGTTGGGAAGTGCATAGAAGGACTTACAACAAGAGGAAGTCCTTTGAAGGTGAAGAGGACCTGGGAAAAGCAGACCACACTTTCTTTCTCTAATTCATTTGTTTTGCAAGAAATCAGATTACGAGACTGCCAAACACTTCAAACAACCTGTGCATAAACAATTCCTTTTATTACTATAATGCTATATCTGAATCAAACTGTTGACTCAACTGTGGAAAGCACAACAGCCCTATTTTAAATCACTCGGCAAAAAAAGAAAAAAAAAAAAGAGAAACTATTAAGTCAGCATTATATTGAAAAATTGCATTAAAATGAGTACATAGGATGTCGTATATTTTTCTAAAGACATTCAGCTTTTTGCAGATTTAAAACTAATTGTATTAGCACATTAATCTATAACAATGAAAAAATGCTTTACAGTTCATCATCTATAAACAAGATAGCTAGAGAGACATCATACTTCTTAACACTCTTTCTTAGAAAACACATTTAGAAATGCACTGGCTTTGTTAAAGTCATTTGAAAGTGACAGCAATTTCTTGGCTTGCCCTGAGCTGTAACAAAGCCAGTTGCTTCTGTATGACTACTCACCAATGCTCAGTTTTATTTTTATTACTCACATGACAGGAAAGCAAAACATTGTTTATAAATAACAAAACAAAACTGAATGCGAATGTAAACTACAGAAAAAGGGAAGACAAATTAACTAACATGTTTTCCCCTATAATTTATTTTCAGAATTCTATTATTGTTTTGAATACTTTGTTACTGATCCTGCTTTCTTACAGTTTTTTTTCATCAAACATTTTTACATTTTGCAATATTTAAACCCTACCGGTCTTATATTATGGGATTTATACATTTAGATTCAACCTTTACTTACAGATTACTTCTTACATTCAGTGCTCATTCCCCTTTCCCCTGAGCACTATGTGCCCCGAGAATGTTATTCTCTTGCTTGTCCATCTTTCATTTCCACATTTGTATGCACTCAGAGTATCAACACGAAGTCTCAATGAGCAAAGCATGTAACTTCTCATTGACTCTACTCTTTCCTTTCTGTTTCCCAGAGGACAGGCATTCTGTTTCCAGTGTTATTTAACATTCACTGTGCACATTACTGCTCTCACTCACTGTGCTGCTGCTGTATTTCCTGTATTTCATACTGATTTGTTTGATAATATGTAATTAAAATATAAAGTCCCCTAAATGCACATGTTAAATAATATGAGCTATTGCAGATTACTCAGGATACCCTCATGGCATTTGAGAATTAGTCTAAATACATATTCTCAGTACTCTTATTTCAGTGCACTGAAAGACCTTAGAGTCAACTTCACAAATATGTTTTAGATATTTGGTAAGTGTGCTCCAACTTAGCCAGAAGCAAAAGCAATGAGAAGAAAGAGGCCAAACCTCTCCCAAAAGCCTTTGCAGCCCTTTGGCTGGACTTCTGTGCACTCATTTGTTTTGAGCTGTGACTATTCCTAGCCTATTCCTAATCCCAGACTGTGTTCCTAGTTCATCCAAGAAGGTCCTCAATGAAGTATTTCTAGGTAAAAGTAGGAACTAACTCTGGGATAGCACAAAATTAGAAGTATGTCTAAGATCATTATTTATTTATTTTTAATACAGTTTTACTTTGAAAACTTGTTTTTCTCCGTAATCAACAAAAACTTTCCAATCTCTGATATTTTTTATATCTAATCTTTGATGTAAAAGCTTCCACAGGGAGTTCTAGATCTATCACAACTCAGTTTGCAAATTATAATGACTTTTTTAGATGCCACAGTACAATCTGAGATCCAAAAGTTACTTTGGGCTCTTTGCATGTGACATAGACTATGTGATTATGTATGCCAGAAATAGACTATGAAGACAAATGAAGGTGTTTATTGAAACTTATTTAATATTAATATTTAATATTTTGTACCTCTTTACCTTCATAAACTATTTTCAAAGAGGAGTATTCTATAATATTACTTTTTTAGGGGACTAATTTTAAAAAGTTCAGTCCTACAGTACCCGCCCATAGTCACTGAAACTGAAAACTGTGTAAAGACTGCAGGATTGGCCCCCTATTAAAAAAGTCTAAGACACATGGTGCTGAGATTAACAAAACAAAGTAAGTAAAGCAGCTATGACTTGGCACAACGTTTGACAAGCTGCAGAAAAGCAAATGTTTAAATAACTGAAGTGGTACTGATTTTCTATTCACAACCTTTTCTATTCTAAACAGTATCATATTCTTTTCCAGCACATTTAGATTGCAAGTCAAGCTGTGTTTTATTTTTTATTATAATAAACCCAGTCAGTTTACTGTAACAAAGACATACTACTGGTGATCAGTATGAAAGCCAGTACGAAATCAGGCTAGGAAAAAAAAAAAAAAAGTCAAATGCTAAAATAAAAGACCAGCCGTCTGGAAAGTTCCTGATTCATGTAAAAAGAAAATAAAAGGCAGTGTTCTTATGAGACTAATGCAGAATACAAAAATATTTTAAGACAAAACCCTCCATATAATTGCCTATCATATCTGTAAAAAGTAGCAGACAATTCTTCCAAATAATGCTAAGTTTATTAAACACATGTCTTCCTAAAACAAAATATTAAGTTTTTTTTGAAAAACCTTTCTGCTCTTCTCAATATTCTCCAAGAAAAAAAAATGTATTTTTTCCTAGCTTATTTTTCCCATGTAAAAATTCATTTTCTGTCTATATTAAATCTATGAGACATTAAAAGGATTTGGTATGTTTTATTAGATTTGCAATAACAGTGGTATACAAAAAGGAAACATAAATGTCTTACCAGACTTTTAACTAATGATCTTTCATTTTCAATTTCTTCCTTCATTTGGTCTTGAATTTCAATTAACTAAAAATATAAACATTATAAACATTGAAGAATTAATGCAGGACTTCTTATCACAGGCATTCTCTAAAAAGCCATTCTAGACATAATCCCCCTGCTCAAGAGACTGCATGTGGATACATATCTTAATATTGTAAGTGAAAAAAAGCAGACAGCTTCACTTAAAGCTATATACTTTTATGTTAGGCTTAATAATGTCACAAGAATCAAACTTACAAAAGATTCAGTTTTTAAAACTCAAACAAAATGGATGGTTCTACGAGAGGGCGTAGGAAGATGAAAGAAACATTACAGTGGAGATTGCATTGACTTAAAAAAACAAAAAATGTACATATTTGTGGAAATCTGTTAGTCAAACAGTAGTGGCAGTTTGGAACTGTGGATAAGCCCACTACTGTATTACACCTTTGTAGAAAGATCAGTGGAGTACTATATCATTTGCAGTGAGTTCTAAAATATCACTGTAAAACAAATTCTGTCAGGCAAATTTCACACCTACTGTCATCAAAGACAAGGTTGGTGCCCAAAGAACAATTTAAGCAGAATTCTCTGGAAATTACAGAATCAAATTGATCTAAACAGTTACATTTCATGGTAAAGTTTCTACAGGTTCTGCTATTCTCGTGCTGCCTAGTTAGGGCTTCTGTCACAGCTCCTGTCATCTGGAATTTGCAAGTTAAACATCTGTATTTCTCAGTGTCACAAGGATCTGAGTTTGTTATTTCCTGAATTTGCACTTAGAATGTATCCAAAACCTGGTAATATTGAGTTCAACACTGACATTCATTTCCTCTCACAAAAATGGAGAAATGCTCTCCTGCTGCAAACCAACCTCAGAGTTAGACTGCTCACACATTGGCACATGGTAGATTCTCTGCCGCTGGAAGTTTTATGGTGCTTGATTAAAATTTCCCAGGTCCTAGAACAGTAGCTCAAGTACCACTCTATGAAGAGAATAAGCCACCAGTTCTGTTCAAGCTGTGCCATTGCATACAGAGAATATGAAATTCATGAGACAAGATACACAACACTCATACAGGAGCCTCACTGCTTTGCAAAGCTGTGACTCAGTGAGAAAGGGAGTGTTCTGACTCGATAGATCATTTCTGTATTTTACTTTAGGTTATGAATTACTAAAAAGCAACACACAACAACAACAACAAACTCACACTACGCACATACACAAACTCCAGAAACACTCAGCAATAATGCAGGGAAATAAGGACAATTTTTTAGGAAATTCTCTTCCTATACTCTGAATAGGGTAGCAATTAGTCTACATATCTTGATCTCTCTCGATATCTTTGCATTTAGCAAAGATAAATTCAGCTTTAAAGAATGTTTTCCCACAAAACACAAGCTAAACTAGTAGCTAAGTCATTGTTACATGAATCTAGAGACTCAAAAATCCCCAAGTTCATCAACGCCATCATTGATGAACATCATCAAGTTCAACAAGGCCAGCAGCCTGGCTAGTGCTTAAGAAGTTTTCATTTTCTTTATGAAGAACTCAACTACTGCCATCTCTTACAATTCTTTAAGAGAAAACAGAGAGGCAGTCAATCACAGCCAGAGCACAACTTGTCAGCCTGGGCACAGGAAGACGTTTCAGACTCTAAATCCCATCTACAATAGACTGGGCAGCATTTCATAGCTAGTCCTGGGGAGAGACAGTATGCCCAACACATATATACAGAGATATGCAGAGGAGAGAAAAAAATGTTTGTTAGAAACTTAAATGAAGTTAGTTATTTCTTTAGATTTTTTTTTTTTGTGGAAAGAAAATAAAATTAAATACAAAACATTATCAGTATTGTAGTGAGAAGAGCTGCTCAAACAGAAATGTAAGGATATTGGGGGGTCTGTGCTTATTTCCAGCATAATGAGGTTTTGGAATTAGTGGGTTTATTAAGCACTGCCAGAACCACAAATGAGAAATATCTACCTTGCTTCACTTTCCATTTCTGAATTTGGATTTCATCTACACGATCTTTATGCTTTTAAAGCTTTAATGCACTTAACTTTTCAAAGCTCCATTAAGGATGGGCAGAATCACTATTTTCAGAGTGAGAAGAGAAGAGAGATTCATCTAAGTTCACAAGGGAAATCAATGAAAGGGATAGTTTTACCAGTTCAGGGTGTCTGTCACTCTCACCAAAACAATTCTTTTGTATAGACTTCTGTGAGAATTTAGTAATCTCTGAGAAAATCATGCAGATTTGTAGATTAGCTCTTTACAGAAAGAAGGTTCTTTCCAGGAAGAAGTTCTGTGGCTATTTTTAAATTTTCAGAATTCAGAGACCTATCTACTGTTGAAGAAAGCCATTTGAGAACTGTCACAACACAAAAAGATTACTGGGAGGATAACTAGACACAACTGAAAACACTGCGCTCTGTCAATTCCTCATTGAGGACACTATTTAATAACCATTGGCATTGGAAAGTTATTTTAAGCTAAGTTGACTTTTATAGCTCGTTCAGCTATAGTTTTGGTCCTCTGCCTAGGAATAGAGGAAGGTATATCAAGCCACAGGTAACCAAAAATAACTGTTGTCTTTATGTAACTAGTTACCTGCATATACAAATATTGCCTTTAAAAAGGTAAAGAATGTGTTTCATTTTTTATTAAAGTATCCAATTCATTTTACTGTAGTTTACTAAGGTTCTGAATTTTAACTGCATTTTAAGAATATTAAGCAATATCACAGGATGAGAAAGTCCAAATGACCACATTCACTAAAGGAATGCCAGTTCATTATTACTCCTCAGTGAGTTATGCAACCATAAAACAAAATGTGACAGTATTGAAGTTAAAGTCTATTTTCCAGCATTATTGGACTATACATTTCCAATAGTCCAAGCTTGTTACTATTCCATGAGGACAGTAGATCATAAATGTAAAAATTACGGTACCTTTTGAATAGTTCGCTCATTACTTTCCAGTTTTAATTGCATTGTTTGAACTTGTTTATCTGAAAACAAGAGAAGAAAAAGGAAGACCATGAAATTACATGCCTGCACCAATGTATTCACAATGTTTGGTGCAGGTCAGTCTCTAAACCCACACAGGCATACTGGATGCGAGGCCTGGCAGAAGTGTGACCTTCACAACCGCCCTTGACATTCACAGCCTTCTTCCTGCTGTTCAGCCGGCTGCTCAGATAGAGATTAAGAGTAAGTTCAAGAGCCAAGTGTGACTGAGTGCCCACAGCTTTTCATTAATACTAATTCTGGATATCCTCGCTGTTAGTCACAGCCAATACAAAGTGCTTTAGCAGGTGGTTCTTTACAGTTCATAGAAAACTATTAAAAGATGAGAAGTAGCATTTAATCAGATGATAAACAGGAATAAGGAATATCACCTAAGTCAAATTCATCTTGCCACCATCCAAGTCGATACTGGGTCTAATCAACTCGGACAGAACAATAGTAAAAAGCCAAATCCTATTCTATCGCCATTGTTTTTACTTGCATCCACTAAATATTTCACACTGGCAATATATGAGCGGTAACTTAAAAGTTACCTGTTGGACCAAAAGAAATTCCTTTTCAGAACTATTGTAAATTATAAGTACCAAAAATAGTGATTGCCTATTTCATAAAACTGATTCTGTTAGAAAATCTCCACAGAGACACAAATTTTATGAAGAAATGTATGTTCAAAATATTTCACAGAAGCACGGAAATTACTGTATAAAAGAGTAGATTTTCATACAATCTCCTTAGGGTGAGATAAAATAATAGACCGTGTATTAAAATATAAATGTCTACATACAAAACCTTTCTGTTTTAGCAACTTTACAGTATATGTCTGTCATGAAATATGAACTCTAGCCACATTGCTAGGCAATATTAGAAGTCTCAAAAGCCATAGCAAATATTCCTTTGTCATAAATTAAAAATATGTTAATATATGCATTAAAATTAGAATAAATATGTATGAATTTCTCCACAAATACATAGAAAATTAGCATTCAATACCAGAAAAAGATAGCAGTCCAGAAATAAGCTGCCAACCGTCTGAAGCATGTTAACAATGAATCCTGAGTTTAGTAACATTTCTTACATAATGCATTTAAACTAGTGGTTTTGATCTAATATCAGTTTAAAGTTTTACCTAATAAACTATTTTCTTTTTCGGAGCGTTTCAGAGCATTTTCAAGATGAAAAATCTTATTGTGCAGTTTAGAAATCTCTTCTTTGAAATCCTCGTTTTCCTTTTCAAGCATTGTTTTTTCATGGTCATCATCTTCAAAGGCAACCTGAAAGATTGCGATGCCTTGAATTTATAAGTAAGGACTGAAGGATTTAAATAAGCTACAGTGGTATAATATTATACAACACAGTATCATATAATTTCTGAATTCTATTACAGAGACATAATATGAATAGAAGCAAGCGGAGGCTCTAAATAGGTTCTTGCTGGAAGAAAGGCTGCAGTACATTATATACAAAGACCATAACACATGGGGACATTTTATTGACAGGAATAATGCATATCATACTGTTTGCGTGCCCTCATCATTCAGGTCAATTTATTATGGAGGCTGTGTCCAGGAAGGCAGCTGGGGCCTATCCACCCACACTCGCCTCTGTGGTGATGAAGCGCTGTCCGTAACTAGGCAGGCAGGAGAGAGCGCGGACAGGCAACACCAGGGGGTTGCAAAGTGCATGGCTAAGGAGGGGGGCTTGTTGCCTTTGTGCCATTTCGCAGTGACAGTGCTGCCAGTGTCATGAGGAGCACATCACATGTCAAAGCGGTGAAGTTTCCAGGCTGGGAGCCGCATGGAGTCCATCAGGCCTTCTGATATCAACACAGTTGGTTTTCTACTTGGTGTCGGAGCCACCCAGAGGCAATTCATATTCTGAACATTAGCACGGCTTTGCATGCCTGTCACACATAGACCGTGCAGGGGTTTAATGCTATTGAAGACTGCGGTTTAAATCTCTATGCAAACAGTGATTACCTTGTAAGAAGGTTCCAGGATAACATGCAACAAAGGACTTTAAAGTTATAGTTTTAGTAAAGCAAACTCATTTACATTTTTATTATGCGTGCCCTTTGTTTAAATCTTGCCACGTCCATTATGGAAAAGACTTCTTATGCAACTGAAGCTTATTGGGACAGCTACTCTTTTTTTCTTGTTGGTTTCAAAGCTATTGAAAACATTTGAATATATTGTCTTATGGCTGTCTAGATTTTACTGCCACATATTTCTTTTAAAATTATAGAAAAGCTTTCAGAGCTGGCATGGATCCTTATAGTAATACTAGGATAATAACTAACTCCTGAAGTTGTTTAAAATATTAACACAAAAGAGAGGAGTCATTCAGCAATTACTTTGCTTAAAAAAGAAAATTTAGGATATTACTTGCTTTGGTTGGTAAAAATATTAACTCCTTTCTAAAATTACCAGAAAATAAAAACTTAAAGAACTTAAAGAACTTTGAAAATAAAATTCCAACTTTTTCAAATGACATATAAGCCTGAACTATAATATACTTTCAAGTAAAATTAAGTTAGTCCCTAACTATTTTTTCCTTATAAAGGACACTTTTGAACTCTGACTTACCAAGGCAAATTATCAATGTATTACATAGAGTTCTGGCCACAAAGTTTTCACTGATTTTATGAAAAATCATACAAACAAAAAGCCAAGTGCTTTGAAATGCAACACATCATACGCTTTTGTGGTTCCCCTTTCTTGACTGAAGGAACAGTAGTAGTACAACAAAAGCAAGTAACAGCAGCAAAACCTGCTATTTTTAACAGTATATATATATATTTTAAAAAGCTAGTCAGATACTTCAAAAACTATTTGAGATATTTTTATACAATAACAGATTTTAAGTTAAACTTATGTGATAATCATTAATTGCATGATTTTACTAAAAATTCTAGCAAATGCTGTAGACAGACAAGCGCACTTCAAGGAGACAAGTTGTGCTAATAATACATGCATGCAGTATTTGAGTAATTAAGTTCCGGCAGTAGCCAATTACAAAATAAATTTAGATTTTCAAAAGACTGCAACAAGACTGTAACTGCTACAGCTCTCTATAGGCTTAGGTATTTGTTCTTTGGCCCTGGCAGTATTTGAGCATCAACAGCTGATGATCAAAGAAACTGTCGTTATCATAAAATAAGCTTAAATATTTTTAATTACTCGTATAAATTAACTTTAAACGGTACATCAAATATAATTAAAGTCTTATCTTTTACGGTTTAAAGGAAAAGACAGGAAAAACACATCAGACGATACTTCTTCGTACTTTTTTTACGTTGCACTTAGACAACCTTTAGCTCTAGCTCCACCATCTGTTGAGAACAAGAACTGCACATAATTAACTATTCAGTCTCCTGCTGCAATGAGGACACTCATTAGCAAAATGAACAAAGGGACAATTTTCTGTAGCTACAGTCATCTGCTACACTTTGAGTGGCAGGTTTTGTAGTAATGTTCTCGCTACCATCTGCCCACAGCGGTAGTGTTTGGCTTGCTTAAACCAGGGAACTTTAAATGGTAAGAAAGCAGCTAAAGTTTGGAAGACGATTATAACTCGGCTTACACTAGCAGTTTCAATTTTCCTTACCTTATTGGTTAACTCTCCAGATTTTACTAGTTAAGTAAAACATGCATATTTTAACCTCAATAAATTCTTCTGTATGTTTGCTGAAGTACTATAGACTTTTCAGATTACATTTCTAATAAAATACTAGATAAATATGGATGCATAATTTTGAAATATAACAAGCTTAAGACAGATTCATTTCCCTATAGTGAGAGCATTCTAGCTAAATAATTCTCTGAGTACAGGCAAAAATATATAGCTATTATTATGCAACTGAGAAATATGCATTTCCTTTTGGTATCTAGCTATTTAGTATACACTCAAAATAATTGATCAGCTATTTTAATAACAGCTAGGATTTCTGCAGTCTTTTATACAGTCTACTGTACAGAAATATGATGCCTTTTACTGATGCTATATAACAATACCAACAATTGAAATATTTGGGCATATTTCACTTAAAAAGACAAACTGTTTTGTTGTTGTTGTTGTTGTTGTTGTTTGTTTATTGGGCATTGCCTGAAAAAAAAAATCATTATTGAAAATTTGCCATCCAAATTATTACGCACCTTTCCCTTTCCCAACTATACTTCAGGTATTTATGTCTGCATAATTTATACCACAAGAGGGTGCAATTGCACAAGCTGTCATGAAAAACACTCCTCTACAAATACAGCACATTTGAATTGTAAGGGGAAACGCCTTTTTTGTTTCTATGAATTTGGACTTTATTGCTGAAAAATATCATGTTTCCAAAATGATGTTTCACTGATGTGTTTAGAATTTTAATTCCTTCACAGCATGTGCACATGCGTTTCACAGATCCGCAGTTTAAGACAGAACATGAAAATGTCTAATAAGGCCACTGCGAGAACACAAGCCTATACTTTTAAGCCAGTCACCCTATTATTGCAGCTCTATCTAGAATCAGCTAATGCATATATTTTGGAAGAGTTTCCAAGCTTGAAGATTTTTTTTAGAGATCAAGATGCCATCATTCCTTTGATCTCATCAATTATTCTCTTATTTTGTTTCATCTTGCAGCCACTGCAAGATGAATTCATTACGATATGGTGAGTTTTATTGTGCTGTATATGAACACCTTTTAAATATAACACCAGCCAGGAAGGGACTAACAAGTTACCACTGGCACAAGAGCTTTATCTACCTTTGTAAGGCATGTCAGGGCTGGATAAAGATTTAAGATAGTATAGCTCTGGAGGGAGAATAGACATGTCATAGAAAACTTTTTGACAGAAAAACAGAGTACGTTATCATTTGTATAAACCTTTGGTAAAGTATTCGGATTCTCAATCTATTCTCAATCTATCTCAGTCTCAATCTATTTGATCTTTGCAGGGGGTTACACAATCTGTAACTCTCCAACTGCTTGAACTTGTACCAGCAAAGGGTGCAAGAGAGTTAAAGCGCTGCTGTGCAACTATTTGAGCCTTGGTAACAATGAGAGGTTTAGCACCTACTGACTGTTGTAGCTGTGGATTGTTACTTGAAAGAGCAACTATCACTTTCTTCTGTACTCAAGGACAGACTGAAACAGCTTAAATATCTTAAGATATAAATATCTAAGAGCTATGAATTCCATCTGGAAAGAGATACCTAGTTTCCTCATAAAATGCACCTTAGACCCCACCTTTCCTCTTTATGGGTCATGCTGTCTACTCCAGGTGGCTATCCACAGTTAGTTGGCTTTTTCAGAGCTCATTAATACTACCATTTGGATGATGTATAGGGAGCTTAGAAACAATGTGTAAGAGGTGATCCCATGCTAGGTTTAGCAAGAGCAACTAAGGCTGCCAAACTGCCTAAAACCTATTTGAGGTTTTTGCAAAGTATTTTAGCTTTCTCACATTTTTGTGAACTGCAGATGAATATAGCTAACTTGGTTAGGAAAAGGATTTCTTTATATTGTAGAAGACATAAGAATTACATGTACATAGGTGACATTGAATTCTGTTTCTCATTTGGAAGTCAGAGGCTGAATGCATAAAACTGAACAGAGAAGCCATTATGACTAGCTATTTATGTCTCTATTTAGGTAGGAAAAAACACTTATAATTAAAAAGGGCCTTTTGTATTTAAGAATCGTTGCCGTAAGTAATTACCATTTTCCAGAAACTCCTGTTGTGGGGGTTAAAAAAATCAAACATGAAAGATTTTAGTCTTTGGATATTTTATTGGCAGGTTTAAATGATATTAACAGAATTCCAAACAACAACAACAAAAAAGAAGATATGCATTTCAGAAGAAGTTATTTAGAGACAGTAGAAACAAAAGGACACACGGGGAAATGTATTTTAATTATTTTTGTAAGTACTAGTTAAACAAAGGTGGACTCTTCTATAATTGAGAAGTTCATTTATGGAATAAAAATAGCACTGAGGGTAGTTTTTATCAAAGAAAATTATTATTATTATTTTGATATAGGAAAAAGCAGTATGACAATCAACCCCACGCCAGACTATCATTTGATATAAATTGGTATGACATCAATAAAATAATATTGCTAGAGTAATAATTGCCTATTAATTACAAGCGAAAATCCAAATATCTTCTTAGTATCTTTTCAGACCAATGTTTCCTATAAATACATAACAAGACTAAAAATACACATTGTTGAATGTGTTCAAAGATCACATTTGGATACTGAGGCCTTTTAAAAAACATACCATTTTATCCTTCTCTTTTTCTTGAAATTCATGCAATTTTCGTTCCAGATCTTCAATTCTGGACTGTTCCTCACGCAGCTTGTTACGTAAAGCCCTCACAAATCCAGCTGATGGAGATTCTATGTCTTCCTCATTTATTCTGTAATATTTCTGTTATGGGAAAAAAGTCTTCCATTAGATGCCAGCGTAAATCAGGTAACCTGTTTTCTAGAGCTACAAAGTACTCTTGTAATTCAAAGACATTATTAATACATATTTTACATTTCAGAGTTCTGTTCTTGTAACAAATATAAAATCTGAATATATCTGACCATACTTCAAGCCAGAAGCATCTTATATCTTATATATAATTTCTAATACTAGAAAATTCAAATGTTCAGCAAAGAAAAAATTTGGAGGCATTGTATATCTTACACATTGTAAATTATTTTAAGAATTTATTTAGAATATTTAAGAATAAATAAATTAGGGAAATACGCAAGTAGAAAATAGAGAATAGCAAGACATACTATTAAAATGTTAACTTACTGCAGTACTGACACTTATTTTTGCATCTTATTGATTGCACTAGTAAAGTTTTAAAATTACATTAAAAGTTTTTTTTTTTTTTTTAGCGTCTCCAGTGGATTATTTCTTCCCTGTTTCATCAAAAGACAAAGGCAAGCACCTTCCAAGAAAAGAGCACACGTCACCTCCCACTTATATGCTCCAAGATGGTGCATTGCCAACAACCAGCCATCAGGAAACACGAAGCCTAAAAGCGCACTCTTTTTTTCAGGAGTACTTACAGTATCGGCATCTAAATCAATGTATTTTCTAAAGTTAGATGATATATAATACTGCTCAACTTTCTAAAAATATTAATTCTAGCATTAGTAACCGTTCTCTCTTGCGAAATAGTATCCTTCTAGGAACTGAGAGAACTGTGATCCTGCAACACCCTGGTGGGAACAAGGCTGTTAGCCCCTCCATGGAAACAAAACACATGTTTTACTACAGTGATTTTATGAACTGGACTGAGGAAACAGAATTTTGGACACACAGGTAGGCTTGCATCACTGCAGACAGTCTAAATAGCAGTTACTTGATCATATGTAGACATCTATATTTGCTTTTCTAATAGTCTGCAGAGATTAAGTTCATAATGTCAGAGGAATCTAGAGAACAACTCAGTTAAGAAGGCACCTAAAATTGATCAGATGAATTGTGTCCTAAGAATACTTATTTATCTCCATTGACTGTCAAGGAAGCAAGGTGGGCTCAGGTATATCATAAACATAGAATCATAGAACCACAGAATGCCTAAGGTTGGAAGGGACCTCTAGAGGTCATCTAGTCCAATCTCCCTGCACACACAGGGCCACCTAGAGCACAGGACTGCATCCAAGCGAGTCTTGAAGATCTCCAGAGAAGGAGACTCCACAACCTCTCTGGGCAGCCTGTTCCAGTGCTCTGTCACCCTCACTGT